>CM053026.1:206704818-207199411 GCA_028564925.1 Lithobates sylvaticus
GTAAATGCTATAACTTTTGTGCAAACCAATCAATAATCGCGTTTTTTTTTTCAAAAAATATGTAGAAGAATACGTATCGGCCTAAACTGAGGAAAAAACATTTTTTTATATATATTTTAGGGGGATATTTATTATAGAAAAAAGTAAAAAATAATGTGTTTTTTCCAAAATTGACGCTCTTTTTTTGTTTATAGCGCAAAAAATAAAAACCGCAGAGGCGATCAAATACCACCAAAAGAAAGCTCTATTTATGGGAAAAAAAGGACTTCAATTTTGTTTGGGAGCCACATCGCACAACCGCGCAATTGTCAGTTAAAGCGGCGCAGTGCCGAATCGCAAAAAGTGGTCTGGTCTTAAGACGGCAAAATGGTCCGGTCTGATAGTGGTTAAAGGCAGGCTTGATTCACCTGCTGGCTTATATACAATTTTTGAGCAATATTTTGCCATTTTGCCAAGGCACCCCTGAAGGAACCTAAATGTACCCCAGGGTGTCTGGGCACCCTGGTTGAAAAAGGCTGGGCCAGAATATTAATTTATTCTGGCCATTGGAATAATTAAATGCACAAGCGTGTTTTGGTGTGTCAAGCATTTTTTTTTCTGCCTAAAACCTCCTCTCCTAAATGCGCTGGTGATGTTTTTTGTTTTTTCTTTTAACCTGTAAACGCTCCTCTTCTGTAAAAGCCTATTTGTGCATAGACACATAGGCTAACATAGAGGTTCAATTACAGACAGAAAAAAAGGCAAACACCTGTAAAAGCTGTGTGTTTTTTAAACCCATTGTGCATATAAAAAATATGGGTAGTGCTTAACTTCTCTGCTTATATTGTTACTAATCAACACATACCATGCACTTTTAATTTTGGAGACATTAACAGAGGGGTTTGGGACTTTAAATGAGGCAGATGATCAATAGTCAAATACAAAGTTATTTTTATCAAATTGTAAACATATCACATTACAAAAAAATTAAAAAGAAGTATTAAAGCGGTTTGGTACTCAAAAATACAGCTTGATCTTATTAAAAAGAGTTATGTATGTAGATGCACAAATGAGCAATAAAAAAAAAGAAAAAAAGCATTATTTACCTTGCTGTAGTCATTCTAAAGGCCCATACACACGATCAGACTTTTTGACAACAAACATGCAAATTAGCTGTTTTGGACCAACATCCGACTGTGTCTACGCTCCATCGGACCAACTTTTTCAGTTTTCATCAGACTTTTGTTGGCTGTGCGAACGGACCAACTTTCTGCCAACAAAAGTCCGATGGAGCAAAGTCCTATCGTGTGTACAGAAAACCATAGGACTTTTGTACAAAGTAGCTCAGAACCAATGCAAAAGATCAGACAACAATACAGAAGTTGACCAAAGGTGGCGGTAAAGAGCAGAAAAAACATGTGATTTGGTGAAATTTGACTGAAAAAGTCCTGCTGTGTGTATGCAATCCAAGTTCAGGGCCAACGCCCTTTGTACAAAAATCCACGGGAAAGTTTGTACAAAGTCCTATCGTGTGTATGAGGCTTTAGAATGACTTCCGGTCTGTCCTCCCGTGGGAGTAGGCGTGGTTTCGGCTCTCCCCGGCTCCGCAATGACCCCTGGGAGCTGTTTTACATTCTTCCAATGAAGCCATGGGGTACACCGTCAGCATGAAATCTCGAGAGATTTCGTCCGGAAGACACAGAGAGAAGTGAGCATGTGCGGGATCGAGCGGTGAATGCTGGGAGCACAGCATTCACTGCATCCCGAAAGCAAATGCTTGTGGGTTTCAAATGCCCACAAGCAAAATGGAAACGTCCTGCACGATTTTTTAAAAGTTACCGAAATGGACGAAATCGGCGATCGGAGGAGAAAAAAACTGCAACAGGTGAGTGTCATATTAAGAGTGTCTTTAGAAAACAATGACAGGAAAAAAAAAAAAGGATAAGTCGGCGGAATCCCGCTTTAAGAGACAATTTTATATATATACATAACATGAGTACTTTGCATACATGCATGAACATTAGAGCAGTCCATTCCAATGACCCATCCAGTATGTTTATATCCTGTCCAACATTGGCAGCGTATAATACTTATATAAATATTGTATCATACTTGGGTGATTAATAGTTTAAATGTAAGTTGGCATCCCATGTAGCTTGATGCGTTTCGTGGTTCAAACTACTCATCAGGAGCAGATGCCTTTATATGTCTAAAAGGAAAGGAATAGCAAATCAGGTATATGGCATAAAAGCAACATAGCAGAAAATTATTTTTGGACAGGAGGGAAAGGATGACCCATCCCATTCACTTACATGACATTCAAATGGGAGAGGTATGTGGTGTGATGGAATGGGGACCGCTAAATGAGCCTGTCACGGGAACTGAGCTGGCCAGACCCACACACGGAGCGAGCGCGCACACAATATCCCCAGGGAAAAAAAGAGTCTCCATAAGTAATAAATATTGAAGATGTCTAAAAACAATCTTTGATTTGATTAAGTAATAAAGAGTATGGGTGGTGAGGGAGTGATGGATACACCACTGTACCCAGTCGGTTTTAATTTGGAGACATGGATTCTGTTGTAGAGCCTCAATTAACTATGCCATCTTTCTGCCCTGCAAAATGTAATCAAAATATGTTCAATCTATAATGTGTTAAAAAATGAGAAAAAAAAATTCATTGGCTTTCATAAAGCACTTGTGTGGTCTCATGGAATGAAACATTCTACATGAAAACAAAGTTCGCATTGCCTTTTATAGCGTATTACGTGAGTTTAAGATGATTTGCAGTTGTCATTTTCTGCAGGAACACGGAAGGCACAGCATTAATATTTAATAGCATGTGAGATTTATAGCAAGTTGTAAATTAGTGTATTGCCAAATGATCAGGAACACAGTGAAGTTTAATAGTAATAACAGTGTTCTGTGTTCATCTCCTGAATAAACAAACAGGCATTATGTGATGTAGATTATATAGCACAGCTCAAGGAAGGCGAGACTGTGGCATTATTTTTCAGCGTTGCTGTATAGGTATTCCAACACATTTTTAACAACTGTAAATTCGAAAGACACTTATATGTCTGTAATGTATCCATGAAACAAGATTCACCTGTGCATTATTTATCACAGCTGATATGTTCTCAATGTAAGAACTACTGCCATAAGTCTACCAATCCATAGTGAGGCCCAGGGGCCCGGTTAGGGTTGCCACCTTTTCTTCAAGTCAAACCCACACAACACAGCAATCTTTATTTTATAGTATAAACTATACATATATTTTGCAATTAAATAACATTTCTAATCAAATGGAATTAAACACGAGTCGCCCTTTACATCAGAGTCCACAGAGTTCCTCTTTTACATCTGAACTCACAGAGTTCCTTTACACTGTAAGGGGAAGGAGGGGACTCTGCAGACTCTGATGTAAGGGAGAACTCTGGGGACTCTAACATAAGGGATGCTCTGGGAACCCTGATCTAAGGGGGAACATTGAGAACTCGGATGTACAGAGAGGACTCTGATGTAAGGGTGAACACAGTGGCCTCTGGTGCAAAGGGGAACTCTGATGTAAGGGGTACTCTGAGAACTCTGATTTCCCTTAGTGTACTCACTCAGAGACAGGAGAGAGAAGGGGGGAGACTTCAGTCACAGACAGGGATGGATGGTGAGCTCACTCACCCCTTGGCAGTCAGCACCTCTCATCCAGATGTAGCTGAGACTGCTGGACTTCAAATTTCTGGCCCCCACTTTCCTTTTCTGAGGCACAGCACCAGGGATTGAAGTGTGGGCAGACACAGAGGGGTAGGGGCGGGAGGAAGTGGAGCAGATCAAGCCCTCTCTCCTCTCCCGTCTGTGTAAGGGGAGGGGTAATTGTTAATGCTGGCTTTGGGCAGTGTGCAAGAGAGTGTAACAGACACTCTCGGCTTACACAACTGCAGCCAGCAACCCTGCTGGGAAGCCATAGTCTGGTCTGAATAATGTGTCCGGGTTGCAGGTGGTCTGTAACCCGAACGGATGATTCCAAACCCGAACTATCAAACAAAAAGGGGGATGGAGGACTAGGGATTATAGCGGTGCAAAGGTAATGTACGAAGGTCGGGGTAGACTCACAGTTCAAAGCTCATAATACTCATTAATTTAATAAAACAATTTTTATTACATATAAATAGTAGCACACATGACAAAAAAAAAAAAAATATATATATAAATGCAACAAATAATAGCAATATATATTTTACGAATGAAGATCAATTCAATAAATCAAGGCAGGTGAAGGAGTCACTTACATTGATTTTACAATCATTGGTACAGAAGATTGCAAGGGCAACAACAGAGTTAAATTATTCATATAAGGTTCAAGGTACAATTCACATATAATGTGGAAAATAGACCTGAGATGGATTAAGTAAGTCTTAGTAGACTATTCCGACATGTTTCGCCATAACAATGGCTTCCTCAGGGTATGTCTACTTTGCGTGCTTGATGTGTCTATTGAGAAGGAGGGTTTCATAATTAGTTTCATACTCAATGGGAGAGGAGATTAGAGCCAATTAGTTAAATAGATAACAATAAGGGAACAGATGGAATATAGAGTGAAATGTCTCCAATTATCAACACAAGGGAGGTGCTAGAGCCCCTCCTTCCCAAGATGGAGGAAGGGAAGGGAGAGAGAACATCCCCCCTAAGAGGTCTCCCCAGACTTACCCCATTCAGGGCGCGGATCAGATTCAGCCGTGGCCACAGGGCGGGGTGGTCATATAGGGTGCCTAAGATGCCTAATAGAAGGCGGAAGTCACCAGATTAGGCATACGATATATTATCTAGTTAAAAAGGGGTAAACCAAGTAAATATAAAGAACAAAAAACAAAAAACAAAAAGCAACAAAAAGTAATTTAAGTAGTGTTGTGAGTCCATGGAGGATTGATTCCTGGACGTAACACCATACACTACATGAAGGACAATGTCTCAAATGATTACTTACAGTTCGTTTGTTTGAAAAAAAAAAAAAAGGAAAAAAAGTTTTTTTTTTTTTATTGAAGTAGAGTATAAAAAATATATGTGAAAAGAAACCAGGGGATTCTGAGAATTGACCAGAATAAACACAGGAGGCACCTGTAAAGGCAATGAAAAAGATAGGGGATTGTGTTAGTGAATAAAGAGTTAATTAGAGTGAAGGAAAAGGAGTTGGATTTGGGTGAAAATTGAGAATGGAAATTAGTTACCTGTTTGTAAGGTATGAGATACAAAGAGTGGGGCCCAGTTCCGCCTGTGACATACAATCACAGGTGCCCTTGAAGTGAGGGAGGACGGGAAAGATGTCCAGTCAGTCAGGGGTCCGCAACCGGCTAAACAGGAAAGGTAGTAGTAAGATAGCTCTAATAAGTATTCAGTAAGCCAAGAAAATACCGAAAAAGAGTAGAGAGAAGATTTAGTTGCTTACTTGAATTCAAACGAATGTGATGCGTCAGGTGCCTCCAGAGTCCTGTGGTGGACTGAAGTTTGAGGCTGGTTTAAATGCCGCCTTCCAGATTGAGAGGGCGTGGAACCGCCTCTCAATCAGCGGACATAGGAGCCTGAGCGCATGCGCACAGTGCGTCACGGCCGGGAGCCTACAGATCCCATAGTTCCCGGTGGCGTGCGCGCTGCGGGCGTGATGACGTCATCGCTGCGTAGCAGCTAATGAATGGCTAAGGCTGGGGGTGGGCGGACTGGGAGAGGTCCGCCCTTGGGTGTCCATATTAGGCAGCAGGGCTGGCCCCAAGAGTGACGTATCCGCCCCATGGGTGGCGGCCCGATCAGCACGCCGAATGGTGGTAGGAAGGCGCCCGGGAGGACAGGGAAGGGGGGAGGTACGAAGGGCCAGAGTGGAAAGGAGCCAATATTGGCTATATATTAGCAGCGTTCCGATGGGTTGAGAGAATTAGGAACATTGTCATCTAATAATAGTCCAAAGTTATCAATGCTAAATCCAATAGGCTTTGAGCGTGTTTAGATCATAGCTCAGTGGAGATCTTAACTGATTAATTATATAAAACATGACAGTTTGAGCAAAAGTAAATCAGACATGGCAGGCCAAATTTAAATTGGTCAAGCGTCTTTTATCAGGGTCAGGGGCAGTTTAACAAAAGAAAGTGTATGCAATCAAGATTCTATACCCATACAGTGTATTTCAAAAAAAATTTTTTTAAAAAATATAATAAAATAAGAATTTGTTTGCATAATACAGGGCATAATATATTAATTGATAATAAGCATAAAAGATTTCATAGAGCAATAAAGATAGACAAAAACGGAGCAGGCTTTGGCGCATGGTGGTAGGGACCCCACCGGGTGGGGCTCCAGGAAGGGGGTGACCATTTCTATTCAAGAGAAATGGTTCGTAATAGGAGTAAAGGTTATTAGAGAAAGGATTTGAAGCTGATGTACTCGTTCATACCTGGGTATCTGGTGGCATCAAGGGTATATATCCACCTAGTTTCAAGTTGGAGAAGACGGTTGTCAATGTCCCCTCCGCGTACATTCAAGGGTAGATGTTCAAGAGCAGAAAATAGTATTGTAGTGGGATCGAAGTTGTGTTTTAGAGCTACATGGCGGTTTATCGCAGTTGAAATTTTCTTTTTGAATAGAGGTTTAATATGATCCTGTATGCGAATGGAAAACGCTCGTTTTGTTTTACCGATGTAGAAGCAACCACATCGGCAAGTAGCTAAATAAATAACCCCTACTGTATTACATGTGACCCGATGTTTGGGCTTATGTAAATTCCCATTGGGTAATAGAGTGTTAGTCGAGTTGGACAGAAACTGACATGAGTCACAATGTCCACAAGGGAAGGTACCAGTTTGGTCCATTTTTTTTGGATCATCAGGGGCATAAAAATGGCTAGAAGTAAGTTTATCACTAAGGGATAATGGTCGACGATAAGTAATTTCAGGGTATGTTTTCACATACTGTCCAATGACAGGGTCAGAAGATAGTAGGGGCCAAAATGTGTTTATGGTATTTCTAACTTGGGCAGACTGGTTGGAGTATTGAGTGATAAGACGTACAGGTTGGTTTAGTTGAAGATTTTTGTCCCTAAAGATTAGTTCCTTTCGTTGCAAGCGTTTAACTCTATTAAATGATTGTTTAAGTAAATTGTGGCTGTAGCCTCTAGATTTCAATCTTTGATATAGTTCAAAAGATGCTTGGTAAAAGTCTTTATCATTAGTACAATTTCTTCTTATTCGCAAATATTGGCTGTACGGTATGCTTTTTATAAGGTTTTTAGGATGGGAACTGGATGCATGCAATATGGTATTACCGGCCGAGGTTTTTCTGTATAATGAAGAGTATAATTTACCTTCATTATCAATAGTTATGGTGAGATCTAGAAAAGTGATCTTTTCTTGACTATATTCCAAAGAAAATTTGAGATTGTACGTGTTGATAGAGATTTTTTCAAAAAAGCGTTGTAGTTCTGGATAGGTACCAGTCCAGAAAATTAAAATATCATCGATGTATCTCATCCAAGAGAGGATGTGCTGGGTATAGCACCTCATCTCCGGATCCGAAAGAATGTCTTTCTCCCACCCCCCCAGATACAGATTGGCGTAGGAAGGGGCACATTTAGTGCCCATTGCTACGCCCTGTATCTGGAGGTAGTGGGAGGTTCCAAACGTAAAGTAATTTCTAGTTAGGATAAACTTTAGCAAAGATAAAACAAAATCATTGTATGATTGTGCATTGGGGCCAAGGCGTTTAAGTTGTTTGGCTACAACTTCCACTCCTCTGTCATGAGGTATGGCGTTGTAGAGACATTCAACATCCAATGCGACCAGGTAAGAATTCACAGGTAGTTGCTGGTTTTCAAGGATGCGTAATAGGTGAATAGTATCCTTAATATGTGAAGGAAGAGCTGATACCAATGGGGCAAGATGTTTATCTACGAGTTCACTGGCTTTTTCTGTGAGCCCTTCACAGCCAGACACAATAGGTCTGCCTGGGGGTTTGTTTAATGATTTATGAAGTTTGGGAAGGGAGTAAAAGGTAGGGGTTTTAGGGTGGGTTACATGTAAAAATTTCCAAGTATTGGTATCTATAGTTCCCTTTTTAGTTGCATGAAAGATTAAATTTTGATAATCTAAAATGTATGACTTGATTCTAGTGGGGCAAATGGGTCTGTACCATTCGTGGTTGTCAAGGATGTCGTGGCACATATTCATGTAAGCCAGGACATCCATGACAACCACGTTTCCCCCTTTATCAGAGGGTTTGATGACTATATCGCGATTAGACTGGAGGGATTTAAGAGCTCTCTGTTGTGCTTTGGTGAGGTTGGACATACCTGATTCAGCCAAGTTGAGTTTTTTTAGTTCCTTAGTAGTTTGTTCCACGAATGCCCAGATAGCGGGATTTGTGGTTAATGAAGGGAAGTTTCTAGATTTTGGTTTGAAAGAAGTGGGACAAGAAAAAGTCGGGGCCGGACTGGTGATTTCATTTTGCATATTGTCCAGCAGATCGTCGTCAGTTGGGTCGGCTTCGTCTAAAAGGGTCATTAGGTCTTCAAGGGCTTGGATTTCTTCTAAAGTGGGAACAGTTTTGTCTGTATTAGCCATCTGAGTGGATGTAGTTTTTGAATGATAGATTGTTTTATATAGTAGTTTTCTCGCAAAGAGATGAAGGTCTTTCACTAATTGGAAACAATCGAAGTCCATGGAAGGGCAAAAAGTAAGGCCCAATTGTAGGACTTGGATCTGGGGTGATGTGAGGGGAGTAAGGGAGAGGTTTACAACATCAAGATTTGTTGCTGCAACTAGTTCCGTGGTAAGCTGAGGGATTATGTCGGTGTTGACGGTAAGTCTTGGTTCTGGCCTAAAAAAATAGGTGCCATTTTCAGTTCTTGAGAAGGTAAGGGAAACATGGAGGGTAGGCATGGTTCACTGGCTCTTCTAATGGGTGATGCAAGTGCAGGGGTTGAGAAGTTGGAAGAGTCCAACGTACACGTGTGTGTAGTTGGAAGGGGTATATTTGAGGAGGAGGATTGATTTTTTAGATGGGGGGTCGAGACATTCGAAGTTTTTGGACGAGTGCTAGGGGGTCTAGCTAAGGTACTGGTATTTAAAGCTCGTTTAATTAGCTCTGTAGATGAAATATGTTGGTCATTCTTTCGTTTTTTTGTGATAGGGTCCTGGGAGAGTTCGTGATAAGTTGTACTTGAGCTAAAGGAGTTAGATGAAGTACTAGATGGGTCAGTGTTATTTTTAGGTGGTTGGAAATTAGATGATTTTGTTGGTCCTCTGGGGAAAGTGGGATTGTCCCATTTGTAGGCATAGCCATTTTGATGAGCAGATCTATCTCTTAGGAATTTATTTTCTTTATTGCTGATAATACTTAGGGTATATTCCTCAATATGTGCCCGTAGGTTTTTATCCTTTTGGGCAAAGCGGGGGGATGATAGACATAAGATATGATTTTCATACCAGTCAGAGACCGAGGTATCGAGTTGATCAAGTTCACATTCATACTGTTTACATAGTATGGATATCATGCCAAATGAGCATGTTTGGAGATTGAATTCCCAAGAAGATTTGAGAACATCATTAACTTTTTTTACATTGGGAAAGATTTGAATTCGTAGTCCCCATGGGACAATTTTATGTTCAATATATTTCTCAAAGTACGTTTTATGCCAATATATTCGTACCTTCTTTTCCAAGAGGCGTTGGAGTCGCATAAAGTCACGATCTAAATCGGCATCAGAAATGTTGTTGGAATTCTGAGACTGTTGAATTTTGGTCATCAGTCCCTTCCATGCCTCCCCGGTGAGGTCAACCATCATGCGCCAAAGCGTTTTAAGGCTCTCAATAATAAACAAATATTCGTTATCAAAATAATAATAGACAATTGGTTAACATTTCATTGTAATATATTCATATATTTTTTCGGTAGGTATTTAGAAAAAGGAGCTATGAATTGTGTGTATCCCCTAAAGCTAATTAGTTTAGATAAGATGGAGTTGTTTGAGGACCATCTGTCGAGGATTAGTGTATTGAAACACCTGGGACAGAAAGTAATATACAAGAAAGGCAGAGAGGGTCCACTAAGTAATACAGCACCTCATCCCTGAATATAAGAGTATCAAACAAAAAGGGGGATGGAGGACTAGGGATTATAGCGGTGCAAAGGTAATGTACGAAGGTCGGGGTAGACTCACAGTTCAAAGCTCATAATACTCATTAATTTAATAAAACAATTTTTATTACATATAAATAGTAGCACACATGAAAAAAAAAAAAAATATATATATAAATGCAACAAATAATAGCAATATATATTTTACGAATGAAGATCAATTCAATAAATCAAGGCAGGTGAAGGAGTCACTTACATTGATTTTACAATCATTGGTACAGAAAATTGCAAGGGCAACAACAGAGTTAAATTATTCATATAAGGTTCAAGGTACAATTCACATATAATGTGGAAAATAGACCTGAGATGGATTAAGTAAGTCTTAGTAGACTATTCCGACATGTTTCGCCATAACAATGGCTTCCTCAGGGTATGTCTACTTTGCGTACTTGATGTGTCTATTGAGAAGGAGGGTTTCATAATTAGTTTCATACTCAATGGGAGAGGAGATTAGAGCCAATTAGTTAAATAGATAACAATAAGGGAACAGATGGAATATAGAGTGAAATGTCTCCAATTATCAACACAAGGGAGGTGCTAGAGCCCCTCCTTCCCAAGATGGAGGAAGGGAAGGGAGAGAGAACATCCCCCCTAAGAGGTCTCCCCAGACTTACCCCATTCAGGGCGCGGATCAGATTCAGCCGTGGCCACAGGGCGGGGTGGTCATATAGGGTGCCTAAGATGCCTAATAGAAGGCGGAAGTCACCAGATTAGGCATACGATATATTATCTAGTTAAAAAGGGGTAAACCAAGTAAATATAAAGAAAAAAAAACAAAAAACAAAAAGCAACAAAAAGTAATTTAAGTAGTGTTGTGAGTCCATGGAGGATTGATTCCTGGACGTAACACCATACACTACATGAAGGACAATGTCTCAAATGATTACTTACAGTTCGTTTGTTTGAAAAAAAAAAGGAAAAAAAAGTTTTTTTTTTTATTGAAGTAGAGTATAAAAAATATATGTGAAAAGAAACCAGGGGATTCTGAGAATTGACCAGAATAAACACAGGAGGCACCTGTAAAGGCAATGAAAAAGATAGGGGATTGTGTTAGTGAATAAAGAGTTAATTAGAGTGAAGGAAAAGGAGTTGGATTTGGGTGAAAATTGAGAATGGAAATTAGTTACCTGTTTGTAAGGTATGAGATACAAAGAGTGGGGCCCAGTTCCGCCTGTGACATACAATCACAGGTGCCCTTGAAGTGAGGGAGGACGGGAAAGATGTCCAGTCAGTCAGGGGTCCGCAACCGGCTAAACAGGAAAGGTAGTAGTAAGATAGCTCTAATAAGTATTCAGTAAGCCAAGAAAATACCGAAAAAGAGTAGAGAGAAGATTTAGTTGCTTACTTGAATTCAAACGAATGTGATGCGTCAGGTGCCTCCAGAGTCCTGTGGTGGACTGAAGTTTGAGGCTGGTTTAAATGCCGCCTTCCAGATTGAGAGGGCGTGGAACCGCCTCTCAATCAGCGGACATAGGAGCCTGAGCGCATGCGCACAGTGCGTCACGGCCGGGAGCCTACAGATCCCATAGTTCCCGGTGGCGTGCGCGCTGCGGGCGTGATGACGTCATCGCTGCGTAGCAGCTAATGAATGGCTAAGGCTGGGGGTGGGCGGACTGGGAGAGGTCCGCCCTTGGGTGTCCATATTAGGCAGCAGGGCTGGCCCCAAGAGTGACGTATCCGCCCCATGGGTGGCGGCCCGATCAGCACGCCGAATGGTGGTAGGAAGGCGCCCGGGAGGACAGGGAAGGGGGGAGGTACGAAGGGCTAGAGTGGAAAGGAGCCAATATTGGCTATATATTAGCAGCGTTCCGATGGGTTGAGAGAATTAGGAACATTGTCATCTAATAATAGTCCAAAGTTATCAATGCTAAATCCAATAGGCTTTGAGCGTGTTTAGATCATAGCTCAGTGGAGATCTTAACTGATTAATTATATAAAACATGACAGTTTGAGCAAAAGTAAATCAGACATGGCAGGCCAAATTTAAATTGGTCAAGCGTCTTTTATCAGGGTCAGGGGCAGTTTAACAAAAGAAAGTGTATGCAATCAAGATTCTATACCCATACAGTGTATTTCAAAAAATTTTTTTTAAAAAATATAATAAAATAAGAATTTGTTTGCATAATACAGGGCATAATATATTAATTGATAATAAGCATAAAAGATTTCATAGAGCAATAAAGATAGACAAAAACGGAGCAGGCTTTGGCGCATGGTGGTAGGGACCCCACCGGGTGGGGCTCCAGGAAGGGGGTGACCATTTCTATTCAAGAGAAATGGTTCGTAATAGGGGTAAAGGTTATTAGAGAAAGGATTTGAAGCTGATGTACTCGTTCATACCTGGGTATCTGGTGGCATCAAGGGTATATATCCACCTAGTTTCAAGTTGGAGAAGACGGTTGTCAATGTCACCTCCGCGTACATTCAAGGGTAGATGTTCAAGAGCAGAAAATAGTATTGTAGTGGGATCGAAATTGTGTTTTAGAGCTACATGGCGGTTTATCGCAGTTGAAATTTTCTTTTTGAATAGAGGTTTAATATGATCCTGTATGCGAATGGAAAACGCTCGTTTTGTTTTACCGATGTAGAAGCAACCACATCGGCAAGTAGCTAAATAAATAACCCCTACTTTATTACATGTGACCCTATGTTTGGGCTTATGTAAATTCCCATTGGGTAATAGAGTGTTAGTCGAGTTGGACAGAAACTGACATGAGTCACAATGTCCACAAGGGAAGGTACCAGTTTGGTCCATTTTTTTTGGATCATCAGGGGCATAAAAATGGCTAGAAGTAAGTTTATCACTAAGGGATAATGGTCGACGATAAGTAATTTCAGGGTATGTTTTCACATACTGTCCAATGACAGGGTCAGAAGATAGTAGGGGCCAAAATGTGTTTATGGTATTTCTAACTTGGGCAGACTGGTTGGAGTATTGAGTGATAAGACGTACAGGTTGGTTTAGTTGAAGATTTTTGTCCCTAAAGATTAGTTCCTTTCGTTGCAAGCGTTTAACTCTATTAAATGATTGTTTAAGTAAATTGTGGCTGTAGCCTCTAGATTTCAATCTTTGATATAGTTCAAAAGATGCTTGGTAAAAGTCTTTATCATTAGTACAATTTCTTCTTATTCGCAAATATTGGCTGTACGGTATGCTTTTTATAAGGTTTTTAGGATGGGAACTGGATGCATGCAATATGGTATTACCGGCCGAGGTTTTTCTGTATAATGAAGAGTATAATTTACCTTCATTATCAATAGTTATGGTGAGATCTAGAAAAGTGATCTTTTCTTGACTATATTCCAAGGAAAATTTGAGATTGTACGTGTTGATAGAGATTTTTTCAAAAAAGCGTTGTAGTTCTGGATAGGTACCAGTCCAGAAAATTAAAATATCATCGATGTATCTCATCCAAGAGAGGATGTGCTGGGTATAGCACCTCATCTCCGGATCCGAAAGAATGTCTTTCTCCCACCCCCCCAGATACAGATTGGCGTAGGAAGGGGCACATTTAGTGCCCATTGCTACGCCCTGTATCTGGAGGTAGTGGGAGGTTCCAAACGTAAAGTAATTTCTAGTTAGGATAAACTTTAGCAAAGATAAAACAAAATCATTGTATGATTGTGCATTGGGGCCAAGGCGTTTAAGTTGTTTGGCTACAACTTCCACTCCTCTGTCATGAGGTATGGCGTTGTAGAGACATTCAACATCCAATGCGACCAGGTAAGAATTCACAGGTAGTTGCTGGTTTTCAAGGATGCGTAATAGGTGAATAGTATCCTTAATATGTGAAGGAAGAGCTGATACCAATGGGGCAAGATGTTTATCTACGAGTTCACTGGCTTTTTCTGTGAGCCCTTCACAGCCAGACACAATAGGTCTGCCTGGGGGTTTGTTTAATGATTTATGAAGTTTGGGAAGGGAGTAAAAGGTAGGGGTTTTAGGGTGGGTTACATGTAAAAATTTCCAAGTATTGGTATCTATAGTTCCCTTTTTAGTTGCATGAAAGATTAAATTTTGATAATCTAAAATGTATGACTTGATTCTAGTGGGGCAAATGGGTCTGTACCATTCGTGGTTGTCAAGGATGTCGTGGCACATATTCATGTAAGCCAGGACATCCATGACAACCACGTTTCCCCCTTTATCAGAGGGTTTGATGACTATATCGCGATTAGACTGGAGGGATTTAAGAGCTCTCTGTTGTGCTTTGGTGAGGTTGGACATACCTGATTCAGCCAAGTTGAGTTTTTTTAGTTCCTTAGTAGTTTGTTCCACGAATGCCCAGATAGCGGGATTTGTGGTTAATGAAGGGAAGTTTCTAGATTTTGGTTTGAAAGAAGTGGGACAAGAAAAAGTCGGGGCCGGACTGGTGATTTCATTTTGCATATTGTCCAGCAGATCGTCGTCAGTTGGGTCGGCTTCGTCTAAAAGGGTCATTAGGTCTTCAAGGGCTTGGATTTCTTCTAAAGTGAGAACAGTTTTGTCTGTATTAGCCATCTGAGTGGATGTAGTTTTTGAATGATAGATTGTTTTATATAGTAGTTTTCTCGCAAAGAGATGAAGGTCTTTCACTAATTGGAAACAATCGAAGTCCATGGAAGGGCAAAAAGTAAGGCCCAATTGTAGGACTTGGATCTGGGGTGATGTGAGGGGAGTAAGGGAGAGGTTTACAACATCAAGATTTGTTGCTGCAACTAGTTCCGTGGTAAGCTGAGGGATTATGTCGGTGTTGACGGTAAGTCTTGGTTCTGGCCTAAAAAAATAGGTGCCATTTTCAGTTCTTGAGAAGGTAAGGGAAACATGGAGGGTAGGCATGGTTCACTGGCTCTTCTAATGGGTGATGCAAGTGCAGGGGTTGAGAAGTTGGAAGAGTCCAACGTACACGTGTGTGTAGTTGGAAGGGGTATATTTGAGGAGGAGGATTGATTTTTTAGATGGGGGGTCGAGACATTCGAAGTTTTTGGACGAGTGCTAGGGGGTCTAGCTAAGGTACTGGTATTTAAAGCTCGTTTAATTAGCTCTGTAGATGAAATATGTTGGTCATTCTTTCGTTTTTTTGTGATAGGGTCCTGGGAGAGTTCGTGATAAGTTGTACTTGAGCTAAAGGAGTTAGATGAAGTACTAGATGGGTCAGTGTTATTTTTAGGTGGTTGGAAATTAGATGATTTTGTTGGTCCTCTGGGGAAAGTGGGATTGTCCCATTTGTAGGCATAGCCATTTTGATGAGCAGATCTATCTCTTAGGAATTTATTTTCTTTATTGCTGATAATACTTAGGGTATATTCCTCAATATGTGCCCGTAGGTTTTTATCCTTTTGGGCAAAGCGGGGGGATGATAGACATAAGATATGATTTTCATACCAGTCAGAGACCGAGGTATCGAGTTGATCAAGTTCACATTCATACTGTTTACATAGTATGGATATCATGCCAAATGAGCATGTTTGGAGATTGAATTCCCAAGAAGATTTGAGAACATCATTAACTTTTTTTACATTGGGAAAGATTTGAATTCGTAGTCCCCATGGGACAATTTTATGTTCAATATATTTCTCAAAGTACGTTTTATGCCAATATATTCGTACCTTCTTTTCCAAGAGGCGTTGGAGTCGCATAAAGTCACGATCTAAATCGGCATCAGAAATGTTGTTGGAATTCTGAGACTGTTGAATTTTGGTCATCAGTCCCTTCCATGCCTCCCCGGTGAGGTCAACCATCATGCGCCAAAGCGTTTTAAGGCTCTCAATAATAAACAAATATTCGTTATCAAAATAATAATAGACAATTGGTTAACATTTCATTGTAATATATTCATATATTTTTTCGGTAGGTATTTAGAAAAAGGAGCTATGAATTGTGTGTATCCCCTAAAGCTAATTAGTTTAGATAAGATGGAGTTGTTTGAGGACCGTCTGTCGAGGATTAGTGTATTGAAACACCTGGGACAGAAAGTAATATACAAGAAAGGCAGAGAGGGTCCACTAAGTAATACAGCACCTCATCCCTGAATATAAGAGTATCAAACAAAAAGGGGGATGGAGGACTAGGGATTATAGCGGTGCAAAGGTAATGTACGAAGGTCGGGGTAGACTCACAGTTCAAAGCTCATAATACTCATTAATTTAATAAAACAATTTTTATTACATATAAATAGTAGCACACATGACAAAAAAAAAAAAAAAAAAAATATATATATAAATGCAACAAATAATAGCAATATATATTTTACGAATGAAGATCAATTCAATAAATCAAGGCAGGTGAAGGAGTCACTTACATTGATTTTACAATCATTGGTACAGAAGATTGCAAGGGCAACAACAGAGTTAAATTATTCATATAAGGTTCAAGGTACAATTCACATATAATGTGGAAAATAGACCTGAGATGGATTAAGTAAGTCTTAGTAGACTATTCCGACATGTTTCGCCATAACAATGGCTTCCTCAGGGTATGTCTACTTTGCGTGCTTGATGTGTCTATTGAGAAGGAGGGTTTCATAATTAGTTTCATACTCAATGGGAGAGGAGATTAGAGCCAATTAGTTAAATAGATAACAATAAGGGAACAGATGGAATATAGAGTGAAATGTCTCCAATTATCAACACAAGGGAGGTGCTAGAGCCATTGTCATGGATGTCCTGGCTTACATGAATATGTGCCACGACATCCTTGACAACCACGAATGGTACAGACCCATTTGCCCCACTAGAATCAAGTCATACATTTTAGATTATCAAAATTTAATCTTTCATGCAACTAAAAAGGGAACTATAGATACCAATACTTGGAAATTTTTACATGTAACCCACCCTAAAACCCCTACCTTTTACTCCCTTCCCAAACTTCATAAATCATTAAACAAACCCCCAGGCAGACCTATTGTGTCTGGCTGTGAAGGGCTCACAGAAAAAGCCAGTGAACTCGTAGATAAACATCTTGCCCCATTGGTATCAGCTCTTCCTTCACATATTAAGGATACTATTCACCTATTACGCATCCTTGAAAACCAGCAACTACCTGTGAATTCTTACCTGGTCGCATTGGATGTTGAATGTCTCTACAACGCCATACCTCATGACAGAGGAGTGGAAGTTGTAGCCAAACAACTTAAACGCCTTGGCCCCAATGCACAATCATACAATGATTTTGTTTTATCTTTGCTAAAGTTTATCCTAACTAGAAATTACTTTACGTTTGGAACCTCCCACTACCTCCAGATACAGGGCGTAGCAATGGGCACTAAATGTGCCCCTTCCTACGCCAATCTGTATCTGGGGGGGTGGGAGAAAGACATTCTTTCGGATCCGGAGATGAGGTGCTATACCCAGCACATCCTCTCTTGGATGAGATACATCGATGATATTTTAATTTTCTGGACTGGTACCTATCCAGAACTACAACGCTTTTTTGAAAAAATCTCTATCAACACGTACAATCTCAAATTTTCTTTGGAATATAGTCAAGAAAAGATCACTTTTCTAGATCTCACCATAACTATTGATAATGAAGGTAAATTATACTCTTCATTATACAGAAAAACCTCGGCCGGTAATACCATATTGCATGCATCCAGTTCCCATCCTAAAAACCTTATAAAAAGCATACCGTACAGCCAATATTTGCGAATAAGAAGAAATTGTACTAATGATAAAGACTTTTACCAAGCATCTTTTGAACTATATCAAAGATTGAAATCTAGAGGCTACAGCCACAATTTACTTAAACAATCATTTAATAGAGTTAAACGCTTGCAACGAAAGGAACTAATCTTTAGGGACAAAAATCTTCAACTAAACCAACCTGTACGTCTTATCACTCAATACTCCAACCAGTCTGCCCAAGTTAGAAATACCATAAACACATTTTGGCCCCTACTATCTTCTGACCCTGTCATTGGACAGTATGTGAAAACATACCCTGAAATTACTTATCGTCGACCATTATCCCTTAGTGATAAACTTACTTCTAGCCATTTTTATGCCCCTGATGATCCAAAAAAAATGGACCAAACTGGTACCTTCCCTTGTGGACATTGTGACTCATGTCAGTTTCTGTCCAACTCGACTAACACTCTATTACCCAATGGGAATTTACATAAGCCCAAACATCGGGTCACATGTAATACAGTAGGGGTTATTTATTTAGCTACTTGCCGATGTGGTTGCTTCTACATCGGTAAAACAAAACGAGCGTTTTCCATTCGCATACAGGATCATATTAAACCTCTATTCAAAAAGAAAATTTCAACTGCGATAAACCGCCATGTAGCTCTAAAACACAACTTCGATCCCACTACAATACTATTTTCTGCTCTTGAACATCTACCCTTGAATGTACGCGGAGGGGACATTGACAACCGTCTTCTCCAACTTGAAACTAGGTGGATATATACCCTTGATGCCACCAGATACCCAGGTATGAACGAGTACATCAGCTTCAAATCCTTTCTCTAATAACCTTTACTCCTATTACGAACCATTTCTCTTGAATAGAAATGGTCACCCCCTTCCTGGAGCCCCACCCGGTGGGGTCCCTACCACCATGCGCCAAAGCCTGCTCCGTTTTTGTCTATCTTTATTGCTCTATGAAATCTTTTATGCTTATTATCAATTAATATATTATGCCCTGTATTATGCAAACAAATTCTTATTTTATTATATTTTTTAAAAAAATTTTTGAAATACACTGTATGGGTATAGAATCTTGATTGCATACACTTTCTTTTGTTAAACTGCCCCTGACCCTGATAAAAGACGCTTGACCAATTTAAATTTGGCCTGCCATGTCTGATTTACTTTTGCTCAAACTGTCATGTTTTATATAATTAATCAGTTAAGATCTCCACTGAGCTATGATCTAAACACGCTCAAAGCCTATTGGATTTAGCATTGATAACTTTGGACTATTATTAGATGACAATGTTCCTAATTCTCTCAACCCATCGGAACGCTGCTAATATATAGCCAATATTGGCTCCTTTCCACTCTGGCCCTTCGTACCTCCCCCCTTCCCTGTCCTCCCGGGCGCCTTCCTACCACCATTCGGCGTGCTGATCGGGCCGCCACCCATGGGGCGGATACGTCACTCTTGGGGCCAGCCCTGCTGCCTAATATGGACACCCAAGGGCGGACCTCTCCCAGTCCGCCCACCCCCAGCCTTAGCCATTCATTAGCTGCTACGCAGCGATGACGTCATCACGCCCGCAGCGCGCACGCCACCGGGAACTATGGGATCTGTAGGCTCCCGGCCGTGACGCACTGTGCGCATGCGCTCAGGCTCCTATGTCCGCTGATTGAGAGGCGGTTCCACGCCCTCTCAATCTGGAAGGCGGCATTTAAACCAGCCTCAAACTTCAGTCCACCACAGGACTCTGGAGGCACCTGACGCATCACATTCGTTTGAATTCAAGTAAGCAACTAAATCTTCTCTCTACTCTTTTTCGGTATTTTCTTGGCTTACTGAATACTTATTAGAGCTATCTTACTACTACCTTTCCTGTTTAGCCGGTTGCGGACCCCTGACTGACTGGACATCTTTCCCGTCTTCCCTCACTTCAAGGGCACCTGTGATTGTATGTCACAGGCGGAACTGGGCCCCACTCTTTGTATCTCATACCTTACAAACAGGTAACTAATTTCCATTCTCAATTTTCACCCAAATCCAACTCCTTTTCCTTCACTCTAATTAACTCTTTATTCACTAACACAATCCCCTATCTTTTTCATTGCCTTTACAGGTGCCTCCTGTGTTTATTCTGGTCAATTCTCAGAATCCCCTGGTTTCTTTTCACATATTTTTTTTATACTCTACTTCAAAAAAAAAATTTTTTTTTTTTTTCCTTTTTTTTTTTTCAAACAAACGAACTGTAAGTAATCATTTGAGACATTGTCCTTCATGTAGTGTATGGTGTTACGTCCAGGAATCAATCCTCCATGGACTCACAACACTACTTAAATTACTTTTTGTTGCTTTTTTTTTTTTGTTTTTTGTTCTTTATATTTACTTGGTTTACCCCTTTTTAACTAGATAATATATCGTATGCCTAATCTGGTGACTTCCGCCTTCTATTAGGCATCTTAGGCACCCTATATGACCACCCCGCCCTGTGGCCACGGCTGAATCTGATCCGCGCCCTGAATGGGGTAAGTCTGGGGAGACCTCTTAGGGGGGATGTTCTCTCTCCCTTCCCTTCCTCCATCTTGGGAAGGAGGGGCTCTAGCACCTCCCTTGTGTTGATAATTGGAGACATTTCACTCTATATTCCATCTGTTCCCTTATTGTTATCTATTTAACTAATTGGCTCTAATCTCCTCTCCCATTGAGTATGAAACTAATTATGAAACCCTCCTTCTCAATAGACACATCAAGCACGCAAAGTAGACATACCCTGAGGAAGCCATTGTTATGGCGAAACATGTCGGAATAGTCTACTAAGACTTACTTAATCCATCTCAGGTCTATTTTCCACATTATATGTGAATTGTACCTTGAACCTTATATGAATAATTTAACTCTGTTGTTGCCCTTGCAATCTTCTGTACCAATGATTGTAAAATCAATGTAAGTGACTCCTTCACCTGCCTTGATTTATTGAATTGATCTTCATTCGTAAAATATATATTGCTATTATTTGTTGCATTTATATATATATTTTTTTTTTTTTTTGTCATGTGTGCTACTATTTATATGTAATAAAAATTGTTTTATTAAATTAATGAGTATTATGAGCTTTGAACTGTGAGTCTACCCCGACCTTCGTACATTACCTTTGCACCGCTATAATCCCTAGTCCTCCATCCCCCTTTTTGTTTGATACTCTTATATTCAGGGATGAGGTGCTGTATTACTTAGTGGACCCTCTCTGCCTTTCTTGTATATTACTTTCTGTCCCAGGTGTTTCAATACACTAATCCTCGACAGACGGTCCTCAAACAACTCCATCTTATCTAAACTAATTAGCTTTAGGGGATACACACAATTCATAGCTCCTTTTTCTAAATACCTACCGAAAAAATATATGAATATATTACAATGAAATGTTAACCAATTGTCTATTATTATTTTGATAACGAATATTTGTTTATTATTGAGAGCCTTAAAACGCTTTGGCGCATGATGGTTGACCTCACCGGGGAGGCATGGAAGGGACTGATGACCAAAATTCAACAGTCTCAGAATTCCAACAACATTTCTGATGCCGATTTAGATCGTGACTTTATGCGACTCCAACGCCTCTTGGAAAAGAAGGTACGAATATATTGGCATAAAACGTACTTTGAGAAATATATTGAACATAAAATTGTCCCATGGGGACTACGAATTCAAATCTTTCCCAATGTAAAAAAAGTTAATGATGTTCTCAAATCTTCTTGGGAATTCAATCTCCAAACATGCTCATTTGGCATGATATTTATACTATGTAAACAGTATGAATGTGAACTTGATCAACTCGATACCTCGGTCTCTGACTGGTATGAAAATCATATCTTATGTCTATCATCCCCCCGCTTTGCCCAAAAGGATAAAAACCTACGGGCACATATTGAGGAATATACCCTAAGTATTATCAGCAATAAAGAAAATAAATTCCTAAGAGATAGATCTGCTCATCAAAATGGCTATGCCTACAAATGGGACAATCCCACTTTCCCCAGAGGACCAACAAAATCATCTAATTTCCAACCACCTAAAAATAACACTGACCCATCTAGTACTTCATCTAACTCCTTTAGCTCAAGTACAACTTATCACGAACTCTCCCAGGACCCTATCACAAAAAAACGAAAGAATGACCAACATATTTCATCTACAGAGCTAATTAAACGAGCTTTAAATACCAGTACCTTAGCTAGACCCCCTAGCACTCGTCCAAAAACTTCGAATGTCTCGACCCCCCATCTAAAAAATCAATCCTCCTCCTCAAATATACCCCTTCCAACTACACACACGTGTACGTTGGACTCTTCCAACTTCTCAACCCCTGCACTTGCATCACCCATTAGAAGAGCCAGTGAACCATGCCTACCCTCCATGTTTCCCTTACCTTCTCAAGAACTGAAAATGGCACCTATTTTTTTAGGCCAGAACCAAGACTTACCGTCAACACCGACATAATCCCTCAGCTTACCACGGAACTAGTTGCAGCAACAAATCTTGATGTTGTAAACCTCTCCCTTACTCCCCTCACATCACCCCAGATCCAAGTCCTACAATTGGGCCTTACTTTTTGCCCTTCCATGGACTTCGATTGTTTCCAATTAGTGAAAGACCTTCATCTCTTTGCGAGAAAACTACTATATAAAACAATCTATCATTCAAAAACTACATCCACTCAGATGGCTAATACAGACAAAACTGTTCCCACTTTAGAAGAAATCCAAGCCCTTGAAGACCTAATGACCCTTTTAGACGAAGCCGACCCAACTGACGACGATCTGCTGGACAATATGCAAAATGAAATCACCAGTCCGGCCCCGACTTTTTCTTGTCCCACTTCTTTCAAACCAAAATCTAGAAACTTCCCTTCATTAACCACAAATCCCGCTATCTGGGCATTCGTGGAACAAACTACTAAGGAACTAAAAAAACTCAACTTGGCTGAATCAGGTATGTCCAACCTCACCAAAGCACAACAGAGAGCTCTTAAATCCCTCCAGTCTAATCGCGATATAGTCATCAAACCCTCTGATAAAGGGGGAAACGTGGTTGTCATGGATGTCCTGGCTTACATGAATATGTGCCACGACATCCTTGACAACCACGAATGGTACAGACCCATTTGCCCCACTAGAATCAAGTCATACATTTTAGATTATCAAAATTTAATCTTTCATGCAACTAAAAAGGGAACTATAGATACCAATACTTGGAAATTTTTACATGTAACCCACCCTAAAACCCCTACCTTTTACTCCCTTCCCAAACTTCATAAATCATTAAACAAACCCCCAGGCAGACCTATTGTGTCTGGCTGTGAAGGGCTCACAGAAAAAGCCAGTGAACTCGTAGATAAACATCTTGCCCCATTGGTATCAGCTCTTCCTTCACATATTAAGGATACTATTCACCTATTACGCATCCTTGAAAACCAGCAACTACCTGTGAATTCTTACCTGGTCGCATTGGATGTTGAATGTCTCTACAACGCCATACCTCATGACAGAGGAGTGGAAGTTGTAGCCAAACAACTTAAACGCCTTGGCCCCAATGCACAATCATACAATGATTTTGTTTTATCTTTGCTAAAGTTTATCCTAACTAGAAATTACTTTACGTTTGGAACCTCCCACTACCTCCAGATACAGGGCGTAGCAATGGGCACTAAATGTGCCCCTTCCTACGCCAATCTGTATCTGGGGGGGTGGGAGAAAGACATTCTTTCGGATCCGGAGATGAGGTGCTATACCCAGCACATCCTCTCTTGGATGAGATACATCGATGATATTTTAATTTTCTGGACTGGTACCTATCCAGAACTACAACGCTTTTTTGAAAAAATCTCTATCAACACGTACAATCTCAAATTTTCTTTGGAATATAGTCAAGAAAAGATCACTTTTCTAGATCTCACCATAACTATTGATAATGAAGGTAAATTATACTCTTCATTATACAGAAAAACCTCGGCCGGTAATACCATATTGCATGCATCCAGTTCCCATCCTAAAAACCTTATAAAAAGCATACCGTACAGCCAATATTTGCGAATAAGAAGAAATTGTACTAATGATAAAGACTTTTACCAAGCATCTTTTGAACTATATCAAAGATTGAAATCTAGAGGCTACAGCCACAATTTACTTAAACAATCATTTAATAGAGTTAAACGCTTGCAACGAAAGGAACTAATCTTTAGGGACAAAAATCTTCAACTAAACCAACCTGTACGTCTTATCACTCAATACTCCAACCAGTCTGCCCAAGTTAGAAATACCATAAACACATTTTGGCCCCTACTATCTTCTGACCCTGTCATTGGACAGTATGTGAAAACATACCCTGAAATTACTTATCGTCGACCATTATCCCTTAGTGATAAACTTACTTCTAGCCATTTTTATGCCCCTGATGATCCAAAAAAAATGGACCAAACTGGTACCTTCCCTTGTGGACATTGTGACTCATGTCAGTTTCTGTCCAACTCGACTAACACTCTATTACCCAATGGGAATTTACATAAGCCCAAACATCGGGTCACATGTAATACAGTAGGGGTTATTTATTTAGCTACTTGCCGATGTGGTTGCTTCTACATCGGTAAAACAAAACGAGCGTTTTCCATTCGCATACAGGATCATATTAAACCTCTATTCAAAAAGAAAATTTCAACTGCGATAAACCGCCATGTAGCTCTAAAACACAACTTCGATCCCACTACAATACTATTTTCTGCTCTTGAACATCTACCCTTGAATGTACGCGGAGGGGACATTGACAACCGTCTTCTCCAACTTGAAACTAGGTGGATATATACCCTTGATGCCACCAGATACCCAGGTATGAACGAGTACATCAGCTTCAAATCCTTTCTCTAATAACCTTTACTCCTATTACGAACCATTTCTCTTGAATAGAAATGGTCACCCCCTTCCTGGAGCCCCACCCGGTGGGGTCCCTACCACCATGCGCCAAAGCCTGCTCCGTTTTTGTCTATCTTTATTGCTCTATGAAATCTTTTATGCTTATTATCAATTAATATATTATGCCCTGTATTATGCAAACAAATTCTTATTTTATTATATTTTTAAAAAAAATTTTTGAAATACACTGTATGGGTATAGAATCTTGATTGCATACACTTTCTTTTGTTAAACTGCCCCTGACCCTGATAAAAGACGCTTGACCAATTTAAATTTGGCCTGCCATGTCTGATTTACTTTTGCTCAAACTGTCATGTTTTATATAATTAATCAGTTAAGATCTCCACTGAGCTATGATCTAAACACGCTCAAAGCCTATTGGATTTAGCATTGATAACTTTGGACTATTATTAGATGACAATGTTCCTAATTCTCTCAACCCATCGGAACGCTGCTAATATATAGCCAATATTGGCTCCTTTCCACTCTGGCCCTTCGTACCTCCCCCCTTCCCTGTCCTCCCGGGCGCCTTCCTACCACCATTCGGCGTGCTGATCGGGCCGCCACCCATGGGGCGGATACGTCACTCTTGGGGCCAGCCCTGCTGCCTAATATGGACACCCAAGGGCGGACCTCTCCCAGTCCGCCCACCCCCAGCCTTAGCCATTCATTAGCTGCTACGCAGCGATGACGTCATCACGCCCGCAGCGCGCACGCCACCGGGAACTATGGGATCTGTAGGCTCCCGGCCGTGACGCACTGTGCGCATGCGCTCAGGCTCCTATGTCCGCTGATTGAGAGGCGGTTCCACGCCCTCTCAATCTGGAAGGCGGCATTTAAACCAGCCTCAAACTTCAGTCCACCACAGGACTCTGGAGGCACCTGACGCATCACATTCGTTTGAATTCAAGTAAGCAACTAAATCTTCTCTCTACTCTTTTTCGGTATTTTCTTGGCTTACTGAATACTTATTAGAGCTATCTTACTACTACCTTTCCTGTTTAGCCGGTTGCGGACCCCTGACTGACTGGACATCTTTCCCGTCCTCCCTCACTTCAAGGGCACCTGTGATTGTATGTCACAGGCGGAACTGGGCCCCACTCTTTGTATCTCATACCTTACAAACAGGTAACTAATTTCCATTCTCAATTTTCACCCAAATCCAACTCCTTTTCCTTCACTCTAATTAACTCTTTATTCACTAACACAATCCCCTATCTTTTTCATTGCCTTTACAGGTGCCTCCTGTGTTTATTCTGGTCAATTCTCAGAATCCCCTGGTTTCTTTTCACATATATTTTTTATACTCTACTTCAAAAAAAAAAAAAAACTTTTTTTCCTTTTTTTTCAAACAAACGAACTGTAAGTAATCATTTGAGACATTGTCCTTCATGTAGTGTATGGTGTTACGTCCAGGAATCAATCCTCCATGGACTCACAACACTACTTAAATTACTTTTTGTTGCTTTTTGTTTTTTGTTTTTTGTTCTTTATATTTACTTGGTTTACCCCTTTTTAACTAGATAATATATCGTATGCCTAATCTGGTGACTTCCGCCTTCTATTAGGCATCTTAGGCACCCTATATGACCACCCCGCCCTGTGGCCACGGCTGAATCTGATCCGCGCCCTGAATGGGGTAAGTCTGGGGAGACCTCTTAGGGGGGATGTTCTCTCTCCCTTCCCTTCCTCCATCTTGGGAAGGAGGGGCTCTAGCACCTCCCTTGTGTTGATAATTGGAGACATTTCACTCTATATTCCATCTGTTCCCTTATTGTTATCTATTTAACTAATTGGCTCTAATCTCCTCTCCCATTGAGTATGAAACTAATTATGAAACCCTCCTTCTCAATAGACACATCAAGCACGCAAAGTAGACATACCCTGAGGAAGCCATTGTTATGGCGAAACATGTCGGAATAGTCTACTAAGACTTACTTAATCCATCTCAGGTCTATTTTCCACATTATATGTGAATTGTACCTTGAACCTTATATGAATAATTTAACTCTGTTGTTGCCCTTGCAATCTTCTGTACCAATGATTGTAAAATCAATGTAAGTGACTCCTTCACCTGCCTTGATTTATTGAATTGATCTTCATTCGTAAAATATATATTGCTATTATTTGTTGCATTTATATATATATTTTTTTTTTTTTTTGTCATGTGTGCTACTATTTATATGTAATAAAAATTGTTTTATTAAATTAATGAGTATTATGAGCTTTGAACTGTGAGTCTACCCCGACCTTCGTACATTACCTTTGCACCGCTATAATCCCTAGTCCTCCATCCCCCTTTTTGTTTGATACTCTTATATTCAGGGATGAGGTGCTGTATTACTTAGTGGACCATCTCTCTGCCTTTCTTGTATAAATTGTGGCTTTTCTGTGCTTTCACTTGCAGCATGATCTAGCCAGGCAACAAGCATTTTTATTAGGAAGTCTGCAAAAGCAGACCTGAAATTTTGCTCATGACAGATGCACCTTTGATGACCTATTTGTATCAAGTAAAGGATTCCGTTGACATTTGTGGATGCCTGAATGAGAGGAAACAACTAGTGATTTAAGAAAGTCCAGTGCTATCTGTTTGCCATGATTGTCACGTTAAATACATTAAATACATGGCAATAGGTCTATATTTTTCCCTGGCTGCAAATCGGCTCTGTCTGAAATTTCTTGTAATGAATTATTTGTGGTAAGATGTAATTACTTATTCGTCATTAGGCAGCATAAACTTTGACTTACAGAGGCATACAGCATTTCACAGGAATGCAGGGTATGATTGTTCACAAATAGTCCTAGCAAAGATAATTTCAAGATAATGAAAAGGGATATCCACCTGCCTATAATTGCGATGTTTCATAGCCGGATTAGGATTCTCTTTTGTACTCTTGATCTGATACAGAAAGAGGGAATTAAGCATCTTTCTGTAATTCTCAGTAATGACATGACATGTCAGACACGTGGGTAGAAACTTAATTACATCTTATGTTACAGTTTAGCCTTTTGCAAGTTATTGTCGAGATTGCTGCCAGGCTAATATAAGGAGCCAGGTTCTTCTGTTGCCAGCTGGTTCCCGGCAAGGTGTCACTTTCTTTATATGTCATTGGCTTCAGCCTGATTCACTGCTCTCTGCCCTATTGAGGCCCCCAACATAATCTCATAATATAGTATGAAATCTAATACTCTGGTAAGCTAGACTTTTAGATCTTTTTAACCACTTGCCTACTTGCCCAGGCCATTTTTCAGATTTCAGCGCTGTCACACTTTGAATGACAATTGCGCGGTCATGCTCCACTGTACCCAAACAAATTTTTTATCATTTTCTTCACACAAATAGAGCTTTCTTTTGGTGGTATTTAATCACTGCTGGGTTTTTTATTTTTTACAAAAAAAAAAAGACCAAAAAATTTGATTTTTTTTTTTACTTTGTTTTTCTGTCAGTAAATTTTGTAACTAAGTAATTTTTCGCCTTCACTGATGTGCACTGATGAGGCGGCACTGATGGGCACTGATAGGCTGAACTTTTGGGCATTGATAAGGTGGCACTTATGAGCACTGATGAGGCAGCACTTATGGGCACTGATTAGGTGGCACTGATGAGGAGGCACTAATATGCCGCACTTATGGGCACTGATAGCTGGCACTGATATGTGGCTCTGATGAGCACTGATAGGTGGCACTGATGGGCACTGTTAGGTGGCACTGGTGGGCACTAATAGACTACACTGGTGGGCACTGGTAGGCAGCATGGATAGGCGGTACTGATGGGCACTGGTGGGCATTGATGGGTGGCACTGATGAGTGACACTGATGGGCATTACTGATGGGCATTGATTGACAGCAGTGATGGGCATTGATGGGCAGCACTGATAGGTGGCACTGATTGCCAGCACTAACTGGCATCACTAATGGGCACTGATTGGGCAGTGGTGGGTACTGTTTTTGCCACTGATGGGCACTGATAGCTGGCATTGGTGGGCAATTGTGGGCACTACTTTGTGACACCCTGTGAGGAGATGAAGCTGATTGGCTCTCCTTTCCTCACACTCTGTCAATGTGAGGCGAGGAGAGCTGATTACCGGCACTTCCTTGTTTACATGCGACCCAGCCGATCACATGGTTAAAGAGCCGGGGATGGTGCTCTTTACAGAGATCGGGATCGCGCCGTGTCCTAGCAACACAGTGCAGCCGCGATCGATGTGCGCCCCCCCCCCCCCCGGGGGTAAGCGAGAGCAGTCGTTCTGGGATGCTGCCAAGCAGTTAAAGTGGTTTTAAAGTCTAATTATTTTTTACCTTAATGCATTCCCTGTTTAGGTAATAATATAACCCCCCCCCCCCCCCCATTATACTTACCTGAGCCCTCATTCATCCCAGTGCTTTGCCCATCAGGCATCTGCTGCTGTCTGTCAAACCCTCCGATGAAGGAGCAGGGGGCGGGGCCAAGTTGCCCTCTCTCTGCCTATGGAAGCAAGCAGCTCCACATGGGATTTAGCATGCAGGTGTGCCACAATAGAAAATATGCCTAAACGCATGTAAAAAAAAATAAAACTATGGCTACCAGTCTGTCATGGATATATCTGTGGTCAGACCACATAAGGGACAACAGGTGCAAGAATAGGTAATTTGTGTGACAGTGACCAAGATAAGTTTTAATTCCATTGCAGACTAATTTCTTTGGTGGAATGTTACAGGAGTCAGACAAAAATATGGAAACACTACATGATTTGCAGGTATGAAAGTGACAAGATGTTTTGCTTTGAAAGCGGAAGTGATGTAACATTCTTTTGTTTCCGCTGTGTGATGAGACACCTAGCTAACAGGTGGGAAGCCTCACTTTTGTCATTCACTGCGTGCGCTGCTAGTAATACAGTCATGTCAGAAGTTACTGAATTTTCAAAGAGGGCAAATTGTTGCTGCCCGCTTACTTGGCACCTCTGTGACTGAAGTTGCCAATTTATTTGGGGTGTTGTGAGGTACAATATCAAAGGCTATGACGGCATATGCAGTTTCCGTGAGCACAAAGCCTGAAAAGCATAAGCGCGGTCGTCTGACCGAAAGAGACAAAAGGACATTGCGCAGGATTGTGACCTGGACTTTTGTATGAAGAGTGGTATTATATTCCATTATCCACCATCCAAGACTTAGATTTGTCAAATATCAGATTTCAGGCCGTCTTGGATGCCAAAGGCGGGCCAACGCCATTTTAGGTAACACTTTTGTTCTTTTACCATACTTGTTTCCATCATTTTGTCCAACCCATATATATTGAAGTTTGCTCCCAATTTTTATTACTTCCAAAGGTTCTGTGTATCTGGCAAGGGCAATTCAAACTGAGCATAATATGAAACCGGCACTAGCAAAAGTTGAATAAAAAAAGCAGTAGCTGGGCTTAGCAGTGCCACTCCCTTCAGTGATTTGAGTCTGTGAGCAGTCAGATAATGTACAAATGTGCTAGCACCCTCTGAAATCTATGGCCCAGTGGCGGTCCTGTAATGCAGAGCGCAGGGGTGCCACCCCCAATCCATGCATCCGGCCCCCTAATCTACATGCAGAGAGCACTATGCCCCCAGGCCACCCAGTTGTGTGACAATGGAAAATTTATATTCACTATAGTCCTCCTGGTTCTCATGGGCATTAAGGTCCTGAGACCCATCACACGATTGGCCGAGAGGAGAAGCAATCCTTTTGGCCGCTGAGGAGGAGAAGGCAGGAGACGCAGGGGAAGCTGCCGTGAAGCACCAGGAGGAGGAGATGCTGGGCTGGTGACCGACCAGGGGGTGCCTGTGACCCACCCACCTGACCGACCAGGTGTATATCAGTAGAATAAGAGAGAAACAATAACTTCCAAGAGATAGTGGTAGTAGTAGTTGAAATAATAATAATACAAGAGGAATAACAAAAAAATTCATTAGCTAGAAATGATTACAACATTTGAGTAAATCACGCCTAACTTGCTTAGCCAAAGCCACTTTTTTTGTCTGACAGTGTTAGCTTTCAAACAACTGACTGACTGATTTGTGATTTGTCCTACCTATAATGGGTACAAATCATGCCTTTGTTGCACATTTAACACCAATTGCACCTAGATCACTTTATAAGGTACTCGGGCACTTCCTTCCACCGTTTTGTCTACTGTCCTTCTTTTCAAGATTATACAATACTGTCCCTTTTTTAAAATGTCTGCCTTATTATCAAGTTGGGAAAGAAACACAAACTGGTGGTGTGTGCCAATGTTTTCCATGCAGGATCCATGTGGAACATTATATCAAGACTGAGCCCTGAAGAGCACATTATATACTTTTGGGTCACCTAAAAAGGAACAGCATTGTATAGTTTTAAAAAGTATGACTTTTATGATTTTTATTTTCTATTGTGACATGATGGCACTGATGTATGTTTTTCACTAGGGTGATTGTTTGTTTATTGATTATATATTAGGTTAGTGAGTGCTGCACCTAATGTTTGTTTGGTTGATATATAGTATATCCATTTTACAGTACAGCACACAGGACCCTCCATTCTGTTCTTTAGATCGCCCTATCTCTTGCTAGAAAACAAATATTGGCTAGGAGTAAAAGGGGTTATACATGTGGGGATGTTCAATCATAAGAAGGTAGGTGCATATAACCCAGTGTTTCTCAAACATTTATTTGTCTTGCGGCGCACCAAAAAGATCAACAAATTTTCACGGCACACCTGAAACGATTTAACAATTTTTGTGGTGAAGAACTTATTGATTTTTACATATATATTTAATTTTAAATTTAATGTTAAAGATGTGCCTGCTTTCGAGAGCAAATCAGATTGAAGCAATTGTAATGTTCTTTGTGCTTTCGCTTGCTTCTCAGTTAACAGTTTCTCTTTCAGAGTTCCAGACATGATTAAGTATTTCTCCATCGCAAAACAATGAACAAACTTTATTTATAAGCATCAAAGTTGGAATGGGATGGTCTCTATTTTTATAATATAATTAGAGCGATAAAGTTCTCCCGAGATCTTGCACAAGTCTCACGTTCCGAAAGGAACCAATGAATGACAGACTGACAGAAATTGCATTTTCATATATGTTACTTTTTAAACTTTTACAACATTGATTTACCATTGAATTTTTCGATATGTTCAAGGCTTCAAAACTGTAGCAATTTTAAATATTTTTCAAGCTCCCAGGGCACACCTGCAAATCTCACAAGGCACACAGTTTGAGAATCACTGATATTGATAAGCATCAAAGTTGGAATGGGATGGTCTCTATTTTTATAATATAATATAACCCATAATTTGAAGAAGTTACTTTTTAAACTTTTACAACATTGAAGAAGTCCCTGTCCTGTATTGTAGTCCAGGAATTAGATTGTACTGGCAAGTCAAAAATCTATTTATTCGCCTCCTATTGTTGGCCTCTATGCTTAAGTCTTAACTATGAAAGATCATTGTCCTCTGCAGTGGGAAACTGAGCAACCATATGTACACTTGCTCACCATTCTATCTGTGGATGTTAATTAGATCATGACTTGCATAGAGTAGATTCATTTTGATGGCATTGTTAAAATATGAATAGCATGACATGCTTTGTTACAAATGTTAGCGTGGTGAATTAAGACATGCTCAAGACTCACGCTAGGTTTCAGTTATAATTGCAGATGCAAAAATAGAAGTGTTAAATCATGTCATTCTATAGTGCAGTAATTTTACATTGTCAATATTTTGTCACAGGGAAATAATGCTTCCACAGTTAAAGGATAAGTGCACTTCTCCCCTTTGTATGACCTAAATGAACCCACCCTCCTTCTAGGTGCATGTTTACCTTGATCTGACAGCCATGACTTTTCAGTTTTTTTTTCACATCCAGCATCACACGTCTTCACTGTCCTAGCCATGCCTGCACTTCTATGGGACTGTCCCAGGCCTTGGGACACAACCCCATATAGGTCTATGGGCCACTAATGAGCAGGCGCAGCCAGGACAGTTTAGACTTGCGCCACTGGATGTAAACAAACAGCAGAACTGTAGACTGAGGGGACTAGATTAGGTCAGGGGAAGGGGTAAAAAGGATATATATTTTGTGCACTTTACTTTAAAGGCCATTTGTAGCTTTTGGCAGCTAGTGGCAGAAAATATTTTCTTATGTATTTTCAATTTCACCTTTATCCTTAGAAATTCTACAGAATAGGGGGTGCGTAACCTATGAGCCTACCAAACCAATTTACTTTCTTTCCCCAGAAGGCAGCACTTGTGGTACATTGACAATACATATATATCCACAGGAAAACTGCATTAAAGAGACGTTATGGATGATGAATTAAAGTTGGAAACTGTAAAATTCATTTACTGGAGAAGTTCCAAGATTTCCCTGTTGCTCTACAACTTATGACTGTTCAAATCATTGGTATACAGTTACTTTAGCAGAACATGTATCATGAATCACATGAGCAGCAGTAATGGGTGCATAGCTGTTGCAGTATCAAAGTTTGTAGAAACAAATGTGTTTTATTTTTAAGAGCAATTTCAGGAGCTATTGTCACAATTTAAATGCAATTCTCGGCATCCAGTGACACATGGAACCCCTGGGGAATTGCAGGCACAACCCCTATGTTCCCTTCAAGATGGAAGGAATTATATGTAGGTCCTGTTTGTAGCTTGAGCTCATGGATTTAACCTAGGAATGTATGCAGAATTTATATCGACAGGTAACACAAAAAGCTCAAGTGGTAACCAAGTTTAACCTGTCACACCCATACCAGAAGTGTGGAAAGAAATTCCCACAAAGATTTTGAAACGCGTTGAAGATCTAAATGGGGGCTGAACCTTGTTCCATCTCAGTCAAAATTAAAAATATGTTGTTGAAAGCTATCTACTTTGAAGCAAATGTAATCCCTAGCTTAATGATATTTACTTTGATAATGCACCATGTGTTAAAAACAATTTGCAATAGAAAAAAAATCAAAAACTTGTTTTTACCTTTTTTCATATTTTGTTACATCTTTGTGCTGCAGGTCTCCTGCATCCACTTAGGGTACTTTCGCATTGACATTCAATTCTAAAGCAGTCTTTTTATTGACACATCTATAATGTTAAACAAGCATTTTGTTTGTGTTGCACGGGCATTCATGTTACATCTGTCAACACTTCTCAAACACCATGTGAGATGTTTTTTTAAATTTGTTTACAAGGCTAAATTGGGAAATGATCATTTTTAATGATTTGCAACTGCACCTTAAACGCATTGTAAACTCCATGTGTGTGCATTTACAGAGCACTTGTGATGGGTTTCAATAAAAGTAAATGGAGCCGGTTACAAAGGAACGGTCAGAAAGCTGTAGAAATTTGTTTCCATAATATTTTATCAAGGATATTTGAAGCGATAATACAGGAAAAAGAAGAACATGGAAAACCAGAGGTTACATGGGCCCAACCGCCTATTGTATACCATAACTATAATAGTGATTTATCGATTAAACCAAACATAGTGATGAAGAGTTATATAACAGCACTTTAATTGCTGAAAATATATAGGGTAATAACAGGTTATAAGGTGAGCATGTACATTGTCTCTCAGAGGCCAAGAGGGCCTGATTTTTAGAGAGGTCAAGTCCATATTAAAATTGATTATGGTGTAGATTGAGCTGGTTTCTTGAGACAAGAGGTTGGTTAGCGATATAACTGTAGGGTAATGGAGGGGTGTAGTCTTTGAGGTAGCGTGTAATATAGGGATGTAATTATAAATGTCGAAGGAGATTTCCAAGGTTGACAGTCCTGCTGGCAGCCTTGGTTAGATACATTAGCTGGGTTGGGATAATAATGGGGTGGGATATAGAGAGAGGGAAGAGTATGGGAAGAAGATGAAGAGAGAAGTTGGAAATGTGGAGGGGTATAGAAGCATGTGCAGAAGGGGCTGAGAGGGAGGTAGGGACTAGACGGGGGGGGGGGGATGAGTGCCTCCTACCTGACCCTGATTTTTTGGCCTATTCAGCCTAGGATGTCCCCGGGTCTTTATGAAGGATAAGATAAGACGGTGTGGAGTCATTGGGAAAAAAAAGGAAAACCTGGATATTGTCCCATTTCAGTTGGATTTGGGGTCCATGGTTTTGGTATATTAAGTGGTAGTTCTAAAGTGGGACCAACAAGACCAATAGATGGTGTGTTTGGAGATGTTGTCATGGGAGCTCCTCCATTTCATCAATTGTGTCAATTCTCAGGAACCATTCTTTGATTTGAGGGGCCCGGGATTTGTCCCACAAGACTGGGACACATAGCTTGGCAGTGTTTAGCATGTGCATAGCTATGGATCTGAAGTAAAAGCGGCTGGGTGTTGATGTGTGATGTAAGAGGAATGGGGCGGGGAAGAATTCTAATGTGAGGGTAGAGACCCTTGAGATTATGTCATGGACTTCACTCCAGAATTTTTGAATGATACGGCATGACCACAAGATGGGAATAAGAGAACCTGGTTAGGAATGACATCTTCAACATAAGTTTGATACAGATGGTGCGAATTTGTGGATAGAGTTCAGGACTTACCATCACGTGAGAACCTTGTAGCCATTTTCCTGGGCTGATACATTTACCGATGTTTACAAATATATGTTCCCTGTGTTTGTCTGTGAGATCTAAGGCTATTTCATTCTCCCAGAATTGACATGTCTTGTTTTTTGTGGGATGTTTGATAAAAGCGTAATAAGTATATGGTTAAGACTACATGTCTTTGTGGTGTGGTTTCAGAGCATATATATTTTAAGGAAGTAAGTTGATGGGACCAGTGAGGTTTGCAGTTAGGACCCAGGAGAAGGTGTTGTATTTGAAGGTAGGTCCATAATGGGAACTTATGATCTTTCATTTGTGATGCCAAATCTTTTCGGTTTCGAAATGTAGCTCTGTGGGAGAAATGTTTAGCCATAACATGTTAGTGTTGCCATGAGTTAGATAGAAATTGTTCAGACATCCCTGGAGGGAACTCGGGATTAAGATGGAGCGGGGTCATGGGATAGCTGTACAAATTTGACCCAACTGCCTTTAGTTCAATGCCTGTATGAGAGAATGTCTATATGCATGCAATAAAGCGATGGCTTCATGATATTATTTTAGGGTAGGTTTCCTAATGGTGACAATAGTGGAATATGCATAATTTGTAGTCTCTTTTAGAAACCTGCATGACAAAGTGACAGTGCAGGAGAACAGCAGTCAGCCCACAATAGAAAGTGCCAGAACAAGGACCTTCATGGCGATATCACCAAGTATTGTTAAAATAAAGTCTGTCGATGTAAAAATATTAAAAATATTTTGAAATTGTGGTTAGGATTTGCATATAATTTAACTAACAAAGCTTGATTTGGAGGGAGTTCACTTCAGGATTTACTTATTTTAGTAGAAATTAAAACTTGCACAGTCTGTTTTGGCTAGGAAGTGTAATCAACACTGCTTAAAAGATTTAATAACATATTTGCTAATAATTCTATATATATTGGAAGCCTTGTAGCCCCTGAAATACAAGAAAATGTCTAAAAGTGTGACAGTAGGGCCAGTTCACATCTGTGTAGTGTGTTTTAAGTGCATTGTGATTAAAGCTGGCAATACATGGGTTCGAATTCCGAACAAATTTTCTTTTGAAAATCGAAACTAATTTTCGTTCAAATTTTGCACCAATTTTTTTGCGCCCACCTAATTTGAGTGAAGAAGAATTTTGGGAATTTTGGTAAAAACAAGCAAATTTCTAATCAATGATGGGAGAATCGTGCAAGAGATATAATCAAAAAGAAATGCACATGAGCTATGACCTGCAAAATTTGCTTATTTAGGCTAGGTTCACACCTGTGCAGGTGGTGCCGCTGCGGGACCCGCACAAATTCCAAACAGCTACAACCACCCACAGAGTGAAAAGCAGGACCTGCGGGTGGGTGCCATTAATCCTAATGGCACACGACCTGCACTAGTACTGGGAATCGCACTTTACTTTCTGTTCCCTGCAGGTTACGATTTCCAGAGTAGTGCAGGGACTTCATTCCTGGGTTTAATGGGGCACGGCAGCCCATTCAAATGAAAGGGCTGTTGTACCCGAGCAAATAGGTGTTCCGCGTGGCCCACACACGTGTAAAACCTAGCCTTAGTATTTCACAACCATAAACTCACATAAGGGACACGACACTGGCCACCAATATATTGGGGCACTTGCTTTAAAAGTAAGATGGCAGTTAACTCACCACCAATGTAAAGCCCCATACACACGGTAGGATTTTCGCATGGATTCTGTCCGATCGGACAATGTTGTTGAAAAATCCGACCGTGTGTATGCACCATCGGACAGTGTACGTCGGATTGTCCGACGGACAAAGTCCTATCTCCTGCTGGATAGATTTTCCGACAACACGGTCCGATCACACCAAATCCGATCGTGTGTACCGTTGTCCGACGGACAAAGTGCTACGCATGCTCAGATCACATTACAAGACCAAAGCTATTGGCTACTAGCCTCTACGTAGTCCTGTCGTAGGCAACAAACGTCACCACGTTCAGAATGATCGGATTTTCCGACAACTTTGTCCGACCGCGTGTACGCAAAACCAACATCGGACAAAGTATGACGGACATGATCCGACGGACCTGGTCCTCGGATAATCCGAGCGTGTGTATGGGGCTTAACAGGGGTCCTTCTCACATTCACTGACAAGTCAGATTTTGGGCATCCCTTGCAAAAATTTTTTATTTTTGGTGAGATTCTCCCGAAAAACGCATGCAGATTGAAGTCCGCTCTCTGCTGGTGTCACAGAAATCAGTCTAGGAACTGCTGCATCTCAACAATGGGAGTCTGGATCCACCAGGTGCCTGGACTGACACGCGAGAGCCCCTGAGAGCCTGAGACGGCTGCTCCCCGCCCCTTCACAGCTCAGCGCTCCAGTCAGCGAGGAGGAGCAGAGCAGAGAGCTGCTGTTTGACAGTCAGCAGCTCTCTGCTCGGGGGAACTGTGAGAACAAAGCCATCATTCGATCGCTCGGTTCTCAGTGTAGAGGCACCGGGGGACAGATGCAGCATCGGACCGATGCTGCATCCATCTAGGTAAATATGATGGAGGAAAACCCTCCAAACCCATACTTCCTTTTAACAACAACTTCTTCCAGTCAATGTTGTGGCTGGTGGGTTTGCATGCTGTGCAACACATTCTCATCTCTGTCTCTCTCCCGGGTTCGGTTCGTAGCCAGGAATCCACTCTACTACTTGTCAAAATTGCTACTGCTAGTTATTTGTATTGGAACTTAAGAAAATAATTCACTTTTGTTTTGTCAGCACCCTGCACACAATCAGGACAGTTTTTAAGGCAGGGCAAAAGGGGCAGCTGCCCTGGGCCCCATCATTATTGTGGGGCCCAAAGCAGCTGCCTCATACTTGCCAACTATCCTGGTTTAAATTCCCTTATCCCTTGAAGTTTTATTCCCGTGCTGTGTACCAATATCTCAGTGTGAAGTTCTGTTACTAATGCTGCCCAGCTTTGCTGTACATGATTCATAATTTGCCACAGTGTACTGCCTCCTAACTAATCCCACCCCCCTACTGCCACTGACCCCAACCCTCCTCCCCCAGCACTGCCACCGATCCCAGGAGTCCTAGGAGTTTTCTGTCTATTGATGGGTCCTCTCACCTCCCCAGTCCATGATGTGCAGGCAGTGAGGAGATGGTGTGCTGTAACCTCTAGCAACCAATCATTGAGCGGTAAGGATATGCAGTAACCTCTAGGAACCAATCAGTGAGCAGTATAAATGTGCAGTAACCTCTAGCAACCAATTAGTGAGTGGTATAGATGTCTAGTAACCTCTAGCAACCAATAAGTGAGCAGAATTGATGTACAGTAATCTCTAGCAACCAATCAACAAGCAGAAGTCATGTGCGGTAACCTCTAGAAAATAAACAGTGGCCCAAAATGTGTGCTATAACCTCTAGCAGCCAGTCAGTAATGATACACTGTAACCTCTGGCAACCAATCGCAATCGTTGCCTGATCTCATCCAGTAAACTGATTTTGAGTCTAGCTGCTATTTATTGTATGTCTCACAGCATGTGGAGAGCGAAATTGCAGGGGGCCCAAGAAAGTGTTTGCCCAGGGTCCAATCAATACTAAATACGGCCCTGCACACAATATGACTAAAGAAAGAACATAAAATCTCTCAGTGTTTCCTCTTCAGCACCATTGTGACATCATTGCCTCTGTGCTGATCTTATAAGTTGACCTTGTGCAGCCTTCCCAGTGCACTAACACATAACCATTATATTGTTTAGCATAATTACCAATAATTATGCATAATAAAATGACATTTTCATTTTGGCCCACAGGTCATTGCCATCAGGCTTACAAAGTTCAGTGGCAACAAGAAAACAAGACAATGCCCAACATTATCTGCTTGACCTTAACATTAGCTCAGTGTAAAAGACGGTCCACATTGGAGCAGTTTTATAAACGTATTTAAAACAAAAAGCAAAAATTTAGCTTACCAGTCTTCAGAAGTGTTTTTTTACTTAATTTTTAACTGGTTATTGTGTCAGTAACACACTACCTCTTCTAGGATTTTAATGCTCCCTCACCCTTTTGTATCATTACTAAGGGTGGGTCAAACAGACATTCGGCAAACATATCACAAATTTGGATGCCGAATCCAAACCCTACTGAAATCAATGGGAGCCAAATCTGTAAAATCAGTTATCCCCATATTCACTGTTAATAGCAGGGGATTTGCAAAAAAAATGGCATGGGAGGCTGGGCATTGTCCTGGGGGACTTGCACCAATAAAATATATGATATTAGATACATATATATATATATACAGTATCTCACATAAGTGAGTACACCCCTCACATTTTTGTAAATATTTTATCATATCTTTTCATGTGACAACACTGAAAAAATTACATTTTGCTACAATGTAAAGTAGTGAGTGTACATAGTGAGTGTACAGCTTGTATAACAGTGTAAAATGTGCTGTCCCCTCAAAAAAAAAACTCAACAGCCATTAATGTTTAAACCGCTGGCAACAAAAAGTGAGTACACCCCTAAGTGAAAATGTCCAAATTGGGCCCAAAGTGTCAATATTTTGTGTGGTCACAATTATTTTCCTGCACTGCCTTAACCCTCTTGGGTATGGAGTTCACCAGAGCTTCACAGGTTGCCACTGGAGTCCTCTTCCACTTCTCCATGACGACATCACAGAGCTGGTGGATGATAGAGACCTTGCGTTCCTCCACAGTTTGAGGATGCCCCACAGATGCACAATAGGGTTTAGATCTGCAGACATGCTTCACCTTTACCCTCAGCTTCTTTAGCAAGGCACTGGTGGTCTTGGAGGTGTTTTTGGGGTCTTTATCATGTTGAAATATTGCCCTGCGACCCAGTCTCCGAAGGGAGGGGATCATGCTCTGCTTCAGTATGTCACAGTACATGTTGGCATTCATGGTTCCCTCAGTGAACTGTAGCTCCCCAGTGTCGGCAGCACTCATGCAGCCCCAGACCATGACACTCTCACCACCATGCTTGACTGTAGGCAAGACACACTTGTCTTTGTTCTCCTGACCTGGTTGCCGCCACACGTGCTTGACACCATCTGAACTAAATAAGTTTATTTCGGTCTCATTAGATCTCAACAAGATCTGCAGCAATGCTGGTAGCAGGGGCGTTGCTAGGTCTACAAAAGATCTGGGGCTAGAGCCCATAGCAGCGTAGTAAAGAAAGTCATACGCTTGGGCGGGCATACACATGTATATACAGTAATATACGTGTGTGTGTATATGTCCCCAGAGAGCCCCCCACTTACATCAGGGTCCCCAGAGAGCCCCCCACGTACATCAGGGTCCCCAGAGAGCCTCCCACGTACATCAGGGTCCCCAGAGAGCCCCCCACTTACATCAGGGTCCCCAGAGAGCCCCTCTTGCATTAGGGTTCCTAGAGAGCCTCTGCCTTACATCAGGGTCTCCCAGAGAGCCTCTCCCTTACATCAGGGTCTCCCAGAGAGCCCCTCCCTTACATCAGGATCTCCCAGAGAGCCCCTCCCTTACATCAGGGTCTCCCAGAGAGCCCCTCCCTTACATCAGGGTCCCCAGAGAGCCTCTCCCTTACATCAGGGTCCCCAGAGAGCCTCTCCCTTACATCATGGTCTCCCAGAGAGCCTCTCCCTTACACCGGGGTCTCCCAGAGAGCCTCTCCCTTACATCAGGGTCTCCCAGAGAGCCTCCCCTCCCCTTGGGCACCCCTGCATGGACTCGGGGCTATGGGCTCCAGATTCAGGGCTATAGCCCCAAAAGCCACGCCCTAGCGACGCCACTGGCCGGTAGCACTCATACATCTTTTTTCCAAAGACAACCTCTGGATATGATGCTGAGCATGTGCACTCAACTTCATTGGTCGACCATGGTGAGGCCTGTTCTGAGTGGAACCTGTCCTGTTAAACCACTGTATGGTCATGGCCACCATCCCGCAGCTCAGTTTCAGGGTCTTGGCAATCTTCTTATAGCCTAGGCCATCTTTATGTAGAGCAACAATTATTTTTTCTTTGCCATGAGAGTTCTTTGCCATGAAGTGCCATGTTGAACTTCTAGTGACCAGCATGACAGACTGAGAGTGATAACACAAAATGTAAAACACCTGCACCCCATTCACACATAAGACCTTGTAACACTAATGAGTCACATGACACTGGGGAGGGAAAATAGCTAATTGAGCCCAATTTGGACATTTCCACTTAGGGGTGTACTCACTTTTGTTGCCAGCGATTTAGACAGATGTAATAAAATATTTACAAAAAATGTGAGGGGTGTATATATAGTATATCAGCCCTCAAAATTTCCACTCGCTTGCTTGCAGAAGTGGTGCAGCCTTTTTTACAGGGCGTCAGAGCAGCCTGGGGAACAATTGCCTCCCGGGCCGCTCTGATGCCCTGTAAAAATGGCTGCACCGCTTCTGCCAGAAGCGATCAGCCAGGAAATTGTTTGGAGGAGATCCGGCAGGATGACACAGAGAGAGGATCTCCCACTGTGACACATCTTGGATCTGTAATGCCCCATACACACGGTCAGAAATTCCGACCACAAAATCCGTTGGATTTTTTCCGACACTGGTGTTGCATACACACGGTTGGACAAAGTTGTCGGAAAATCCGATCATTCTGAACGTGGTGACGTTCATTGCGTACGACGGAACTACGTAGAGGCTAGTAGCCAATAGCTTTGGTCTTGTAATTTGATCTGAGCATGCGTGGCACTTTGTCCGTCGGAATTCGCTACACACGATTGGAAAAAGTCCGATCGGACTTTGTTGTCGGAAAATTTGAGAGCAGAATCTCAAATTCTTTAGGACATTTTCCGTCAGAAATTCCGACCGTGTGTACGGGGCATAATGCTGGCCTCCTGGCCCAACTCCTATGATAGACAGTACACTGGTCCAATGCTGGAAAATTGAATTGGTGCACTGTTTATCATATGAGCCGATCCAGGAGGTGTCACAGCGGGAGATCCTCTATCTGTGTCATCAGGCCAGGCTGCACTGATGGGCACTGATGAGGGTTCACTGATGGGCAATGATGATGCTTCACTGATGGACACTGATGATGAGGTGGCACTGATGGGCACTGATGAGGCAGCAATGATGGGCACTGATAAGCTGCACTGATGGGCACTGATGAGGCTGCACTGATAAGGCAGCACTGATATGCTGCACCAATGGGCATTAATAGGCTTTACTGATGGAACTGCACTAATAGGCTGCACTGACTGGATGACACTGATGGGCTGCACTGATGTGCTGCACTGATGGGCTGCACTGATGGGCACTGATGGGCTGCACTGATGGGTATTGATAGGCTGCACTGATGGGAACCGATAGGCTACACTGATGGGCACTGATTGAGCTGCACTGATAAGGCACTGATAAGGCTGCACTGATGGGCACTGATGAGGCTGCACTGATAGGTATTGATGGGCGCTGGTAGGCTGCGCTGATGGGCATTAATTGGGGCTGCACTGATAAGTCGGCACTGATAACGCTGCACTAATGGGCATGGATTTGGCTGCACTGATAGGTACTGATATGTTGCACTGATAGGGATGCACTGGTGGGCACTAAGGGGCGTTCTGCACTGCCCCACCTCCTAAACCATACAATGCCACATGTCCTCAACATGGGGGTGGCCCCCATGTTGATGAGAACAAGGACCTCTTCCCCAAAAACCTGGCCTGGTGGTTGTGGGATCTGGGAGTGGGATGAGGGGAGAGTGGGCGTATTGGAACATGAAAGCTCCCTTTGACATAGTACCTTTACGCATTAATCACTTCCCGTCCAGGTAATGTATACAAATGGCTGGACTGAAGAAGCGCTGATATGGATGGCATCTAGAGCATGCAGCAACCCAATCTGTTGTGGACATTGTGCATTACCGACGGTGATACTGGGGCGCTGTGAGCAGCCCTAGTACCATGTGATTGATATGACCAATCACAGCAATCACAGTATTAAACAATGCTGTCATTATTTACTACTGTTTGAGCTCTGTGATTGGTCACAGCGATCACATGGTACCAGGGCCAATACCAGGGTGTACCATGTGATAGCTGTAACCAATCACAGTAATACGCAAGGTTTCATAAATTAAACCTTTAGGCAGGCTTACCGAATGCTTACTACAGTGATCATCACTGTAATAATCAGTGTAAAAAAAAAATCCCTGATCACCATCACAGAGTAGTACAGTGCCACTATGGTGATAGGAAGTGATAACACATTTCACCCAGACTGAGTGGTTAGCAGGTAAAAGCAGCCTCAGTTAGATTCATCTAGGCTACGTGGGGACACGGCCTGGATGAATCGAGATGAGGCTGCCTGTACCTGCTAACCACTTGGGACAGGGTGTGGCGAGACATGTGGTGGCTGGGCTAGCTCTTCCTTTTTCTGCATTGTGCTTTGGGTCTGGACTGACCTCTCCTCAGCCTGCACACTCGCTGGTCAGCAGCATCCATTTCATCAGACTTTGATAGCCTGAGTGGTGACCCTTAACATTTTATCATGGCCCTCTATGGTGATACTGCACTGCTCTGGTGACAACATGTAAAAAATAAAAATTATAATATTTTTTTTTCCATTCTGTCATCACTCAGTGTCCCTAATCACCACTGCACTAGACATATTGTCACTGTTCACTGCCACACCAGTTACAGTGTGTCTGAGCACCACTGCACCAGTCATATTGTCGCTGATCACCGTAACACCAGTCCCAGTGTCCCTGATCACCATCTCACCAGTCATATTGTCCATATTCATTGCCACACCAGTTACAGTTTCCCTGATTATTGCCCCACCAGTCCAAAAACACCACACTAGTCCCAGTTTCCATGTTAACCCCCACACCAGTCAAATTGTCCATAATCACTGCCACACCAGTTAGTGTCCCTGATCATTGTCACACTAGTCATAGTGTCACCATAAGGACTTGTTTACATGTGCAATGTTCTCTGAAGAGCAATCTGTGTCTGCGCCTGAACTGACCCATCTACACTGGTCCCAGTCATCCCCTGTGGACAACTGCAGGCCTGGAAGCACAGTACCTCCTTTATTCTTCCCTTCTCTAGCCTCCTGCACTTCCTGGTCATTGAACATGGCATTCCTGGGAGCAGCTATGTACCAGTAGGCTAGGTTTGCTTGGTTTATATGAACTGAGACTGCTATAGGTGATGCTACACTAAGCTATATTTTCTGATCACTCATATAGAGGCGACCATTTCAGTACAGGGGTTTTGATAGAATTGGTTGACTTGTGTGATACACAAGATGCAATGCCTGGTATATAATCAGTCCAGAGAGTGAAAAAGTCTCACATGTGGTATCCCCAGACTTAGGAGAAGTAGCAGAATGTGGCTTGAGGTGTAATTCTTAATATTCCCATGCTGTGTGTAAGAAATAGCTTATTAAATTGATAACTCTATGTAAAATAAAAAAAATTGATTTTCTTTCTGTATTATCCAAAAACTTGAAAAAAATTACGTTTTCCAAAGACTCACCAAGCCTCTTAGAATATACCTCTGGGTATTTGCTTTCTAAAATAGGGTCACTTTATGTGTGTTTCCAATGTCCTGGTGCTCCAGGGTCTCCAAAAAAGGTATATGTAGTCGACAAATCAGGTGTGTAATTTATGTCTATATGCTCCTTGGATTTTGGGCTCCTCTATGTAGCTAGACTGTGAAAAAGTCTCACACATGTGATATCAGCATACTCAGAAGGAGTAGCAGAATGTGTTTTGGGGTGTAATTCTAAGTATGCCTATGCTGTGTGTGAGAAATAATGTTAAAATGGCACTGTTGTGAGTTTTCATATGTTAGAATGGCCCAGTCAAATTCCAGACCTAAATCCAATTGAAAATTTGTGGCAAGACTGGGAATTTGCTGTTCATAGATGCTCTCCATCCAATCTGACAGAGCTTGAGCTATTTTGCAAAGACGAATGGGCAAAAATATTTTAGTCTCTAGATCTGCAAAGCTTGTAGAGACATACCCAAAAAGACTTGCAGCTGTAATTGCAGCAAAAATTGGTTCTACAAAGTATTGACTCAGTGGGGCCGAATACAAATGCACACCACGCTTTTCATATATTTATTTGTAAAAAAAATTGAAAACCATTTATCATTTTCCTTCCACTTCATAATTATGTGTCACTTTGTGTTGGTCTATCACAGTGGTTCTCAACCTCAGTCCTCAAGTACACCCAACAGGCCAGGCTTGCAGGTTTTCCTTTATCTTGCACAGGTGCATTAAGTCAGAGTCAATGGCTTGGTATTTTGGACAGCTATTTTATTTTAAGAGAAATTCCCAAAACATGGCCTGTTGGGGGTACTTTGGGACTGAGGTTGAGAATCACTGGTCTATCATATAAAATCCCAATAAAATACATTGACTTTTATGGTTGTAACATGACAAACTGTGGAAAATTTCAAGAGGTATGAATACTTTTTCAAGGAACTGTATATACAATTTGTAGGCTCTATTACTTTCACAGACTAAATAATATATACTGATTTGGGTTATTCTTACAAAAGAAATGTAGCAGAATACATTTTGCCCTAAATTTACAAAGCAATAATATTTGCAAAGTTTTATAACAGAAACTAATAAGACTTGTTTTAGAATAGACTTTTTTGAAATGGCCTGGACTGGAAGCCGTTAAAGAGAAAAATGACAATAGTAAACACACAAACATTTGAGTCCGTTTATTAAAATCAATTAAAAAAATCCAGCATTGTAAACCTATCAATGACATCATCCAGTGATGCAGATACTTATTAATTACAATGAACGACATCCGCCAATTACCTGCTGATTCTGCCAACCTGTCTTCCTACTTGCTTTTCCAAGTCGCATGGATTTTTGTCTAGAATTGACTTGGGGGTGGGGAACTTAAGCATGCTCCTGTATGTAGCTGACATGACACATAGACCCTGTAGTGTATCGGATCACTCTTCCTTAGTGATCCAAGTTCTGGTGGCACCGCCTTCCACGTTACCTAGGGCCCCCTGGAAGTTTATTGCCTTCTGACTGAAGCTGTTCCGCTCACATTAGGGGATAGAGGGGAGCATGAGCAAGTTCTTTAACGCCCAAGATCTAGAGGCCTCAACTGTATTGCATCGGGGTGCCTTTAAGGCACACTTAAGGGGACTTCTGATAGATGAAGTGAAGAAGGTAAAACACGAATCATCTGCTCTTAAGATGGAAGTGGAAACCCGGGTTCAGACAATGGAACAAACATAATTGACAGCCATTCTGATTCGACCAGGGAGGCGTGGCAGGCGGCACAGTCTACCTATCAGCATTTGCTTTCCTCCTCGGCCGAGAAGAAGAGGTTCTTTACAAAACAGGCGTTCTTTAAGGAGGGTGAGAAAACCGGTCAACTTTTGGCATGGATTGCGAACTCCCACCAATGCTCGCCTGTCATTGGAGCCATCAGATCTAAAACGGGTAACTTGGTTAGTCAGCCTGAACAGATCATGCAGGAGCTAACTAGGTTTTACGAGACAGTATACAGTCCTGGCACGGCATATACCCAAGAAGACTTGGATCTATACCTGAGCCATATTGACTTCCCTAAATTGTCTGAGGATTAACAAGCCCAGTTAAAGGCCCCGCTCACAGTAGGAGAGTTACAGGTGGCAGTTGGTGCCTTCCCCAACTGCAAGGCCCCGGGGGAAGATGGGATACCCATAGAAGTATACAAGCACTACTCTGAGGAGTTCTTACCATAACTACTGAAAGTTTTCAATGAAGCTAGAGAGAGAGGAACCCTCCCCCCCTCCATGGCTAAAGCAAACATAGTCTTACTACTCAAATCGGGCAAGGACCCGGTGGACCCGGGGGGCATATCGCCCTATCTCGCTACTCCAGAGTGACATCAAGATATTAGCAAAAGTACTGGCAATCCGAATGAACAGGGTGATAACATCTATTGCGCATGATGACCAGGCTGGCTTCATGCCCAATAAATCTGCAGCAGTTAATTTGAGGAGGCTGTTCTTTAATATGCAGACAACATGGGCAGCAGAGCGCTGTTGTCGCTGGACTCCACAAAAGTGTTCACCAGCACCTACCTCTGGTCAATTCTGCTGAGGTTTGGATTCGGCTGAACTATATATCCTGGGTAAAGCTCCTCTACAGTCAACCACAAGCCGCCATTAGGAACTTTGGTTCCTTGTCTCGGAGCTTCGCACTGAGGAGGGGGAACGAGACAGGGCTGTCCCCCCTCCTTTTTGCGTTAGCAATTGAGCCATTGGCTATCGATATTAGGGCGAATCAACGCATCTCAGGTTTCTGTTATGGAAATATGCAGGAAAAAGTTGCTATGCTATATGCGGATGACACGCTGCTTCTTCTGGGGGCTACTGATACCTCCCTTAGGGAAGCCATGTTGACCATATCCAGATTTGGAGGATTTTCTGGTTTACTTATTAACTTGTCAAAATCCGCTTTGCTCCTGCTGGATGGGGAGGACACACAGTCAATTCTTCCTGTCCTATACCCATTGCCATGACATTTAAATACCTGGGGATCCAAATCACAGCTAACCCAAGGGAATTTATACACTTAAACATCTCCCCCCTGCTACTGAGGTTTAGAGACAAGGTCAAAACTTGGAAATCACTCTCCCTATCAGTGACGGGCAGGGTATATCGAATTAAGATTATACTGATGCCACAGCTACTGTATTTTCTCCATAACACCCCCATGGCTATCCCATTGAAGATATTTCGCCCCTGTAAATACAATTTTCCACAGCCTCATATGAAAAGATAAACACCCTAGGATTAAAATGGAACATCTGCAGAGGCCCAAAGACAACGGGGCTTGGCGTTGAACCCCTGGCTATACTACATAGCTGCTCAGCTGCAACATCTAATTGGCATGTTTCCATCAACGGGGGACGGAGATTAGTTTGCAATGTTCTTCTCAGAAACTACTACTGCATACGGCGTGCAAGAGACCGGTTCCCATGGCGCTGGAGGCATTGGCCTTTGCTAGACCTCATAAAAAGTACCCAACCTTTAGTTTAATACAAAAGATATGAAATAAATCTAAATATATTCAGAAAGCAGAGGGCTATACAGAGTACAGTTCCATATGGCAGAATGATACATACACTGAACTGGCCAAGCCTATGGTCTTCCGCCGCTGATGCACTTTTACTATTTGCAACTTAGTCACGCAGTGGCAGCACAGAGCCAATCTTCGGAGTGGCATTTGTCCCCGACCCCTGTGTTTAGCCCTCTGGGGGATGCTTCCTCGTCAAAAAGATTTATTTCTCAATGTTACGCCATCCTGCTGCAATCCGTGATGAGGCAGCGCCCTCTAAAAGTGAGGGAGAAGTGGGAGGCAGATGTTGGACTGTTGGACGGGGAACAGTGGGAGGAGCTTTTTCAGGCGGTGGGTAAGTGCTTACTGAATGTATCCCAAAGAATTACCCATCTGTACATCCTGTTACGAACCTATTATACCCCACACAGACTTCCCTTGATGAACACACAGCTTGACTCCACATGTACTAGATGTAAAAGAGACCATGGGGATCTTATTCATATGTTGTGGCACTGCCCCACACAACACACATATTGGGCAAGTGTGGTGATGATCAACCATGATCAACTCGGTATTTAAGGTTTCTCTTCCACAGGACCCGAGAGCTTGCCTCTTGGATGCTCTGGAGGAACACGAGTGGGAAGAACATTGCAGAGAGGCCGTACATAGAGTTCTATTTCAGGCAAGGAAATTAATCATGCTGCACTGGAGATCTGAGACTCCCCCATCCACAAAGGAATGGATTGGTAATATTGGAGTGGTATTATGAATGGAAAAATTGGTGTACCAACATAGGGGTAGCACACACAAGTTTGAGAAAATATGGGCGATGTGGTTGGATGTGCTGGGACTAGCCCTGGTGAATCTGGTAGCGGATTGACTATTGGGAATAAATGTCAGGTGAGGATTGGGATATGTGCATTAATAAAGGGGATAACGTGACATTAATGGTGTGGTTATAGAAGTGGTTGTCCTTCTGGTCGGACATAACGCACCCAATCACATATTGCACTAAAGACTATGCTTGCAATGCATTCTAACCCATATTGCAATGAGAAATGTGTATGTAATGTACCTCTGCAAACTAAATAAAAATTTGTTGGATAAATAAAAAAAATAAAAATTAAAAAAAGGAATGCAGGTCAGTATTTATGTTCCACAGTGTACCTAAGATGTAAGACAACTTTAGCTATGCTGAGGTAATATGCAAGCACCATGAGGTTAGCTACAAAAATATCTAGCTGGATTCATGGTTGAGAACATGTACCTATTCTCTGCCGTTTTCACCAACCTATTGTTTATCATGATTAGCAGCTTAACTGACCAACAGAGATGTGCAGGAGGGGGTTAGGTATGTGGCAAGTTTCTCAGCTCAGAGGCCTTATCATGGAACTCTGGTTAATATTTGATTACCAGGATGAACTTGGGGTGGGTAGGCAGTTGGCACTGCCTTTCTGTAAGGTATGTTAAGTGGACTTACAGACTTTAATACAGCTGCATTTATCCCTGGAGATCCCTTTGAAGATCACTAATGCACTTTATGTGTTCTCTTGAACTTTAGAATTGGTATGCTTTCTTTCTTCTAATAAATTGTATTTGTTTAAAACTGATATTATTTAGAAACATTTCCAAGTTTTTCTAGATAATTTTAGCTACTTTTGATGTCAACTTGAATAGCCGTTTCATACACTATATCTTTAGCAGTCCCCTAGAGACATTAAGAACAATTCCATTTTAATGGATCTTAAACTTATCAGATGTTAATGCCATTTTTATGAGCTGCTCAAAGATCATGTCCTTCTACATAAGAGGGCTTTGTTCTGGAGCACAGTTTAGCCATGGGGCATTTTTTGCCTTATCTCTTTGGCGTCCATGACAGATTGTAGTTAAAATGATCAGAGCAGTGATGGATGCTTCTTGATATAGAGACTCATGCTCAGGCCTTGTCCCAATAGCAGTCACAAACTGTACCATTGCTGCTTTATACTGTAGATACGACAAACTTGACATTTGTGCACAAAGAATACCGCACAAGTCTTAAATTGTGCTGAGCTGAGATCCAAAGGCTATTAAGAATTCCCAGGGGGTGTCTTACATCTAATGTTAACAAGAACAACATTTTCAAGGTTTGCAGTGCAAATCTTATGCTCTGTAACCTTTTTCTTGTTATAAAGTGTACTTCTTCTCATTCAGTGACTTCTATGGGTTTTTATTTTCATTCTTTTCCCCATATGCAGTTTTTGTGGTAATGTTATTGCTAAAAATATGTTCATATTGGGCTTGATACATCTCCGATAGATCTCTATTGGATGCACAGGACAAGAGGTTTTTTTTTCAACTTAAATGTAATGAAGAAAAAAAAGTTACTGTACACTGCCTGTCAGCATTTGGCAACTTTAAAGAGGTTCAAAAGGCTGAATGTTTTTTACCCTATTGCATTCAGTGTGCAGCTGCTCTCTCAACTCCCCTAATACTTAAATAAGCCCAATCCCAATCCAGTGATGTGCATGAGAGCAGCGGCTCTCCCGGGTCTTTCCCTCCTCATTGGCTCCCGCTGCAGTAAATTGCAGCCAGTGAGGAGGGAAGAGGGGGCATGGCTGAGCCACGCTCTCTGTTTCTTATGTACATAGAGGGCTGACCCGGGGGCCAGCATGCAGGAGTGCCCCCTATAGCAAGTGGCTTGCTGTGGGGGCACTCAGCAAGGGGCAGGGGCCCAGAGGGCCAGTGGGGGACTTGAGAAGATGAGGATCAGAGCTGCACTGTGCAAAACCATTGCACTGAGCAGGTAAGTATGACATGTTTTGTTATTTAAAAAAAATTACCTTTACAATCACTTTAATGTTAAGCTGCTCAAATGCAATACAGATTATGTGATCTCCTTTAGATTTACCAACAACTCTGTAGACAAGATGGCCAGCTTTGAAGTGGAACTAAATTCAGGCATACACAGCACAATTGCACATTTTGGCACACAACGGACAAAGCGCTCTGCTCCAACAATTGCAGCATAAAGCTGCAATCTCTCTTGTTGCAACCAATGACATCTTTTCCTGGTGTTCTTCCAGATTTCACCTTTTTTGGTCATCTTGATTTGCTGTCCCAGGATGTTGTAACTCCCTCACATGTGCACAAGAATAAAGATTAAATTATCCCACCACCCAAGGAATGCCAAGAAAGTATACAGAACTGCATATAGCTTCATGTACATGCAATAGACAATTATTAGCTTGAAATGCAGAAGCTTTTATGGCATCAGTCTATTCTGCAATGAAACTCTACCTGCTGACATTTTTTTTAATAAAAAGCTTAATTTCTGCTCTAAACATACTGTGGTCCAACAATGAGGCTGAAATTGAAACTCCACCTAAGGGCTCTTTCACACGGGGCGGATCAGTGCTGATCTGCCCCGTGGGTATCCGCTTGCTCAGCGGGGATCGCCGGAGCGATCTCCGCTGAGCAGGAAGATGACAGGTCCGTCTCTGCACACAGCGCAGGGATGGACCTGTCAGAGCGCCGCTCTCCCCTATGGGAGATCGGGTGACGACGGACCGTAGAGTCCTTCGTCATCCGATCCGCTCTGCAGACGGATTAAAAAATAGGGTTTTTCTCCGTCTGCAGAAAGTGACCATAGTGGACACGGACGAGTTTGGGTGTCAGCGGATGCTCATCCGCTGACACCCGCTATCCCATAGGGATACATGTATGTCCGTTTTTCATCCGAAAACGGAAGGATGAAAAACGGACATACGGACCGTGTGAAAGAGCCCTAAAAGTGTTGTTGATGTTTGGAATAATTGATGTTTAGGCATGTTGTGAACCTCTTAAATTGCTGCCTTTGTCCTCTTTATGTTAGGACACCCCTCATTTCCTCATACCCCCCACCTCCAACTGTCTTAATTTTACAGGACTGTCTTGGGATTTGAATAAAATTCTGGGGTCTTGTAGACCCACCCCATGTCCCATCACTGGGTGCTGGAACATTCCAGCACCCAATGCCAATATCGGATCTCTGACAAGCACTGCACCCATACCAGAGCATGAGGATATCTATCCACAGTTCCTGTTTTCGTTATGTCAAGCCTAAAGTGAAAACATGACATGACACAGAGCCACCAGATGTTCGATATAGATATAATTAAAAAACATTCTCCCCCTGCACCAATGACACCAGACATTTTTAGCTCACTGAACAATAGCTCCAGGCATTTTTCTTCCACTGACCAATAATGCCAGACATTTTTCTCCCATTGACCAATAACAGGCGTTTTATTGCCACTGACCAATGACGGTGGGTATCTTTTCTCACATTGACCACCAAGAGCAAGGCATTTTATATTTCTCCCACAGACTGGCAATGTTTGAGGCACTGTGTTACATAATCTTAACTTGTGCAATCTTTATGTTGTGCTGTATGTTACATGCTCTGGACCAAAGTGTTTAGTGTTTCAACAGTTGCTGGATATTAAGTTGACTCAAATGCTTTGATGAATTTTCTCTTTAAAGTCTTGTTCAGACAGCATATGTAATGGAAGAGGTTTGGAAATAAGATTCTGTTATGACGTTTATCTGTGTCTGTACAGAATATTGCTTGTGGCTAAAATACAAGCAAAATAAAAGGTCTGCAGTCACCAGTGATACACCTCCATCCCTATATACACATGCGCAGGGCGACTCTCTATTTTTTTGTGGCTAAAATACAGAACACTTTGTGGGTTCAATGACTGCAACAAACATGTGTAGTGTACACTGTGCATAGACTCTATTTACTTATGCCTCTTTAAACCATGCCCGCTATTCACCACTATGTAGCTACCCCTTAAAAAAAAAAAACTTTACAGGCTAAGAAAATTATTTCTTCTTGGTGTGTTAGGGTTAGGACTCCTATCAGATTTGTTTTGCTGTTTGTTTCCAGCAGTCTGACATAGTCTGTATTCCCATTGCACAAGTTTCTGGAATGAGCTCTTACTTGGTGCTGTAGCGACCTCCAGCTGGATACTGGAACCTGTACGATAATGTAAATATTTGCCAGCACACCAAAGATGAAATTGATGATCCTTGGTGTGCTGGTGAGTATCTACATTATATTACAGCAGTCTGACATGCCCCACAAAGTGATCCAATCACTGCAGCACTGTACAGGGGGCTGCGGTGGATTACTGGAGATCTGAACAGTTGCACTTGTGCATTTAAAGTGGAACTTTACTCTCTCAATCGATTATTTGAATCCTTAAGCTACTTGCCTTAGTAAATAGATATGAAGAAATTTTATATTTACAATTTTTTTTTACTTTTCTTTATTTTCTTCCTGGTTTCTGGCTTAACGTGTTACTAAACCCAGTAGTATGAAAATAGTTTATCTGCCCCCAACCCCCCCCCCCCCTCCCCAGCTTCTAAATCTACTTTTTATATTACAATATTGCCACTATATACCTTTTTGGCTGATCTGTATACCATGGTCAGTGATAAACTGCAGAGTTTCTCCAGTGCTGAGAGTTCAGGTAGGAGGAGATTTCCACTGCAGCCTGTATACAGGCCCACATGTGTGATTTCAATATCATGTGACCTGGCTAGTCCAGCTCAACAAGGAAATATTCTCTACAGCATAAAAGACACAACTGAGCATGTGCAGGTCGGCCACTCTGCCTGTATTAGCTGGCCTTCCCCAGATAGACAGTGCAGGGATGGAAGGATCTATGCATACAGGATCTACAATATATTACAGCAGTCTGTCATGCCCCACAAAGTGATCCAATCACTTCAGCATTCTACAGGGGGCTGCAGTGGATTATTGGAGATCTGAACAGTTGCACTTGTGTGTTTAAAGTGGAACTTTACTCTCTCAATTGATTATTTTAATCCTTATGCTTTTTATACAATACAAAGGATTAACCCCTTAAGTTCCTCAGTAAGTATAACAAGCATGCTATGCTGCATATACAGACAGATTTTACTGTTGTGGGTTTAGCAACACTTTAAGCCAAAATGATGTTATATATCCCAAGTCTTCACAGGCATTTTTTTCTTTCATCTGGAGGAGGGGCTTTCTCAGCTAAGCACCCCCTTCTGCGTGCATACAGATGGATTCCAGGAAGTAAATGTTACATGAATCTTCTGCCCTTACTCAAGATGGTCATGGCTAGAAAAGCTAGTGGGGTGATTTCTCAACAAAATAAAGCATGAAGACATAGATGAATACCTTTCAACATTTTGAGATGGGAATGAGGGACACCTACTAGGAAATGTTTGTAGGCATGGGACATGCCCCCTGCCACACCCCTTTAAAGGAGAATTTACCAAAAAAAAAGGTTAATTAAATCCACAAGGGCTTTTTTTTACCACTACTATTCCATTATATTGGCTTTAAAATTTACAAATGCAGCAATTTAGAATTTTGGATGAAAGGTTTAGCACTGGGCAACACTTTTTGAAAGATAAAAAGTGCATTTTATATACAACAATATAGATCAGATCAAAATGAGGGACAAATGAGGAGGAAAGAGAGATTTTTCTCCAAATCGGGGACAGTCCCTCGAAATCAGGGACAGTTGGGAGACTGTAGATGGGTGAGTTTGCTCTGAATATTAAAATTAATTAAATAGCGTTCTCAGTTCTTTGTGCTAAGAGCCAGTTAAGTTTGACTTTAAGCAGCAGTCCGAATATTCAGAGTATGGTCAGCCCAGGGAATTTTGGTAAAGGTTGTAGAATGTTAGTATATTAAAAAATTCAAAAACACTCAGACATCCTTACTGTTTATGAAGCCTGTTTACATTACAATAATTATTTTCTTTTCATGTATGTAATATATATATAGGCAAATAATGGGTATGGTGTATACCCCACACTTCACTGATTGTTGGCAAACATGATACAATATTCCTCTACTGCTATAGGTTTAGTTTCAAGAAACGTGCAAAGGTGGTGCTATCTATAGCTGCTTTAGGTTTACACTAAGTGTTTTGAGGTGATACAGCCTTTTTCTGTTTCCAGAAGAATTGCACGTGTTGGCTGTCAATTCAAAATTGAGTTGTGGAACTTTATAAGTACCTTGTGACAGATACTAAGCTCTATGGCTTCCTTTTGTGCTTTCTTCCCCTGAAAAGGTACTGTACTTAAATCAGCCAGTTGGAGTGAAGATGGCTTTTATCTAGCAGAGAATTGAGGTAAACAAAAAATGTTGTCAGTCAAAGTGATCTAGCACACAAAGCCCAAACCACTGCTGCACTATAATCATAGAAATCACATACTCAGAGGTCAGCCTTGCCACTTTAAAAATAATTTCATTCCATTTAGAACGTAAAAAGGAGGATATGCTCAAAAGCCACAAACATAAAAACAATAAATCATATAATTTAACATTTTTTTTTCTTCATAATACCCTTATAAAATAAAGCAGCACCTGCAATCTATTTTTCAAAGGCACAAATATAGCTTGTAGGATTTAATGTGAAAAGCATGTAATTATGAAATGCATTTCTCGTGTTCTGTACTAAATGGCATTGTGAAATGAAACTTGTAATGGAAAATTCTCACAAAGCAAAAGGAAGTTGGACCTTATTAAAAACTGTGTGCAATGATTTCCAATAAATGGTGTAATCATTTTTTTTAGTTTAATCTTAAATTTACTGTAAACCTTGCAAATTGAAAATAATTGACCTGATGGAATTAGAACTGTCATGGAAACCCCAGCCGCTCGTTTCTGTAAAATATAGACCTAGACTTTCAAGCCAGTTGCAGAATTTGTCATGCATATTTCTTATGAAATGTAACGGTGCAGAAAGATCAGATTTCCTGAGCCGCTGTAAAATGGACTTTCTCTAGTAGTTATCTGAAAACGGTAAACAAAGCTGCTCAATAATCTTTCTTTACAGATACCTCTATATGCCCTGCATTTCGAAATGACAATGTGCCTCTAATCAGATAAAGTCTGAGGTATAGTGTTTCAGGGGTCAGCTATAATGCTGTGGGTGGAAATGACTAATAGAACACCTTTAATTAAAAATAACAGCCCTATAATGCACACAGAAAAATTCTTCTTCCAGTCATTTTATCAAGATACTGAATTTGCTTCTCTCTGTCTTAGTATTTTTTTCAGTGCAGAGAATACTAACTGAATGCTGTAGTTGGATACCATTAGATACATGGTGTATATTTTTCTATTATAAATCAACTATTTTGCATTTATTTCTGAAAATATATCTCCCATTTGCTAACTAAATCAGGATTTCAGCTTCAGTAAATATTTTTAAATTCCATTGCTCAATGCCTTAAACTAAAGTGGATGTAAACCCAATGTCATCCTTTCTAAACTACAGCCATAGGGGTTATCTATAAGGATATACATGCCTCCTGCATGTATCTTTGCCTGTCAAATGTCTCCACTCTGTCTGTTATGAGACCCGAAAAACTGCAGATTCTGTGGGTGGGTCTGTTGTCTGGAGCTCGGTGGGTGGAGTCGTGATGTCAGTAGACTCCCCGCCCACCTCTACATTCCCCTTGTCGATATGCATTTTCTCCTGTGTATTTCTTACACCAGGGGTGCCCAACCTTTTGAAGAGCGAGGGCCACTTAAGCTACTTGGTAACCGGTCGTGGGCCACAATGAGCGGAGGGGGGCGGATGGCAGGTCCGTGTCTGCTCTGTATATGCAGAGCGAACACGGACACAGCCCACTAATACTCTTTTTTTTTTTTCTGGATTGGATTGGAGGTAAGACACAAGTCGGTTTACATTTGCTACTCTTTAGAGGTGAATGGAGGGTCCAATTGAGTCAGACTGACCATGTGAAAGGGGCCCAAGGCTGCTTTCACACAGATGCGCTGCAGTTTACCTGCATCGCTGGTGCAGCGCAGTGTACCTTTGGATTTCCTGCACTTTGAAATAGACTTCTATTCTATTCTGCATGTTTGGTGCACTTTCAGAAAGCTCACCAAACTCGCAGGTAATAACAGAAGTGTATAGCTCAGTGCAGGTAACCCGCAGGTGCACTATTCTGTACCTGCGGATCAGTTTGTAAGCAGCCCAGTAACCACTTCAGAATAGATATGCCCATATATACAGTGATTTTATTAATAAAACTGATCTTTAATAACAGTACTCTATTCTATTTTATCCCAGAGCAGGAGGTCGCGGGCCACATCAGAGGGCTCCGTGGGCCACATGTGGCCCCCGGGCCACTGGTTGGGCACCCCTGTCTTACACTGAACTTCTGCTATGAACACTAACATCCAGTGAAAAGACAGGAAAGTAACCACATGACTTCAGCATGCCCAATTATGCTGAGGTGTGGAACATCCAATCCTGGCAGAGCAGCAGAAGAAAGGAGTGGGAGGGAATTAAAAAATAATGCATGTCTCTTAGGCTAGTGCACGAGATATGTAAATCACCTGTCACTCACAGCAAGGGGGAGGATTTGATAAAGTTTTTCTCTGTTTGTCAAGATTTATCTCACTGAACAATAAAAGAGGATTGCTCAGAGCTGGACTAAATCTTTGTGGCAAGACTGGGCTCAAATGATAGGAAATCTTATACTATACATTATGACATCAAAGAAAAAATAATAATTTTCAGATTTACATCCACTTTAAGGTTTCACTGCAATATACACCTTCTTTCTCTGCTGTGCTGTCCTCTGTAGACTCATGGCACCCAAGTCTTGCTGTCGGGGTTCTTCTGCATTGCATGACAGACTTTTGTCATTTTAACCATTTTTGGGACCCCAAGCTGTCTTGGGAATGCCCTCTAGGTGTGGGTCTTCACACCAGCCTGGGCTCACAGGAGAATGCTGTAAGTGTTATTCTCTGTAGCATTTAAGATCACCATACCCCCTAGCTGGGGCAGTAGAGGAAGAACACTAGGATGTCATGTGACTAAGCAGAAGACAGCTCCAATTAAAATTGCAGGTTAGGGTGGAGCAGGATGATGTCGAGAAAGCCTAATATGGGTTTTAAGCAAATGGAATTAACAAAAAATATGGGCAACTAATGAATACATGTACACCAGTAGAAGATGAATGACAAGATGAACAATTAAAATAAACCATTCTGTACCATAAAGATAGAGAAAAGGCTGTGCCAGTACAGAACAGGCAACTTGCAGCTCTTGCACATTCCTTTGGATGTCCCAGTTCCTGCCCAGAATCACAGGAGTGTTGTAATATGGTAGTCTGAACACACTTTCTAGCATTGTCTTTAATTGGCACCTCTCCTGTCTCCAGCATGTTCTGTTTGGTCCATCACTATGATGGGAAGCCCTAATGGCAAATATAAACATGCAGGAGGTGGGGGCAAGCCAGCTCTTGATACAAACCTTCAAGTTACAGCGGCCCACATTGTACTTCCACAGTCTTCTCCCTGCCTTTGTGGTTCTGATAGGTTTACTTATAGATGTTGATTTTGTGTCAGCTGATTCATTTTAAAAGCATATTCGCAGTGACATCTTAAAGGTAATATAAACTCAAAATGAATGACAGTTAGTTTGCATTGTGTATCACAAACAGTTGCCTTCTTTTTATATAAAATACTGTTTTCTCCTTTTTTCTTACTTTGCTGTTGCTGATCTCCTGCAACCTCTCTGTACACACTTTTTGTCTACATACATGCACCCAGCGATGGCTGCATGGCGTTTCCCAGGCCAGTTGACAACTGTGGACCATCCCTATGTAATGTGTGTTGAAATGACCATGTGTTGTCCCCATTGGAAGCCTGTGTGACAAAGTAATATTTCAGGAGCAAAAGTGGGAGAAATAGATAATGTGATAATGTGTAATCGCACAATGAGGTGCCTGAACAAAGACCTTTATGACAGGCCCACTATTGTAACAAAAGCTGCAGATTTAAATAATTGAAAACTACTTTTGAAATGACATTAATATGTTAAAATGACATATATTTAAAGTGTCTATAAACCTTATTATTGATATTAAAGAGGAGCTACACCCTTGTCAGACAGTAATTGGTAATTGTTCCTGTATGTACATGGAAGAAAAGAATAGATAGGTACTAGTCCATGGAGTCTAGCCCAGTGTTCTTCCTCTGGGCTTTGCCACCATCTTTTATTGATTTAATGTGCATGCGGATGTATAGGGCCTGGCAGAAACGTGTAGCATGTCTAAATCGTGCTAAATCTCCCACACATGCGCAGACATGTCCCAGCCCTATTCCATTCTATTGGACTTAAAGTGTTTGTTACCCCAGCATTTCAAATACCTGATGTGCCTGCTGTACTATGTACTTGTATGAAAAGGTATCCTGGGAAGATCAGTGTGATCTTGCTTCTCCTCCCCCTAGCTCTTATGCATTTGAGAACAGAGGGAATGTGATCACTAGAGATGGGCCAAAACACCCCCCCTGTTTGGTTCGCACCAGAACTCCCAAACAGAGAAAAAGTTCTGACCCGAACGGTGAACCCCATTGAAGTCTATGGGATCCGAACTTGAAAAATCAAAAATTCCCATTTTGAAGGCTTATATGCAAGTAATTGGCCATTAAAACGGTATGGAGGTCTTGGTACTGCCCTGGGGGACATGTATCAATGCAAATATATTTTAAAAAATATCGTTTTTAAAGGAGCAGTGATGCTTAAAGTTATTGTAAAGGTTTGTTAAAAAAAAATAAAAAATAACAAACATATTATACTTAGTTCCTTTTCTTGGGTCCTCCCGTGGCCCTGGCTCCTCCTCTTCTTAAGTGAAAGGGCAAGAAAGGACAAGAAGGAAGAAAGGTTTATTACAGAAGATACCAATAGGGTCACATTTGTCATAAAAATCCTGCCATTCAACTGTTTTTTTTTTATTGTTTACTTTTTGTTTAATTCCGCTTTCAAATAAAAGATTTTTAGGCAATTAAAAAATATTTTTTTAATGTACAGTAAGAGCATTCTTTTTTTTACCTCACATACATTGCTGCTGCCTGGCCTTTAGTCAAATGATGGCCAAGCGGGAGCTTTCCCATCCTGGGTGGATGTCATATGATGTCCCCTCAGTCACACGCCCAAGGGGCCATGCTGCAGTACGATTTGTCGCCCTGTTTGACAACAGATCCTTGTACCAGGCCAATGCCGAAACCATGTGATCACTGTGACCAATCAAAGTGATCACATTCTATTGACAGTTGTACACAATAAATGGCTTTCATTCATAGCCATTCATTGTGTACTGTTGTGTTAATCTCTGTGAATAGTCACAGTGATCACATGGTACAGACAGGGAAAATAACAGTGCATCTGTACAATGTGATAGCTATGGCCAATTTCACAATAGTAGAAACATTTTTTTTTTTTTTTCATAATTTATAATTTTAATCTTTTATCATTTATTTAGCAAAAATAATAATAATAAAAAACAAAGTTGCTTAGATACCACCAAAACAATCTATATATCTCAAACAATGCTAAAAATATAATTTAGGTATAGTGTTGCATGACTGAGTAATTGTAATTCAAAGTGTTACAGTGCTGAAATCTGAAAACTTACCTGCACAGGAAGGGGGTGAAAGTGTCTGGTACTGTGGAGGTGTCACTAACAGAGGTGCAGTAGTTAGTAGGCTTGTGCAATTCATTTCGTAACTAATCGAAATTCAGACTAATTTTGCATCTTTTGGCCATTCGGAAGCATCAGAATGTCCGAATAAAAAAATAACGAATTTCAACTAATACAACAATACAACAAATACAAACGAAATTATTGTGGATATAATGAATGAATTTGCCTTGATTCGGTAATTCGTTAAAGATCTAATGAAACAAAAGGTCAACTCAAAGTAAATCTTACAGTCCAATCAACTGATTATTTTTGTGATGGAGGTTGGATTACTGGAAAAGTGCATTCCTGAGAACTGAGTGAGAAGGGTGTTGTATTGTATTTGAGCAGAGGAGAAGAGATATTGTCATTGTGTGTGTGTGTGTGTGTTAAAAGATTCAATAAACAAATGACTTTCCAAACTACGAATCATTATCACGAATATATATATATACATACATAAATATCAAATTTCAACTAATAGGAAAGAAATTATAGTGGATATAATGAATGAATTCGACATGATTCAGAAATAAAGAATTATCCAAAAACGTATTAACGAATATCGAACGAAATTATGTATTTTACGAATGACAACGAACCGAAACTAAACAAAATTTTCCGTTGTGCACAAATCTTGTTAGTATGTCTCAGTATTGCAGATTGAGGCTTGCCAAAACAGACACTCACATTGGTATATGGAAAAGTGATGAAGTTTTGATAAGACTGCTGTAACATTGTGATTTCGTGCTGAATTTAGACGCATGTCTTCTAGGGTGATGGAGCTGAGGAGATGCCAGTTAGCTATACTTAATCGTAGCACAGTCCAAGTAGCATGCTGCTTCTTTATAATCACGTTGAGATTTGTAACACATTTTATTGTTTATTACAAACACTGAAAATAAATGCAATAATACTTCTGATTTAATTATTTGCATTAAAGAATATTCTACTCTTTTGAGCAGTATGCTATAAATCGGTTCTCTTGGCATATATACAAACACACATCAAAACGAACACTTTTTGTACTTCCATGAAAAGTAACAATGGTGCTACTTTTGAAATGCTATAAAGGGTAAAAATGCTGGTACTGTATTAGAATAAAGAAGATGCCACCTTCAGCATCTTCAGAAGATCATCTTGAGAGGTCATTGGTACATGCAGTAAAATATCTGCAAAGACAGTGGGATACGTTTAGCAGTGTTACAGGAATTGATTGGAGTTTAGGTGCAAAGTGAATTCAAAGGGAAATGTGACAGCCGCTTTTATTGGTACAGATATGAAAAAGGATCTAAAATGCAGCCTATAATATTTTACAATATTTGGCAAATTTACTAACAGAGATTTACCGTGGTAAAAATCACCTTGAAATCACATGCAAAGATCTTTTTTTAATTAAAGTAAACTCTACCTTTTCACCTCAGGAATTAAAAGTCATTTGGATGCTTCCCATGAGCTCATACAATTTATTTAAAGCTGAACTGCAGGCAGATATAAAAACTCCAATTAACACAGTTATATATGAATTAAAATATCATTAGATGCATTTAAATGTACCTGGTTTAAGTATCTGACTGTGTCTTAAAGCAAACCTTTTCTAAAGGGCGCGGCAGGACTGCCGTTGTTAATCCCCTTCTAAAGATGCTTATTGTCTGGCTAATACACTAAATTCAGTAAGCCCTGGGTCACTGATATGCAACAAGAATGTATAGCTATAAAGTCAGAGTAAAGTCAAATATCCTTATTTGCATACTTTTTCCACTTAAGAGACTCTTTATCAGATTTCCTGTAATACTGTCCTCTTGCATTCCCATATGCAGCATAAAAGCCAATTGGGATCTGTTGCAATGCAATGTAATGTATATAGCAGAGGATGCCTATTAAGGGGAAACACGTCTGGTGGAGCCACATCTGTGATGTCATCATGAACGGGTCTGCTGGCGAAGACTGAGGCCATGCCTGTGGAGTGTTTTTATCACTGTCATATGGTTTTATCTATTTAAGTGCAATTCTTTTTTTTATAATAAGCCCTATTGTTGACATACTATTCCATGAGGCTTCTTCTGTCTTCTGCCTCTATGTGAGATATATGTGGAGAGACAGTTTTGCTTACTTGGTCTGAGCCATTGGATATATCCTGCGGTAACCTCAGCACTGAGATCATTTGATTATACCTGGTTTGCCAAACCTGTGGATAAGAGCAGTGGCTTTCTTTAGAGGAGCGAGTTAGATCACTATAAATTGAGATCATATCTATCTGGTAAGAGGCATGTTTTTATGTAGGGATTGCACCTCTTGAGCACCTTTACACAGTTTTGTTTGTCTGTGTTCATCTTTATGCACTGCGATCATCACCTAAAGATTTGGACTATCTGTTATTTGGGACTTTTCACATAGAATTATGTTTGATAATTTTATATGAATTGGCAAATATTAAGATTACTCATTTTGAGATATATAGGGAATTTATTATTTATGTCATCATATATGTTTATACACTTTTAAACTTTTTGGTATCTTATTAAAGCACAATTAAGTATACATTTTTTGGGGTGTATGCACAATTTTATGTTTGTTTATTAATGCAATGCAGTGTGCAGAGAGGGAACATGTCAACAGGAGGAGAGACCAAAATAGAGGATTGATAGATCACTGTGCTGCTGCTCTTCATTTGCCAATGTAGAAGGCTTATATTATTGACCCTAAAACTATAAAATCCTTTGGCAGTTAAAGTATATGTCAAGCCACAAAATGTTATTCTAGTTTTGGATAGAATGGGAAGGATCAGAATTCCTGTTGAGTTTTTATTGCCACCTGTTGACAGTGCTTTCACCAGACAGGAAGTGAGAAAACATATGCAAGTTAGTTAGAGAGAGAAAACAAAGATCTAAGAGATTATCCAGAACCCCCTACCCTTACCTTCGCAGCCATTGGCTGCAAGCCCTGATTGAATGCTGGTTTCCCAGCATGATCGATAGATGACAGTCATTTCAGCAGCTTCTGTTGAATAAACAGCGCTACACAGATGGTTCCTGCTGAACCAGTTAATTTTCAGTCCGTGGACACCCTGCTTAGCATTTATTCATATGTACTGTATATGAATGCATTTGTGTGCATGTATTTTTCCCATATATCGCTGGCATATTATACAGCTCTTTACAGAATGCACAGAATCACTCACATGCTTGTCTGCCCCCATAGAAGTTCAGAATCTAATGTCCCTATATTAGAAAATTCACTTGAAAGCGGCTCTATAATTTATAATTTTATTAAATATAATTGCAGTAAATCTATTAACATATTATAGATGGCAGCTTGCTTTGGAATCCTGATTGCATAAAACGCAGATACCTCCAGTCTGTAGCCTAAGCAGGACTCATTTGTGAATTAAACCCCTTTCAGAGTCCTACTCATTCTCTAAGCTAAATAGATCACCATGGTGGGATAAAGAATTAGACAAAGCCTTTTTTTGTTTAGTAAGATCTAAGAAAGGAACCCATATCCCCTGTTCTTAAACATCTCTCCGAGCCTTTCAGACAATGATAATAAATTCATTCTCGCCCTTTGTGAGTTCATCCGCTGTGTGATGTAAAGAGAATAAGCGAACAGAGAAAAATGGAATCAGAAAAGAGAAAACACTTTAAGCTTCATGTGTCTGAACAAATGCACGGTCCTGCTGAAAGCCATGTTATGTTTTTTGGAATTTAAGTGCAAATGCAAGATGAATTTTATTTTAGCAAAGATAACAGGAAGTGAGAGGAAATCACTACAAACGAGAAGTCTCCTCTTAGGGCTCATTTACACATGGATTGCCCTCTGAAGAGCAATATGCAGTAAATCACTTTTTGGAGGGCTTTAACAGGTGTGAGGAGGCACCTTCTCACTGCTTCTTCTAACCCCTAAAGTCTGCACAAACACGCCAAAATTGTTGAGGCACAGCCTCATTCACTTGAATAAGTTACATTTGACAGTCAGTAATGTGACAAGTAATATAATTATTTACATGTTGCAAAGCAGAGCATTGTGGCTGCGGCAATTATATAACCCCATGCAGCTGTCTTTGCAGCTTAAGGGGATGGATGGGGAGTAGCAAAAATGATTCTCAACCACCCCCGACTGCAAATGTAAACTTAGCCTTATGCCGCGTACACACGATCGGAATTCTTGTCGGAAAAAGCTCTGATGGTTTACCCGTCGGAATTCCGCTCAAACTGTCTTGCCTACACACGGTCACACCAAATTCCGACGGTCAATAGCACCGGAGAAAGAAGGGAGGATCCCCTATGGGTTGGACTTTAAGGGCGTAGGATTTGTAACCCCAAATAACGTTAAAATTATTGAAAATGAAGAAAAAAACATTTATTACAAAAGATGCAAAACATCAAGGGATGAAGAATTTTACATATATGGCAATATAAAAACACCTGGAAACTGTTACAACAGAACTTGGTACATGCAAGCTATAAATGTGTTGGATGTCAATTTCTCACACTGACGCGTTTCGGATATATATGCTTTACTCCTTCCTCGGAGGTGAGACTATAACATCGTTCCTATTATATATAGAAAAATCTCAGGTCAGGTGATATGTCAGAAATGCACATCTTCATAGAATGATTACATCTTGAATCAAAAAGATCCATACAATTGCAAAAAAAATATATAGAAAAAACTCACATAGAGAATACACCAGGTCTGGGGACGTTCCAGTACAATCTAAAAGTTGTTACTAATTTTCCCATTTATATCTCATGATATCTCTCTCCACTTTTATTGTCGTTTCCAGATTGTATTCCACATTGTAAGGCGCCTGGACGAAGGAGTTTCTAACTAAAATCACACCAGCACTTCATTAACATCCGATCATTGTACTTAGAGGGGACGTCCAGTAGGCCGCCCGGCACGCCCAGCCGTCATGCCCATTCTTCCATGGACGTGGCGGCAATGTAGGAGTCCCCAGCGTCATCTGACGCTGGGACTCCATATTGCTTCACCCGGCGAGCATGCGCTGTTCGCCGGTGAAGCAGAGCGTGCCGGCGGGAGTTGGGGGCGGGCCCGGGCCACGCTGCGTAACCATTCATTGGTGCGCGGGACCCGGGTGCGCGCGCAACACTCGGGGGGCCGGACCTAGAGAGACTCGTCAGTCTCTACACTCTGTGGCAATCAGCTGTACTCGATACAGCTGGCCGCAGAGCCTGAATCAACACATATATACGCTGTCTGCCCCACTCAGAATCTGCAACAGTCAGACTGAGGAGGAGGCAAACAGCGTTCTGTCCACCCAAGGTAATTAATTCCTTTTATGTGATCCTTCATTGAATTTTTGGGCTCTTTCTATTTTGGGTCTCCCCCCTTCCCCCCCCCCCCTTCTGCATTACATTCAGTCCACAGTTATTACCTAACATGGACCGCTTATGTGCATTGTTGCTTTTGCCATTTAAATAAAAAATGCATGGGCCATACATCCGTTCCCCCTTCTTGTCCTGTGTAAATCTTTTTATGGTGGCTACCATTCCTCCCTGCAAAGTGGGAGATTTACCTATCTTACAGATATATATCACACTATGCAATGCCAAAAGCACTTAATATTAGAACAGAAGGATGCATAAGTTTAAATGGGGGGAGAAATTGCCCATTCATCTACCATACCAATGTTTTTTGACAATCTCTCTCTAGAGTCATCGGTCAATATTTTCCAAGTTTTGGAGACATTCAAATTACAGCTTAACAAGCTAAGAGCCACTAACAGGTACAAATTAGCGTTTTGACACGCTTTTGTATATTATAAAGGAAATTATCTATTGGTCTGATATACATATATATATGCTTTATTTTGTAGGGCTTTCTCTCTACATTTTCCGACCCCAGTGTGCTTTACAGGCGCCCCCTCAATGATCACTCCCTGTTTTGGGACAGATGCACACTACTCAGCACTTGGAGTAATCTTTGAACTCCATCTAACTGATTAGGCATCTTTACATACCCGATATCCAACCGACCTCTTTTGAGGCGACAAAGTGAAGAAGCTCCTCCTCCCAGCCGTTTCTTTTAGATTGTACTGGAACGTCCCCAGACCTGGTGTATTCTCTATGTGAGTTTTTTCTATATATTTTTTTTGCAATTGTATGGATCTTTTTGATTCAAGATGTAATCATTCTATGAAGATGTGCATTTCTGACATATCACCTGACCTGAGATTTTTCTATATATAATAGGAACGATGTTATAGTCTCACCTCCGAGGAAGGAGTAAAGCATATATATCCGAAACGCGTCAGTGTGAGAAATTGACATCCAACACATTTATAGCTTGCATGTACCAAGTTCTGTTGTAACAGTTTCCAGGTGTTTTTATATTGCCATATATGTAAAATTCTTCATCCCTTGATGTTTTGCATCTTTTGTAATAAATGTTTTTTTCTTCATTTTCAATAATTTTAACGTTATTTGGGGTTACAAATCCTACGCCCTTAAAGTCCAACCCATAGGGGATCCTCCCTTCTTTCTCTTCATTGAGTATAACATACTCCGGTGTGTCCCTTGTCTAGCCTACATTTTTCTTTTTTGTCAATAGCACAGCGACACACAACACGTTCGACGGCACTATAAGAGGGAAGTTTACTGCTTCCGAGCATGCGTCTAATTGTTTCGGAGCATGTGTCGGAATTTTGCGTGTCGGAATTGCATACACACGATTGGAATTTCCGATAGAAAGTTTTTCCGTTGGAAAAATAAGGAACAGGCTCTCAATCTAAAGTCCGTGGGAAATGCCGACAGAAAAAGACCGATGGGCATACACACGGTCGGAAAATCCGATGAAAAGCTCCCATCGGACTGTTTCCATCGGAAATTCCGGCCGTGTGTACGCGGCATTAGACAATTGTCACTGGAACATGCGTTTCCATTGGAAGATTAACCCTCAACTTATTTTTTGGTGATTAGGGATGAGATGAATGTTACCTGGGTAAGGTAAAGATTAGTAAAGTCTGGGTGCCCATTCAGAACCCCATTTAAGTGAATGGAAGCTAAATGTTAAAAACCAGTAATGGTAATTTTCTAGGCTATTATACAAAGGATTATAAAACAAACGGCGTTAAGGACTGGACACTGCCAAAGTTTTACAAATTTCAGTTGCTGGGAGCATGTAATACGTGTTTTATTTTTTTATTACTGCTTTAAGTGAAACATTAAAAATTTGAAATTTCTTTAAAAAATGTGCCTGAGGCATGCCATAACCTTTCTGTGAAGTGGCACATCTATATGATGGATACATGCCCACTACAGAAAAACTGACATTTGAGGCCCGTACACACGAAAATCAGAAGAAAAATTTCCTCCGACCTGCCAATTTTTGGATCACTAGTATGGGGCTTTCGACAGCCGATCACGTTTTTTCGTACGACAAAAGCTGGATGTGCAGACTATAACATTTTTGTCATATGTGAACTCAACCTCCGACTACGCATTCTCAGAAACGAAATAATACATACAAAACTAGTATATTCTGTCGTACAAGAATTTTCGTATGGTGAGTAACTTCTACACTTTCGACATGAGACTAGCAAAGCAAAGGCTTTACAAATAATTAAAAATACTGTTTGTAAATGATAGCTCTGGGCTCCTTTCTTGTGTTTGTAAGCTAATGGCCTGGTACTCCCTTCATATGTTCTGGATGAGTTTGGTATAAATGTTAACAGGGGATCCCACTCAAAAGAAAAAAAGGGATGTTCGGTTCTCCCTAAAAATACATACCAGACCTCTATTCTTGTGAGGGTTTGGTATAGATATCAAGGGGGACTCCACACAAAAAAAATGACATGTGGTCCCTCCCAATATTCATACCAGAGGCATTAGTGTAGTATGGATTTTAAGGGGAAATGTCACAAAAAGAAAATCATTGAGCCCCCCCCCCCCCCTCAAAAATCCATACCAGACCCTTATTTAAGAATGTAGGCTGGCTTACCAGAAATGTGTGTGTGTGTGTGTGTGTGTGGGGGGGGGGGGGGTGTTAATGGAATTGAGTGTGCATCTTGACCCTCCTGAACCATACCAGGCCACATGCCCTCGACATGGGATGATAACTTTGGCAAATCACCTTGTTCTGATGTTAATAAGGACAAGGGCCTTTCACAACAACTGTGGTTGTGGAGATCAGCGGGTGGGTGAGTTATCAGGTTTTGTCAGCTGCAGGTTTTCAGTGATGAAAACAAAACAAAAATAACATTTAGAATGAAGTCAATTGAAGAAAACTATGATGAAAGCCAATTCCAATTTTAATTTTGTCGACTAAAATCTCCCTCCAGTACAATTTAGTCAACTAAAATCTACAGGGTTTAATTAAATTGTAATGCATTATTTAAGCATTTTTCTAAAATGTCCAAACTCATTATATACTGTTAGGGTACAAATCTAATAACATGTTATTATTTATGGTATTAAGGATTGAACATGCACTACAGAAACCGATGTAGCCATTGTGATATATAATGTATTTATAAATAATTATATTTATATAATAATATATATATATATATATATATATATATATATATATATATATATATATATATATATATATATTTTTTTTTTTTTTTACCAAGTTTCATAAACAAACAAAAATATTGCTTTTTGACAAACAGAAGTGCAACTTTAAAATATAAGAAAACCCCAAAAACTGTAAACTCTATTGGCTGCAATACCAGACTGCAAGTGGGAATGGGGAAGTAATTGAGAGTGAAGGAGTACACAGGACAGGGCCAAAAAAACAATGCAGGTGCCTCAGGTAGAGTGGCTTGCTGGGTGCAAGCAGAGACAGGGAGCTCATCCTAGCTCCAAGCTGCAGCAATGTCAAATTTAAAAGATTCATAAGCTGCACTTCATGAAGCAGAGCCATGAGCATGAAGTGAGAAGAATGGCAGCCTCAGCCCGGACTCCAGCCAGGCTATGCCCCCAATGCATTTTGCCCCGCCCCTTGGAGCTTAATCATGGTGATGTAAATGGGAGTGAGGAAGCACACAAGACAGGGTGCATTATACTTTGGGGATGGGGAGGTGACCTGCAAGTAGGGATGGGGAAGTAAATGGGTGTGAAGGAGTGCACAGGGCAGAGAACTGGATGGTCTGGGGAGGCTGTTATTTTACCTAATGCTAAGCACTGCTACCTTGCTGGGAGGGGAAACACTCACGTGTCACATCCACAGACACCAAGCTGACAGAGTAGTTCCTCTTCTGTGGTTTGCGGGGCATTGTTCCAGAACTCCCAGGCAACAGGCAGACAATACAGCTTGCTGATAGAGTCAGGGGGCTAGGGCTTTACCAGACAGGCCAAGCTCTAAGGAAAGAGGAAGTTCAGGTGGGTACTGGTGATTTTAGTCAACTATAATGTACTGGAGATTTTAGTCAACTAAAATGTGACTAAAACTCAAACAATTCAGATGACTAAAATACGACTTAAACTAAAATGCCATTTTAGTCAAAGGACTATATTGAAACATGACATAAAAATTAACGGTGGTTATCAGAAGCTGGAAGCCCCTTTTAACAACAAGGGGGCCACAGATACACAAATGCTGTCCCCATGTGAGTGAATGAGGAGTACATAGTTCCTCTACTCATTCACACAAAAAAATGAAAAAGCAACAAACTAAATTTTCACAGGTCCCATGATGCCATGATTTTATCTTACTTTTGTGATTAGTGATCACTATCAGATTTGGCAGCATTCTTACACATATTGAGTTTTGGTATTTAGTAGCGCAGAAGTCCATACTTTTACCATGATGTACCGTATTTATCGGTGTATAACACGCGCCGGCGTATAACACGCACCCCAAGTTTAGGAGGGAATTTTAAGGAAAAAAACTTACATTTAAATGCCCATCAATGCAGCCTTGTCAATGTCCATCTGCAGCCTTGTCAGTATCCATCTGCAGCCTTGTCAGTATCCATCTGCAGCCTTGTCAGTGTCCATCTGCAGCCTTGCAGTGTCCAGCTGCAGCCTTGTCAGTGTCCATCTGCAGCCTTGTCATTGCAGCCTTGCCCCAGTGTCATTTGCAGACTTAAAAAATGGCGCCGCCGAGATACAGAGCCGGATGTCCTGTGTATCTCGGCGGCGCTCGATAGTTCTCGGTGGCTTACGGCGGCTTCCGGCCGTTCTCGCCAGCTTGCGGCCGCTCTCGGACTCGCACTCTCTTGCCCCGTACACACGGTCGGAAATTCCGACCACAAAATCCATCTGACTTTTTCCGACGGATTTTGTCCGACACTAGTGTTGCATACACATGGTCGGACAAAGTTGTTGGAAAATCCGATCATTCTGAACGTGGTGACGTTCGATGCGTACGACGGAACTACGTAGAGGCTATTAGCCAATAGGTTTGGTCTCGTAATTTGATCTGAGCATGCGTGGCATTTTGTCCGTCAGAATTCTCTACACATGATCGGAAAAAGTCTGATCTGATTTTGTTGTCAGAAAATTTGAGAGCAGGATCTCAAATTTTTTCCGTCGGAAATTCCGATGGAAAAAGTCCGATGGAGCCCACACACAGTCAGATTTTCCGACAACATGGTCCGATCGGACATTTTCCGTCGGAATTTCCGACCGTGTGTATGGGGCATCACTCTCACGTGGGACTGCGAGAGCCGATGAGAACGGTCAAAATCGGCCGAAAGCCGGCGAGAGCGGGCGAAAGCCGCGAGAACGGCCGAGAGGCTCACAAACGGTGGGGGAACGGCGTATAACAAGCACCCATGATTTCCCCCTGATTTTAAGGGGAAAAAAGTGTGTGTTATACGCCGATAAATACAGTAAATCCATTAAAGACATAAAGTTGTCAATGCAGATCCATGTCAATCTTGATGAGTGACAACCACTGAACCTTGCCACTATCCATCAACACAATCCACACCCCATGCTCATTTACCCCTGAATGACATCTCCCTGTCCATAAAGTAAACAAATCAATGCTATGCATGGGTATATTTGATCAATGTCATTGTCCAAATAGGGGCATGTGGCCGTGATGTCCGCTTTATATCTGCCCCTTTTTATATATTGGGCGGAGATTCCCAGAAAGCAAATTAATGGGGTCGGTTAACATCAGTGGTTGTTAAGGACATGCCAGATGCCAGCACCCACTGTATATATAGTAGCGCAAGAATAAAATGCTACTATATATGATGTTTTACCATCCCCTTCTGTTTCACTGACAATGGTCACCAGGACAAATAAAGAGGGTGAATTAGCAGGAACACAGACAACAAAAACCTCTCACCACTCTGACCAGAACAAAAAAAAATAGTTTTTCTGATTCATGTACATGGTGGATTTTGATTGGTTGCAATGCATACTTGACTTTTTATTCAGCTTTTTTGTTACTCGAAAAATGTTATTCAATAACCCTATGAGAGTGCAATGCTAGCATTGGAGATGCTGGTAAAGAAGTACATAGTGCCTTTATTTGTAAAAGCTTTGTTACTTCTTTAGCTCCAGTGTTGATGTTGTTCCTTACATTGTGAAATTAAACTATGATAGTATCAGGGTGAACTCAGCCATTAAGAGAGGCCAAGTAGAAAATTACTTTAACCAAGAAGGTCACAAAGGAGTGTCTGTAGACCATTTGTTTCCACTGAGATACTTGCTGCCCCAAAGCGACTTTAAAAAACAATGCTGAATTTATAGTGTTTTATATTTGCTTGTTTGTTGGTGTCTAATGGTCATAAACAACATTTTCCAACAATGATGCAACATATCATGGTAGACTTGTACTGCACATTGAATCCAGAGACATGGGCTTGAAAAATGTAAAAGGGGACATTGGCTAGCACGTGTTCTATTTTCTCAATTCAAAAACTGAGATTACCTTTATGCAATTTTTTGTTTTCCTTTTTTTCTTTCCATTTTCACCTGGTCATCCTGCCAATCACTTCCTGTCCTAGGGTGACAACCAACTACACTGTATATATAGGGGAGCACTGTTGTCATTCTAGGCTGCTTGCTCCTCATGTTGACTAAAAAATATCTTATAAGTAAAGGCTAACTACGGATGGGCATTGGGAGGAGACGGGTGATGTAAAGGGTGAGTACGCCTTGAAACAGGGAACCACTGCTTCTCAATCACATGACTGCACCAGATCAAATACTAAAAGGCTTTTATGAAGGCTATGCAGCATAGGTTGGAGGATGGTGGGGGACAACACTTTTAAGAACACTGACAGCCTTAAAGTGATTGTAAATATTCATTTTTTTTTTTGTTTTAACGAACATGTTATACTTACCTGCTCTGTTGCAGTGGATTTGCACAGAGCAGCCCGGATCCTCCTCTTCTTGGGTCCCTCTTCTTTGATCCCGTCCCCTCTCTCCTGCTGAGGGCCCCCACAGCAAGTAGCTTGCTATGGGGGCACCTGAGCCGAGTCACAGCTCCCTGTGTTCATTTAGACATAGAGTCCGGTCCCGCCCCCTCTCTCTCCTGATTGGCTAGTTGACTTTGACAGCAGCAAAAGCCAATGGCATCGCTGCTGTGTCTCAGCCAATCAGGAGGGAGAATCTCGGACAGCTAAGACACTCATGGACATCGCTGGACAGAGAGGGACCTCAAGTAAGTGTGAGGGGGGTTGCTGCACACAGAAGGCTTTTTATCTTAATGCATAGAATGCATTAAGATACAAAAAAAACCTTGTGCCTTTACAACTCCTTTAATTTCCACATTAAGGGGAGCAGAGGCAGAGTGCACAGGAAGTTATAGACTCACTAGACTTCTGCCAGGATCAACAGATCAACATGCTAATTTGCTGACATATGAAGAAATAAACAGCATTTATTTCCAGGTTGGTTCCACAACTGTTCTGACAGGCAATCCTTTGGCACTTCCTGCTAGAAGTTAGAAAATATGAAGCTTTTATTGCAGTCCAGTGCCTCCATATTTATGCTGTGCACTTTTACTGGAACAAAAAACGAGGGGAAATCTCTAAAGTGGAAACTCAAAAAGCAATAACAAAACAGTTTTTGGTGGAGGATATTGCTTTCTGTATCTGTCCCACTGAAAGAATTCCCTGAACACCCTGCCTATCAGGCTTTGACAGGGTGTCACTGCAATAGAAAGTGAGGGGGACCCCCTTTTTTCAGAGCTTGGCAGCATCCAGGTATTGGGTCACTTCAGTTGCTTCTAGTTCGTAATTAGATCCAATTAAATCTGAGCATTGCAATGACTTTCAGTGTTTGTTAACCAGACATTAACAAACATGTTGCATTGCAAATCACCAAAATACATCACCATGTACTCAGGAGACAGGAGATTCAACAGGTTCCAACACCACGTAAGGCTAGAGACTAGGAACAGCTTCTGTTGCACAGGAAGGCACAATGAATCCATGTATTAAAAATAGTTGGACCAGCAAGCTTAAATAACGCACATTGCTTTACATTCTTTCTGGAGGTTAGATAATGTATTAATAATTGGATTAATAATTACTTAGGCCACTTTCACACTGAGGTGCTTTACAGGCATTGTAGCGTTAAAAATAGCGACTGCAAAGCGTCTGTAGAGCGCTAGCAGGGGTTAAAAGTCCCCCGCTAGCAGCCGAAAAGTGCCGCTAATACTAGCGGCACTTTACCGCCGACGCTCTCACCATCCCAGTGTGAAAAGAGCCTATGGGTTCATTTGGAGCACACTGATGTGCTCACACACATCCAAAGACTGTTTTTAGATACCCCCACAATCTAATAACAGTCAACATGATGCATTTTGTACAGTCACAATAAAGAAATGTTCACATTCCAGCGTCCTTTACCATTCATAGCTTACGTGAAAAACAAATGATCTTCCACTGAGCAGTACACAATGAGGCCTGTTGACATTTCTAAAGCCAAGGCTATAACCTTAAAATATTTCAGTTTTTGATAGCTGGATTGATTCACTAACGTACAACTCAAGGCTACCAGTGGAAACATCATTGCAAGGAATTTTATGCTGGAGGCCGTTAAAAGACATAATATATGTATGGGTTATTCAGCACTCAAATGTATAAAAGTAGGACTGACTGTTTAAGTTGGTCACAAATTGTTTGATTTCAATAGATTGGTTTTCGATCAGCATACTACACAACTTGTGGTATTTTTTTTTTTAGAAAACTAAAATTGCGTGGCCAGATTATTTTAACCCCTTCCCACCAATGGTACGCATATAACCAGCTTTACTTAACTGGGCTTTTTTCCATGCTGGGAGCACACCATACAGCACACTCCCAGCCCAGAAACTGGGCGCTCACCGAGAGCCCTGGGTCTCATACTAACGATCGGGACCTGGGACTCCCGGTTCTTTGTCACCTAATCGCTGTGATAGCATCTGATTGGTTATCACAGTCACTGTTCAGCCCACCCATGTGTTTACTTCCTCTTCTGAATGAAGAGGAAGATAAAAAAAAAGTGTGTAAAAAAATAAAATATATATCTAGTTCAAGATTAGATCTAGGTCAGTGCCAGGGTTAGTATTGGGGTCAATGCAAGGGTCAAAGGTCAAGGTTGGGGTCAAAAGTAAAAAAAAAATCTGAACCAGTGTATTTTTGGTAGGATTTCAAAAAAGTATTAAGTTAGTGTCAGTGTGTTTTAGCTAGGATAAAAAAAAAGTGTGTAAAAAAAAAAAAAAAAAAATATCTAGTTCAAGATTAGATCTAGGTCAGTGCCAGGGTGAGTATTGGGGTCAATGCAAGGGTCAAAGGTCAAGGTTGGGGTCAAAAGTTAAAAAAAGATCTGAACCAGTGTATTTTTGGTAGGATTTCAAAAAAGTATTAAGTTAGTGTCAGTGTTTTTTAGGATAGGATAAAAAAAATCTAAATATGCACCATTGTTTCTGGGCTGTACTACGGGTACAAATGACAAATAACATCCACATATATGGTATCACTGTGATTGTCAGGAGCAGGAGAATTTATTTTGGGTTATTCTTTGGTGGTGCATTATAGTTATAGCAAGAAATATACAGCTGAATTTATTTTTTTAAATACCTTTTTTTCATTATTTTGGGCCATTTTTACTGGGAAAATAAAAAAAATCAGGAGATATTCATTGCCATTTACCACCAAAAGAAAGCCAAATTTGTCCTAAAAAAACACAAGGTATAATTCACCTGGATACACAAAGTAGTTGTGATGACATGTACAGATTAACTAACACATGTCAAAGATGCAAAATTGTGTTCAGGCATTACCAAGGAATTCAAATTTGTTCTGCCCTCAGCCACTAAGGGGTTACAAAAAGAGTCCCTTGCAGAATTAAATGAATTAGCTAGTATAGAAATATGGAGTCCAAGGCTCATCATTACCTGGTCCAACACTGTCATTCTGCATGTGGTTTGTACAATTTTACAAAGTAACAGATCTGAAGAAAGCATGCAATGCACTTCATGCATGCAATGAACGTCACTTTCTACACACTTGTTTTAGGTCTGTGACACAAATGGTAGCATCACTAGGTTCAGCACATCATCTTTTTTTTTTTTTAATCCAACTTTTTTATTGACAAGAATAATAAGTGACTGCACATTGTAGTAAGAAAGAATATACTGTACATGACAACCAGTAGCACAAGCATTGTACATAAGGTATACAGCAAAATAAAGACTATCACATCATATTTGGTACATATACAACGTTTTGAAAAGAAATAAAAATAATAAAAAAGAGAAAATACAAACAAAACAACCAGAGCTTGTTGAAGGACAATTGCTCAGAATGGCATATTTTTTTCTACTCTTGGATATCAAACTCAGAGAAATTCCCAAGCTCAGGCCAAAACTATTATAACTCTTGGTGGGTTCAAAGTTGTAACAACCTATCCATCACTAGTTGTGGTTAGGCGAGACTTTGGTTATCAAGCCAACTCTGTCAAATGAGATAACATTTTTTAACTGCTTTTCGATGACGATAAGCTAATTGTTCTCTAGGTAGAAGGAAGTTAACGTAGGCGATCCACTGAGCCTTAGTAGGCATGGTGGCTGCCAAACCAAAATCGGGGAATCCGCTTTGTAGCTAGGTACAGTAATCTGGTCACCAATGTCATGTAAATACCTTTTGAATACATTTCAGCATCAATTGTGCCTAACAAGCACACCAACGGATTAAGAGATATAGGTGTTTGAGCTAGGTCAGAAATAACCTGTACAATCTGCCCAATTACCTGTCCTCATTTCTCCTGGGAGGAGTTGCCGCTGATTGGCTCTCCTTGCCACACACTCTGTCAGTGTTATGGCAAGGAGAGACGATAAACAGCACTTCCGCATTTACATGTGGCCAGGTTTTTTTTATCTTTTCCTCACTCTCATTTCTTCTTCTTCTTTTCTTACTCTTCTTATGCCCCGTACACACGGTCAGATTTTCCGACGGAAAATGGTCTATCGGACCATGTTGTCGGAAATTCCGACAACAAAGTCATATCGGACTTTTTCTGATCGTGTGTAGCGAATCCCGATGGACAAAGTACCACGCATGCTCAGATCACATTACAAGACCAAAGCTATTGGCTACTAGCCTGTACGTAGTCCCGTCGTATGCAACGAACGTCACCACGTTCAGGATGATCGGATTTTCCGACAACTTTGTCTGACCGTGTGTATGCAACACCAGTGTCGGACAAAATCCGTCAGAAAAAATCCGACGGATTTTGTGGTCGGAATTTCCGACCGTGTGTACGGGGCATCACTCTTACTTTTTCATCTCTTTCCTTTTTTAATCAACTATTTGTTGCATGTGTACCTTTTTTTCTTTCTTTTCCTTTTTCACTTCATATATCTTTTTTCTTCCCTCTGTTTTACATTACCTTCTTTTTCTGCTTCTTTTTCTTTTCCTGTTCCTACTTATCTTTATTTACACTTTTCTGTGCCCTCCATGACTCCTTGGTCCTGACTTTCTCTTCCACTAATTTTTTTCCCTATATGTACTCCCGCTCTGGCGGCTCTCTCTATTCACGCATGCCTCTTCACACTCACTGTTTCCTTCACTCCACTTGATCTTGATTGGACGTGATCTGCCTTGATGGGCGGGGTGCCCTGACGTCACATGTTTCCATTGCATCTGCGGCCCTAGCCCGGTTGCTTAGCTATCGCCAGCCGCAGCACGGTCGCTGTTTACATTGGATCCAACCTGCTGCCAAGCAACCACGGATGCCTGCACTGACACCGATCTGTATACAGATCGAGCATGATATACTGAGGTGCCTGATCATCATTGTCTGCTTTGACAGTCACTAGGGATGTACACTGCAAGGTCTGCATAACAGTACACACAGGTTCATAAATATATCAATATGATACCTGGCAACTTTTGTTTTTGCAAGCCTGTAACATTTAATTTAACTTACCAAGCTTTTGGCGGGACTTGTGATGTCACACCTGTCAAGGGGTGGGTGGATCTTTGTTTCTTGCTCTCTTTTGATTGGTTGATGGTTATTTAAATCCTTTACACTGTTACCCCACATTTATCACATGCCTGACGAAGGGGTCCTGCGTGACTCTGAAACGTTGCACTGTTCTTGTGATGTGATCATACAATAAACAATCCGTTTGGATGCTACTTTGTTGATCCATGGTGTGCTGGCAAATATCTCCTTTGTGACTTTCCTAACCAATTTCCAGCTGGTTGTTGCTGCAGCACCCAAACTTTTGAGAGCTTATCCAGGAATGTGTGCGATGAGAATATGGAGTATCACATGGTTAAGGAGCCACGTCATAGGCTATTTACTGAGATCAGGGTCACGCCGTGTCTGAGAAACAAGGCTCTGCGGCCCGCAGGCCCACGAGAGCGGGAACGAGAGCCGCACTGCTCCCCCATCATTTGATGGTGGGCGGGAGGCAAGAGGTTAATCAGCTTCTATGTCTTTTTGTGGGGCACGGTATTGGTTTATTACTTGGTCATAATTGAGCCTAGGCTTCTCAGCAGCCATGGTTGTTCATGTGAACAAAATTTATCTGGTCTAGCATTCTTGAACATCGCCTGAATTAGTACAATGTAGATAACATTGGAGTTGATTTACTAAATGGTTTGAGAATATTCAACTAGATTGCAGGCCGCAAGGTACCATGGGGGCTTGTAGTCCTTAGAAACTGAAAGGAAACAGCAGTGGACAAGCTGCAATGCGTGCAGGGAATCCAGAAAGTTGTGGAAAATGATAACAAGTATGTAGGCAGAACACACAACATAAACATTTTTTTCAAGTAAGCTTATATTGGGTTATTAAAAATGATTCCCCAGAAGACGTCATTGGACGAAACGGACGTAGGGAGGTTGACGCACTGACGTCATCACGTTCCGCAACGAGAGCGGGTGTTTTCTGTTAGCCGGCCGGCGTTTCCTCATAAACATTACTGTGACTGTTTTGTTCGTTCTTGATGTAAGTAGTACTTACTTTTTTATTCAAATTAAATTTTGGTTTTACACTATGGGAGCTTCCCTGTGTTTTTATGATTTCATGCCACTAAATGCTGATCGATGAGTCTGGGCTTTGGATTTGGGAGGATAAGATACTTCCATATTGACATATCCCACTGAGGCTGTCCAAGGGAATACTGAATGTATTTGGATCCATTTATGATGATTGGATTCGGTCTGGAGGTCTGAGAGTTTGGTTATACCAGGACATCGTTGAGTTGCAGGCTTAATTGAGCTTGCCTTTCGGTAAGCGCATTCTTTGAGCGGTGGTGGAGCACGTTTGTTCTTGGTTGATCACAGCACAAGTCACTATTCATTTTGATACTATTTTTTGCACTTTCATCAGACAAAGTCACTTCAATATTTTTTTCACAAACTTTTTTCCTTTGCACTTATCACATTGTTGCTTTTGGACTTTACTTTATTTTGTGGTATAGGCCACTAACCACTCCATTTGTGTAATTAGCGCGGCTTTTTTTACTGTTTTATCTTGTTAATGTGTGTATCTACATTTTTTTGCTGCTGCTACCCATTATACACTTTTTTATGTCGTTCCCTTAGCCCTATTATTTCTTATGTTAGGGCATTTCACTATTTTTGCACTCATTAGCGCAGTGTTTGCTACATTTATTAAAAATGAACTATTGTTTGTATTGATATTACAATGGTGATGTCATAAAATTAAAGTGTATGCTGTGACTATAGAACCTTTTAAACTTTTCTTTGTAAATCATCATCATTAATTTGTATTTTTATAAAATACTCCACCTAACAAGTCACATTTATTTCATCACACAAGTCACACTTACTAAATCTAAAAGTGGCATTCCGATGAATTTCCGATGAATTTACTGAACTGCTGTTTTATAAGCCCAATGGCTACAAATAAGAACTATATGCTTTTTGATTTTTTATATATATATTTTATATATATATATATATATATATATATATATATATATATATATATACATGTATGTATATATATGTGTGTGTGTGTGTGTGTGTATGTATATATATAATTATTTTATTGTATTTATTAAAGAATGTAGAATAAAGAATGCACTGGTTTACTGTATTAAAATAATATATTAAAGATCACCACACGGTATCATATTTGTTACATCACTTATTACATCTTAGTTGTGGTGTCAAGCTTCTGAACACTCTCAGCCCCACATAAATGATCCACTATCTTTTAAGTTTTTATTCATTTATGGTAAAATAAGCAGGGACTTAACCATGTCTAATTTTAAGAGTAAGGGGACAAGGGTCTGGCTCTGGGTTAGTCAACCATGCTCTAATTCAGTAGCCTTTTCAACTCTTGAAGGGACAGAATACTGTGTCTGACATTGTAATGAATCTTACAGTCTTTTTGCTGACTCTGCGGGGAAGCTTTTGTGATCGGAGGCCTCTGAGAATCTGCGGGACACACATGATGCACACCCTTGTCCAGGTCTGAGACCTTATATGAACTTTCAGAAATGTATTTTTGGAGAATCCGATATAGAGACCTGCAGTTTGTCGTTTATGTGCACACAGGCCTTATATTTAGTCATAAAAAATAGGGCTAAAGACTGAAAGAAAGCACATGTTATTTTATTGTGGTTTTACCCTTCTTTACTTTTTTTTTACTTTAATCCTGCTTTTAAACAACCCTTGCAATTTCACATAGTCTTTATTCCATTTCCAGTCCTTTCATTATTCTGGAAGCCTTTTCACTGGTCACTACACAGATTTGAAAAGGCAGATTCATGTGGACAGAATTCTAAATGCTGCAGTGTGCTTGAATTTCCCTACAGTCTTTAGAAAGAAAAGAATGGATTAGAAATGGATCAAAGACTGAAACGAAAGATGTCTATCTGTGCATACACATAGAGAAATATAACAAGCTGATTCAATTAAGGAAAGCAGTAGGCAGTTAGAATGTGAAATTGTCCACCTTTTTACTATAACGTGTATTCTCCAGCAGACATGGTAAGTGGAGCCATGTTATGCTTTAAATCCTATCTTATCCTATGCGATCCTATCCCTATTCCATCCCTATTATTGTGTGTTATAAGGACAAAATGCAATATATAATTTTTCATGCTGAATTATTTTGCCATAAAGAGGGATTTTAGTCCAGTATCACATATACCAATTCTGACAGGCTAGAGACTTGGATTTTAAGGCTCCAAATATGATAGGCCTTGTTTGACACAGTATCTCACAAAAGTGAGTACACCCCCTCACATTTTTGTTAATATTTAATTATATCTTTTCATGTGACAACACTGAAGAAATTACAATGTAAAGTAGTGAGTGTACAGCTTGTATAACAGTGTAAATTTGCTGTCCCCTCAAAATAACTCAAAACACAGCCATTAATGTCTAAACCGCTGGCAACAAAAGTGAGTACACCCCTAAGTGAAAATGTCCAACTTGGGCCCAATTAGCCATTTTCCCTCCTCTGTGTTATGTGACTCGTTAGTGTCACAAGGTCACAGGTGTGAATGGGGAACAGGTGTGTTAAATTTGGTTTATCGCTCTCACTCTCTCATACTAGTCGATGGAAGTTCAACATGGCACCTTGTGGCACACAACTCTCCGAGGATCTGAAAAAAAAAAAAATTGTTGCTCTACATAAAGAGGGCCTAGGCTATAAGAAGAAGCTCTGGTGAACTCTATGCCCAAGAGGATTAAGGTAGTACTGGAAAATAATGATGGCTACACAAAATATTGACACTTTGGGCCCAATTTGTACATTTTCACTTAGGGATGTACTCACTTTTATTGCCAGCGGTTTAGACATTAATGGCTGTGTGAGTTATTTTGAGGGGGCAGCAAATTTACACCGTTATACAAGCTGTGCACTCATTACTTTACATTGTAGCAAAGTGTAATGTCTTCAGTGTTGTCACATGAAAAGATATAATAAAATATTTACAAAAATGTGAGGGGTGTACTCACTTTTGTGAGATACTGTATATTGTTTGCCCTCCAGTCTTTTCAGCCTTTCTATTCTCCTCTGCTTTTGTATTGCTTGTCTCAGTAGTCCCCATTTTCATTATTTCTTCCCCTATCTCTTCTAGCCTGCTGTCTTTGGAAGCCACATGTCTTCTGCACTTGTTCTCCATCAGCCTTCTTTGTCCTTATGACTCTCCGCTTTTGTCCTCTGTCTGCTGTCAACTTATGCACTCACTTTGCACATTATTCCCACGCTGTTTTGTGCTCATGTCATCCTCATACACCCACTTTCTTTTATTTATGCCCCTTCTTCTCCAACCCATAGTCCTCAGCATCTCCTGCACTGTGTCTTTCGAAGCCTATTACCCCCTTAGTGGCTCATTCATAAGATAATGCAGCCACCAAAAAAAGTCTACGTTTTGACCAAAACAACATATTTGCTCCCTTGAGAACTTGCAGTAGCAAAGATGCATTTAAGGGTAACTCCACTTTAGCAGGAAAAAAATTGGAAAGTATCGCAATTAAAAGAAAAAAAATAGTATATACATTTGCGACACAGGTCATATCATAAATTATTGTTATCAAAAATTATATTTTCTTTTCAATCTGCAGCACTGTAAAATTCAGTACAGTTCCCCCGTCCATTGCCGCCCCCCATCCATGTGTCGGCCCCTTTCAGGACACCGGTGCATGGATTCCAATGCGGGGGTGGGCTGTTTTTTTGAAGCACCGATTAGAGCCAGAGGCTCTAATAGGCTTCAATATAGGGTGGGCTTGGGTCGCAGAGAGTGCGCTCCGATCCCACCCAGGTGTGTTACAACAGCGAATGAATATTCACTGTTGTAACACTGATCCTCTTCCCAGCCAATCAGGAAGCGGGTTTTTACACTGACTGAAAGGACAGGCAATCCTATTGGATACCTAAGAGGAGCAGGGGAGGAGTTGGGAGCCACCATGGAGAAGAGGAGCCGCTGCACCATGCTGCCTGACACCCACCACCCGCCACAATGCCGCTGGGGGTGGTGAGTGGTTGTTTTCCGCCATTTGACCATTGTAAACACCCCAGACAGTGGTAAATGGTTTGTTTCATCCCTCTAAATGCTACATCTGCATAAGTTTGTTCTTGTGGAAAACGGCAGACTTACGCCCTGTACACACGACCGGACTTTCCAGCAGACTAGGTCCAACGGAGTAACCCAACGGAGTCCACCGGAATTCCGGCGGACCTTCCGAATAAACGGACTTGTCCATACATGACCGGACTTTCTGGCAGACTAGGTCCGCCGGAATTCCGGCGGAGTTTCGACGGACTTCCAAATGAACGGACTTGTCCACACACGGCTCAAAGTCCGTTCATTTAGAACATGATGAGTTATGACAGGACTAGAAAAGGAAGTCAATCTCGCTGCTTTTATTGGCGAGATTGACACCTTGCGAGCCCCGTCGCATGGTATGGATTTTAAGGGGAAGCCCCTACGCCGAAAAAACGGCGTGGGGCTCCCCCCCAAAATCGATATCAGACCCTTATCCAAGCACGCAGCCCGGCCGGTCAGGAAAGGGGGTGGGGACGAGCGAGCGCCCCCCTCCTGAGCCGTACCAGGCTGCGTGCCCTCAACATGGGGGGGTGCTTTGGGGAAAGGGGGGCCTTGCGGCCCCCCCCACTCCAAAATCACCTTGTCCCCATGTTGATGAGGACAAGGGCCTCTTCCCGACAACCCTGGCCATTGGTTGTCGGGGTCTGCGGGCGGGGGGCTTATCGGAATCCGGGAGCGCCCTTTAATAAGGGGGTCCCCAGATCCCGGCCCCCCACCCTATGTGAATGAGTATGGGGTACGATGTACCCCTACCCATTCACCTAAGGTGTAAAAGTGTGTCTTTCACAAGCGGAGGAGCCTGGCTTCCTTCTTCGTCGTCGTCGCCGCCGTCGTCTGGGGGTCTCGTTCCGCCTTCAGGGGTCCTCTTCTGTGGTCTCTTCTGTTCTTGCCGCTGTCGCCGCCATCTGCGCCGTCTTCTTCTTCTTCCGATGTTGACTCGTCGCTCTCTCTGGCCTGAATGGCAGAGACACGCGGTGTTGTGACTTATATAGGGACAAGGGGCGGGGTCACATGATCATGTCACATGGTGACCCCGCCCCCATATTATGTCACAGTCCCAGCATCCTCCGGGACTGTGACAACATATGGGGCGGGGTCACCATGTGACATGAGCATGCGACCCCGCCCCTTGTCCCTATATAAGTCACAACACCGCGTGTCTCTGCCATTCCGGCCAGAGAGAGCGACGAGTCAACATCGGAAGAAGAAGAAGAAGAAGTAGACGGCGCAGAAGGCGGCGACAGCAGCAAGAACAGAAGAGACCCCGGAAGACCCCCGAAGGCGGACTGAGACCCCCAGATGACAGCGGCGATGACGAAGAAGGAAGCCGGGCTCCTCCGCTCGTGAAAGAGCTAGGTAAAAGAGCAGAAGAGAGCGGAGGAGTCCGGCGAGGAGACCCCCCAAGATGGAAGAAGACCCCTGGAGCAGTGCAATAAAATATTTAAAAAATGTGTGTGTTTTTTTATTTACACTTTTACACCTTAGGTGATGGGTAGGGGTACATCGTACCCCATACTCATTCATATAGGGCCGGGATCTGGGGGCCCCCTTATTAAAGGGGGCTCCCGGATTCCGATAAGCCCCCCTGCCCGCAGACCCCGACAACCAATGGCCAGGGTTGTCAGGAAGAGGCCCTTGTCCTCATCAACATGGGGACAAGGTGCTCCCCAAAGCACCCCTCCATGTTGAGGGCAGGAGGGCTTTCCTTCTCGCGCTCGCTGCAATAGGAAAATGTGTTTTTCCTATTGCAGCCAGCGCGAGATGTACAGTACCCTGTCGCCGAGAAACATTCTCGCGGGCAGATGCTGTAGCGGCACTTCCGTCGTATTTTGGTCCGTCGGACCAGCATACAGACGAACGTTTTTCCCGCTAGAAACTCGCTCTGGCGGAGTTCCGGCGGGAAAATTAAATTTCTAAAGTCTGTCGGATTTTTGACATGCAAAGGTCCACTGGAGCCACACACGATCGGAATGTCCGACGGATTCGTCCGTCAGACCTTTGCTGTCAAAAAGTCCGGTCGTGTGTACACGGCATTAGACTTTATGTACACAGGACATTTTAAAACCTCCCCTGAATGATTTAACTTGACAGATAGTAAGCAACGTCTAAAAACTGCCATTTTGCCACGTTTACATTCCGCGTATAGCCGCGGAATGTACTGAGAGTTCAGGGGCTGCTGAAAAAAATGCCCAGCTGCTCCCAAACGTTTGTTTACCAGCAGCAGTGTACATGAAGCCTTACTGGCCAGATCATCAGCTGAAATTAAAGGTACGAAAGTCTATAAAAGAAAAAGAATGCAGTCACTACATCTGAGAGTTGGTAAGCTAAAATATAATAAATGCTTGCTTTTGGGCTTAAAACCTCTATAATTTGGAAAAGATAGCCTTGTAAGTTTTGCAGAGACACGGAACAAACTATGTTAGAAAAAATGGTAAGAAGAGTTCCCATAATGCCATGTGATTTAATTTCATTTGCCAAGCAGGAACAAGCACACTCTTTCTTAAAGAAAGTTCCATGAGGTAGGTCTTCTTCATATGCTGAATACCTAAATTGCATCATGCATTAATGTGTACACAGCATTATACAAAATGGAAAAACATTACAACTGCACATGCATTCTTTGCTCACTCAGCTTCTCATCATTAGCATAACTGTTGCTTTAGGAAGCATGTTTTCATTCACTGCAGCCCTGGTGTGGCAGTCAAAGAATTAATTACTCTATGCAGGAATTGGGCTCCTTTTAAAGAGTTTCACAACTTTAGCTTTTAATGGTTCTCCGTCCCCCGCTGAGGCTATGCTCCAACTTGTCAAAGCATTTGTTGAGGGTATATGGGTCAGTGCTTTGCAATAGGCAGACAGAGCTCCTGAAGACGTTGATTTCAAAGTCTTGATTTTCTTCAAGTTGGGCAACGGGGAAAGGAAATTGAACTACGAGGCCAAGGTCAATGTTTGTTCAGAAGAACACAGAGGAGAATTCTTTAAAGAATTGTCGCACTTACACGCCGGTGTCACTTTATGGATGTAGTAATCAAAAAGTGCTATTATTTCGTATATGAATTACAGGTGGCAATCTGTGGATATTCTATTGAAAAGAAAAAATAGGACAAAGAAATGCATTATATTCATTCTATTAAGCGGCTTTAGGATGTGTCTGTTTATTGTAAAAGAGAACTAAAGGATTTGAAGGCGAGGTTTGTTTTAGTCAAACCTAATATATTTTATATAATATTTCATTATCGTAGTGCTTTTTTTGCCCCAACATAGTTTTTTAGCCCAGAATTAAGTACTTTTTAACCGCTTCCCGACCGCCCACTTACTATATACGTCAGCAGAATGGCACGGGCAGGCAAAAGCACGTACCTGTATGTCCCCTTTAAATGCCTGCCCGTGGGTCGCGCTCGCGACCCGGTCGGGAGCTCCGTGACCCCGGCCGCGGGACCAGCGGACCCGATCGCCGCTGGTGTCCCGCGATCGGGTCACGGAGCTGAAGAACGGGAAGAGGTATGTGTAAACAAACCTCTCCCTGCGCTTCCTACTCTGCCTGTCATTGATTGGCTGTTCCCGGTCATCGGGAAAGCCGATCAATGACGTCAGACGCCAGCCCTGCCCCCTAATGTAAAAAAACACACACGTCACAGCCCATAACCCCTCCCCTCCCCCTAGCGGTTAACTCTTTCACTACAACTGTCATTTATACAGAAATCAATGCATTTAAATAGCATTGATTGCTGTATAAATGACAATGGTCCCAAAAATGTGTCAAAAATGTCCGATGTGTCCGCCATAATGTCGCAGTCACAATAAAAATCGCTGATCGCCGCCATTACTAGTAAAAAAAAAAAAAAATATTAATAAAAATGCTATAAAACTATCCCCTATATTGTAAACGCTATAACTTTTGCGCAAACCAATCAATAATCGCTAATTGCGATTTTTTTTACCAAAAATATGTAGAAGAATACGTATCGGCCTAAACTGAGAAAAAAAAATGTTTTTTTATATCTTTTTTGGGGATATTTCTTAAAGCAAAAAGCTCTATTTTTGTTTATAGCGCAAAAAATAAAAACCGCAGGGGCGATCAAATACCACCAAAAGAAAGCTCTATTTGTGGGAAAAAATAAACGCCAATTTTGTTTGGGAGCCATGTCGCACGACCGCGCAATTGTCAGTTAAATCGACGCAGTGCCGAATCGCAAAAAGGGGCCTGGTCCTTTGGCTGCCAATTGGTCCGGGGCTAAAGTGGTTAATCCCACATGCTACCCTGTTCTTGTATCACCCCGCCACATTTGTTACCATAGTCTTTTTGAATTTGCATCCTGGTTGGCTGCTTCTAGCTTACTGGGGCTGTTTTGTTAAGGGACCATTAAGACCAGAATGATCTGATGTGGTTCATTTATTGCACGCACATTAATGCATGTATTGTGCATTATCATGTTTCCGGCTAAGGCAACCCTATTACTTAGTTGGGTTGCCTAATGCACCATAATTGACCAAAAATCAGACCTGCTGCATTTTTGCTAGCGCAGCACACTGCAACTAATATCACGGTAGTCCGTTATCGCATGTTGCTGTACATGGCAATGTAGGTGCATTGTGAAGGTATGCTGGGGTGCCATCCACAGTGAAGACAACCATAGTACACCAATGCACATAACATGCATTACCGCAGATGTGTGAATGGGCTATGAAGCAGTAATCAAAGTGTATGTTTTAATTTGCAAAATGATTGTTAGTAAATAGAGTGAACATGTGTTCATTTTAAAGTGGTTGTAAACCTTTACATATGCCCAGTGAAGTGACCTGGCCCCAGGCCATACATAGGGGGTTATTTACGAAAGGCAAATCCACTTTTCACTACAAGTGCAAATTACAAATGCATTTGAAATTGCACTGATAGTGCACTTGGAAGTGCTGTCGCTGTAAATCTGAGGGGTAGATTTTAGAGGGGAAGCTCTGCTGGTTTTATCATCCAGTCATGTGCAAGCTAAAATGCTGTTTTTAATTTTCCTTACACTTTTCACTTATAGTTTGCACTTGTAGTGCAAAGTGGATTTGCCTTTCGTAAATAACCCCCATAGAGATGAAAAATCCTCCTACACAAGTTAAGTACTAGTTTATCTGCAGCAATTTCTTCTGTAGAGCCTTCTAAAAACACACGGATCAAAATATTATTTTTCTCATCTCTAGCAGCAGTGACGTCGCACACACTGCAGAGCATAGAGCACAGAGTTCCCAGATATCTGACAGCTGATTGAAAGATAGGGACACCCCCCCTATACACGGGCTTATAGGCTCATAAAAAAAATACACAGACCTAAGGCTATGAGACACCTGCTGTGTGCTGGAGAGGGGTGGGCCATCTTCCTCTGGGCTGTTGTGATGGGGAAAAAACTTCCAGACGTGAGTCATGCAGATAGCAGAGAGAGGAGAAATCAGAGAGGAGCCACACTCAGTGTTTTGGATTCAGGCAAGTATGCACTATATTGGGATGTGCTTTGTTCATTTTTTTGTATCTGAGGTTTACAACCACTTTAAATAGCTAGCACATGATTCGATATTCAAAGTGAACACATGTTCATGTTATGTAATATAAAATCCAAATAATTATGTGCTTCACATTCATTGACCACCACTAAACACCCATATGCAGGGGTTGCCACCGACTATGACCACACACAGTTTGGTGATTTAGCACTCATGCCCTATTTAACCTGCTACTTGACCTTGACTCCCACCTCTCTTCTCCTACCTTCAGTCTCATAAATCTTGTCTTGCACTGCCTCCTAGAGGTGTCAACCTTTCTTTCATCTGCCTTTTCTGGAGTCTTCTCCTGCCCACGTCTATTACCTTATTTACTATTGGCAATGTGAAGATGCATTTTGCTACTCTTTGAGTAAATCAACCAAAATGTCTTGCAGAAATATTCACCCCCTGCACTGCCTCCTAGAGGTGTCAACCTTTCTTTCATCTGCCTTTTCTGGAGTCTTCTCCTGCCCACGTCTATTACCTTATTTACTATTGGCAATGTGAAGATGCATTTTGCTACTCTTTGAGTAAATCAACCAAAATGTCTTGCAGAAATATTCACCCCCTATAGAGTACCACCCTCCTGATGTCTTGTATTGTTCTTTCACTGATCACAGGAGACTTTGAGTAGAGATTTGCCTTATGCCCCGTACACACGGTCGGATTTTCTGACGGAAAATGTCCTATCGGACAATGTTGTCGGAAATTCCGACCGTGTGTAGGCTCCATCGGACTTTTTCCGTCGGATTTTCCGACGGACAAAGTTTTATCTCCTGCTCTCAAATTTTCCGACAAGGTCCTATCGGACTTTTTCCGATCGTGTGTAGCGAATTCCGCTGGACAAAGTGCCACGCATGCTCAGATCACATTACAAGACCAAAGCTATTGGCTACTAGCCTCTACGTAGTCCCGTCGTAGGCAACAAACGTCACCACGTTCAGAATGATCGGATTTTCCGACAACTTTGTCCGACCGTGTGTATGCAACACCAGTGTCGGACAAAATCCGTCGGAAAAAATCAGATGGATTTTGTGGTCGGATTTTCCGACCGCGTGTACGGGGCATTAGAATCACTATTAACCACAGGAAACCATACTGATGTATGGAATCATACAACACAGTGGAATGAAAAAGGTTGAATCACACATTCTCTTGCACATGTTAAAATGGTTATTTTAAAGGTTACCTGCTCCGTACTGTATTGCACAGACCAGCTTCAAACCTCCTCTTCTGAAGTCCCCCTCCGGTGCTGTTTGCTCCTCCTCTTCTGTGTCTGCCACCAGAAGTTGTGTGTGTCCATAAACACACACAGCCCAGCTCAGCCCCCGTTCCCTCCTCACAGGATTTGATTGACAGCAGCAGGAGCCATGAGTCCTGCTGCTGCCACTGTATCCTGCGAGGATAGAAACAAAGGCAGACAGGCACAGTGGTAGATCGAGATAGGACTCAGATAAGTATTTATGGCGGTGGGGGGCGGGCGTAATACTACAACTGGACTCATTTTTACCTTTATGCAGGGAATGCATTACGTTTAAAAAAAAAAAAATGTCCTGCCTTTAGAACCACTTTAATATTTGATTGAAATATTAGATAGAGATAAGATAGAAACATTATAAGTACAATCACACAATTGCAAAATGTTTTGACTTTTCAATAAAATGATCCAATGTTAATTTATATGGGTCCAATTTATTAATCAAACATTTGTGACTTTTTTTTTTTTTCCAATCTTACAGTAGCTACCTAATAATGCACAAGATTTTGAGTATTCCATCATACAAATAATTTTCTGACCAGACTGGTCACATTGAGGTTAATTTAATAAAACCCGAGAGGGCAAAATCTGGTGCAGCTGTGCATGGTAGCCAATCTGCTTCTTTTTTTTTTTAAGTATTTATTTGAGAAAGATAAACATTTACAGCATTCTCAGATAACTGTTATACATTAATGGTGATTGGAATAGAAAGATTATATTACAAGAACACATTTTTAAACACTTCAACAAAAACCTGTAGGGGATATGTTGCGGCATTTTATTCCCTGTGGCATGGTTTGCCTTATTTGATCATTCAATGACCATGACTGGGGTGTTCATGGTGTATGACTACTATCCGGTTTCTATGGCTGTAGTTCGAGGGCATATAGGGATATTTTGAGTACTAAGAAGAATATGCCCTTTATAGCCATAGCTCAAGGTGACTGAGGTGTTTAGTGGCGAGAGGTACGCTGTTTTGTTGTACTGTAAGATCATGTGCGATCGTGAGCGAGCACATCTAGAGGATTTATGAAGTGAATTTTTAACCATGTTTAGAATCTGTAAATGCTTGGGTTGGGGGATCATATTGTTATATAAGGACAAGGGGAATTGGCAGGGGAAGGTAGGAGGGGAGTAGGAATGAGTGGGAAGTGGGGGGGGGGGTTGGGGGAACACAAAAAAAGGGGGGGGGAGATAGTAGAGAAGATAGTAGAGTAGAGAAGAAGTAGAAAGAAGTAGAAATATACATAAGTGTAGAGATGGGGAGTGGAATCCGACAATGACCACTCCATGTGATGTGTAGGGGAGGGAGGGGTGTCCGTTTATTATTCCAAGTGTCTTGAGGGGAGCAACTAAAAATAGCTTGACTCACCAGCCTCAGATAAATTGTATATTGGGTTGTTCGTGTATTGTCACTAAGCCCTTTTCCCTTGAGGGGGGTTGTTTGTCATTTATCATGACGACCGTCGTCCTTTTATACCTTTGAATTAACTGCGTTTGAATATGCTGGTGTTAACTGGAAGTGTATCCAGCATGCCCCTTTGTTGTAGAATTTTGACGGAGTATCCTGTGATATATGGATCAGCCCTTCCATTTCAGCAGTTTTACGTATTCTGCAAAACCAATCTTTGATTGTGGGTATTTGGGAGGAACCCCAGAGTAGGGGGATACATTGGGGCCAATCAGCTTCTAACTTCAGCTTGTTCAATTAAGCTTTGACAAAAAAATCGAGAAACTGATTGGTTTCTATGCAGAACTGCACTAGATTTTTGTCAGTCTGACAACACGCAACTACGATCTTGGCAAAGAGTCTCCGACAGAGACTCCTTACCACGTGATCAGCCATGTCCAATCACTGCTGATCACAGTGTAAATAGGAAGAGCCGGTGATCAGCTTTTCCTCACTCGCGTCTTTTTTTTAAATTGTCTTTTTTTATTTGTTTAGCAAAAAATAAAAAAACTGTAGAGGAGATCAAATACCACCAAAAGAAAGCTCTATTTGTGGGAAAAAAATTATAAAAATTTCATTTGGGTACAGTGTTGTATGACCGCGCAATTGTCATTCAAATTGCGACAGCGCTGAAAGCTCAAAATTGGTCTGGGCAGGTAGGTGTTTAAGTGCCCTGTATTGAAGTGGTTAAAATCATGTATTTTAATTATCATGTAAAGAAATTCATTAGAAGATGTCAATATACATAATTACATTGAAAACGCCTATCTGACTATTCAGTCCTGAATTAGCATCTTCCACATATATACTATCCTAGTGCACCCCACCAGTCAACTAAACATATTTCATATAGGTACAGTTTTTTGCACTCCCTGATTGCTGAATTGTCCGATGGGGTGAGGGCAAGGTAGAAGTATTCCATCATAACCGTGCAGCATGTAGACTAATCAATTTGTTATTTAATATAAAATATTGTAAAACAAGTCATCGTTATCTACACCTTTTTTTTCCTACATGCAGAAAAAAAGTGAATATTTCTGTAGAAGTATTGTAAAATGTTATTAGAAGCTCTCCCATAAAGGACCATTATTATTAGGTCATCATTATGGTGCTACTGAGATGTTCAAATTTTAATGTCAATGTTAGTTATATACAGCAGGAATCCTTTACACCCTTTACATCCTGTACACAAAGCCTCACATTTGGAATTTTGGTTTTGTTCACAGTAAATAATCTTTTCATTTGTCAGGAAAAATGAGAGGCCAATTCTTGGGCAATACATAAGCTTTTCCTTTGCCATACCATCCTAATCCTTAGGTTACCATAGTGGAAGGAAGTGCTTTAATAAATTGTCTCCAGCCATTCATACAGTGTGAGAAACCAGCTAAGAGCGTATAATATAAAATGGATTTAAATGAAAGTTTTGACAGTAACCATCATTCTTTTTTTTTTTTCCTCAAACCTTTTGTTATAGGAAAATCTTTGTTCCAAGCAAATAAACAGTTCTTTTGAAAAGATAATAAAGTACAGATTTTAGAAATTGGCAAGCTGGACATACAAACAATACAAAAATGCACATAAAATATTTTGTAAATTCAAGTAATTCACTAGAAGTATTTCCGTTAACAAAAAAACACAATGCCACCATTTAATCACATCAGTGAAAGAGTAAAAATATCAGTGATCATTATCCATTCAGTTAAATTGGACAGAAGGACTCAAGGACAACTCCGGCCAGGATAAAACCATGCACAATAGTAGGTTGTTTGAACTTGATTTTGTTTTTATTATATAAAACTGCAGCAGCACCTGCTTTTAATGTTGCACATCTATTCACAGCAGCTGTAACATTTTTAAAGCAAACATTATTAGGCTCTAAACATTTCTAAGATTAAAAAGAGTGCCTTGTGGTATCTGCAAGTATGTGTACTTTTCACATTGATCCCCTTATCCCTGTGGAGCGCTCTATGGTGCCCCTAGACACAGGCTGAACATTGGGCATGTGGTTTTACCCAATCAAACAGTCTGTAAGACGCGAGTAGAGGAGAGCCGATCGGCTGCTCCTCTGACAGGGGGGGTCTGTGCTGATCGATTATCAGTGCAGCCCCCCCGAGGATGCCCACACTGGACCACCAGGGACGCCACCAGACCACCAGGCATGCCCAGCACCAGGTATGCCACGCTAGACCACCAGGGATGACACACAGTGCCCACAATGGATGCCAATCAGTGCCCACAATGGATGTCAATCAGTGCCCACAATGGGCATCTGGACATACATCTGGGCATCCATCAGTACAAAACAATACCGCCTATCAGTGCCTATCCGTGCCACCTATCAGTGCCTATCCGTGCCACCTATCAGTGCCCCACCACTCCTAATGCATACATGTTTCTTCTTTTTAATGGTAATTGAAATTGGGAAGCTATTTTGTTTTTATGAAGCCTGCTAGACAGTGCTGTGGCTGGAACAAAAGCATGGCTATTTATCGATATGACCATCTGTGCTAATATCTAAGTAGCTACAGCAGCTACAAGGGCAACAATGCAGCACTTACAGTATTTTTGCTGCAGAAGGAAGAATGTAGTCACCCTATCAAAGGCACTGCCTATCCAATTGTTGTAATAGCAGAATGAGAAAAATGATTTACACACTGTTCCACCCGGTACTTAGAGACACATAGAGCTTACATCATGTATGTGCTTTTATGGTTTACCCAAAGTTTTAACACTTGACAGTTGAATAAGAGAAGTGGGGATTAGAGCTAGGAGGGGCTAAATCTCAATTTCACAAGGCAATAGGCCTCTTGAACAGTTTGGGCTTAGAAATTAAGGAGGCTTCGCAGGGACACAGGGATTAGTTGGAAAAATCACATGGGTACTTGCAGGAACACACAAGGTGTCTGCGCTTTAGCATTCTTGGTATGTTAGAATTTATTTATACTAGTTGACATAGATGCATGGGAAATAAAAAAAATAAAACTGAACATCTGATGAACAAAATGTAAAAGCAGAGCTAATGATCCTCCAATTGGCATTCCACTCCTTTCTTAAATTGAATTGCACCTGTTAATCTAAAAATTGAGGCCCCCCCCTTTGCTTGCTACTAACTAGTCCAATGACCATCCATTCAAATGTTTCTTAACCTCCCTGGCGGTATGATTCTTTCTGATTTTAGGTGATGAAAGCGGTACAATTATTTTGCATGAGAATTTGGCGTTTTATATTGTAGGCCTGCAATTCTTAGGAATAATTCACTTAAATATGTCCAAACCAGAGTCTAGTAGACATCCCGGGTATGATAAACACAAAATCATAAATTAAAATATAATAAATAACTATAAAAATTATTAAATAATGTAATCAAATCAAAAACACTCAGTTGCAGAATTGTCGCTGTCATTAGATTTAGTGTTTGATGACGAATTTCCCCACAAATCGATATCGCTCAATTCTGTGATTCTAATTTATTATCGCTGTTTTCTAGAAGGTCTAAAATCACTTTTAACATAAAGGGACACTTTTTGGTTGCTATGGACAATCTCCAAATTCCAGGCAGAAAAAAACTGTATTTATAATATAAAACTACATGCAGGGCACTGGACAGATCACTAGGGACAAAGGGGATGTGTAATGTTTTTATACAGTACTGTATGTGTTTAGTGTGTTTTTTTACTTTTTTAAATTTGGCGCCAATCTCCGCTCCTGTGCATCGTAACGTAGCAGGGAACGGAGCTCAGTGGAACTCGGCACTGTGTGAATCGAGAGAGAAGACGGCTCGCTCACACAGCGGGAGGACATCACAGGATCCAGGGGACAAGTTAAGTAAGTCTCCCTGTATCCTGTAATGCGATCCCGAGTCTGGCTACTGGGGTTACCGCTTATGGTACTGAAGTTCCACCCCGAGCCAGACTCGGGAATACCGCCAGGGGGGTTAATGTACACCACTAGACTTAGCCATGTTAGGTCTCTCTCAGTTTATACTAACATACTGTATATTGTCTTTCTTGATTTGACATGTTGGCCAAATGTGGCAGCCATTGTTCTTGTTAATCGCATTCTCACAATAAAAAAAAAACAGAGGTAACCTTAAAAGTGTCAGAATAATAATTAAGACATACAGAAGCAGAAATTATAAGCAGATCTTAACTTTTTCTAAAACCCAAAGTTGGGTTTCCTCAATGTTGGGTCTCTCTTTAATCAACAGGAGACACTGTAGTAAATAGAGCCTAGTTCAGTTTTTTTGAGCCCATTTACATTATTGCAGTGAATAAACATACTTGTTTTTCGTGCATTAAGGTAACCCATTTATTTTGAAATGGACTGTCAATACACAGGGCAAAAAAAGGAGCAAAAAGCATGCACCTGCTAATGCCTTTGAACATGGGAGAGTACCATGAGAGTGTGTGTGTGTGTGGGGGGGGGGGGGGGCAAAGCCTTTATCCCTTTGCAAGGACCTTGTCCCCATTTTAAGGGGACCAGCACTGTATCCCCATATCTGGTCCCCAAAAGGGATGTGAGGGTTTGCAGGGGGTGAGGATTATTAAAATATGAAAACCACCTTCATAGAGGAATGAGTATGGAGTAAACAATTTACCGTATATACTCGAGTATAAGCCGACCTGAATATAAGCCGAGGCACTTAATTTTACCACAAAAAAATGGGAAAACGTATTGACTCGAGTATAAGCCTAGGGTGAGAAATGCACAGCTACTGTAAGTGGAAAAGAGGGTCTACAATGCCCATTGGCAGCCTCACTGTGCCCATTTGCATGCCTCACTGTGCCCATTTGCAGCCATAGGTCCCCCGAACTTCAAACTTGGTAGTTAAGGGTTCCTAAATGCCCCCAAGCTGCAGCTCTCTGGACCCAAAGGGTCTTAAAATGACATTGCTGCAGATGGACACAGTTGACCGACTTTGGGGCCCAGTATCTCGGGGTCACTTGGTGCTAGGAACCCCATCTTTGGATATGCTGTAGTGCTAGTTCTGGGTTTGCATACCAAATTTGGGGTTCCGAGCACCAAGTGGCACCGAGAAATGGGGCCCCAAAGTCAGGTCAGAAAATTTCATTCTCTGCTGCAGAAAAGTGATTGACTCGAGTATAAGCCGAGGGGGGAATTTTCAGCACAAAAAATGTGCTAAAAAACTCGGCTTATACTCGAGTCGCAACGAACACTTAATCTCACTGTGTAAATTTACTCAATGCTTTTTGCTGACAGTAATCTCTAATGCCCTATGTCGCTAACGCGGCAGTGGGAACGAGATCTATCTCTAGATCTCCTGACGAAGATTGGGAACGTGTATTCACACATGTTCATAAAGGGACCATTAACGTTAACTGCGCAAGAAAACGGCTTCAAATACTCTCCAGGTGGTACAGGGATCCCCATCCAGACTCCACAAATCTGACCCCTGCTATACTCTCCAGACTGGCAGGAGATGCTCAACAGGGATTGGCTCTCTCTTGCCATATAATCGTGGTGGTCCTGTCCTCTACAACAAAAACCCCCAAAAAATTTCGGCATGAAGTAAGTACTCGCCTCACCTCACAGATTATTACCACAAACCAAATAGGCCTTTACACCTGCACAAATGCTCCTACATCACTCCTCTATCCCTTTCAACAATTAGCACCGTTTCCCATTTGTATTACATTTACTGAATGCAGCGAAACTGAGCATACCTGTGCTTTTGAAATCGACTACTCCATCCTCCAGACTAATGCGGGATTGGCTTAGTCGCATTTCTAAAATCGAAGCAATTGGAGAATTTTGATTCACCAAACTAAGGACTCTCCCTCGTCTAAATTCATTTACCGTAGTGGGCCTGCTGGCACCACCTTTGACCACCACGGATGAATACAGACATTTACGATCTCCTTCTTTTCCTTCCAAAACCCACCGAACTCTCGGAGTCAGGACTAATATTTCAAAACTACCCCGACAGGTTCGCTTCAGCCCCTCCCCCTTTCCAGATTATTAGACCACCTCTTGCCTTTGGTTCTGGCTGCCCAAGGTCTTTTTCCCCTATAATGTGGGTCCACACCCTTTCCGTCCTCACCTCCCACCCCCGCTACTTCAGCAATGCCTTAACTAACCTTACTCCAGGTTACCCGTGCCTTTCTACTGGCATACATCGGAGATTGCTTGTAAAAAAACTGTGCTAACAAAACTCGGCTTATACTCGTTAGTATATACGGTATATGTAAACAATGTCCCCAAACAAAAAAAGAAAATAAATCCAGCACAAAAAATGTGCTAAAAAACTCGGCTTATACTCGAGTATATACGGTATATGTAAACAATGTCCCCAAAATAAATCCAGCCAATCAGTCATGTCATCCAGCAATGTATCTTCAGCATTAACCATGATAGCATGCCTCTTTGACCACCCACTACCTGACAAAGCTCCCCTGATCTTGCCCCCTTCCCCCTTACTACACTACTACTAGCCAGGGATCTACCATTTTTGCCGTGGTAACACTGCCACCACAAAATTACAGATATACAGCGGCTGCTGTTTGTAAACACACCAAGGCAGGATTCAGGGTGACGACATTGTCCAAGTATGTTCATGACAATAATTAAACAATGACGCAATTCAGTCTTCCCAGCTGGTTGGTTTACAGACAGCACCCAACTGGGAGTGTGACAGGGCAAGACTGTAGGTTGGCGGGGCAAAATTGTCAGGCAGAAGGTCATTATGATTGATTCTGGATCTACATGTGATTGGTACTGGATTTACATTGAGTGAACATTGTTTCCACTTTTTAGCGTATTGTAAATAAAGGTGATGGTGTGTTTATTTACATTTAACCCTTTCTAGGAATGAGTAATAAGGAGTACTGTTGTATCACTGCTCATCCAGGGTGAAGGTGGATATCTGAGTTCCCCTTTTCTATAAAGAGGGCTTTCAGATTCTGATACCCCCCCATACAAAAAAACAAAACCTTCACGTCCATTTGGGGACCAGCTTTGGGGATGGTGCTGTTGAAATGGTTGTTTGACCATTATAAAAAATAAACTAAAACTGCTGGGGCTCATTTACTTAAGCTTCGCCCTCTGAAGAGATTTTTGACATTTGAGGCCATTTGACAAGCAGTGAGGAAGTGTTGCCTCCTCACCACCTGTTTTAACCCCAAAAAAACAACACTACGAACTTGGCCTTATTTGACCATTGTCATTGCCCAAATATGTCCATGTGGCTGTATTTGGTTAGTACTGTCTGTGATATCCCCTCTCCTTTGTTGACATGGCCAGAGATTCCCAGCCAATAAATTTAATGGGGTCAGGTGATGTCACTGTTTACACCCACCATTCATTAACAATCATTGACAGCAATGAAGTTGTCCTATATAGCCATGGTAGAAATACTATATATAACATTCAGCCAAGCCCAGCAAGAAATCTGCTGTTCAGATGTATGCCCAAACAGCAAAAGTTTGATCTGAACACAACCTTAAGTTCATCCCTATATCTTATGTAGCACTGGCTCCTGACAAGCAGGCACTATTGTTTTCAAAAATTAAGTTGCCTGAAGCCACAGTTAGGCTTAAGGATAATTTCTCTAAATTTCTGGTTTCAGTACCAGTCCAGCTGGCTTGCACTGGGTTCTCCTTGACCGCTGGTGGCGCTGTCACCACCGGCAAGAGTAGAAACGCAGTCTAGCCCAGTTGGAGTGTTCTCCTGCTGTGCTTTCTGGGTGGTGGTATTTAAGGTACCGACGCCATGTTGGTGGAGTGATTCTCTGTCTATTTGGTTCTGGTGGTCCTCCTGACCCAGCCCTATGGCCCTCCTGCCTAGGGTGCGGAAGTATGTATCCTGTGTTTCAGGGCTGGCTGGCCCGAGCCAACGTAACCGCAGGGATAGGCCCGAGTGACTTTCGGAGCCTACTGATCCAAGGGAGGTCCGGTGCCGTCTCATCTGAAGGGAGAGGCACAGCAACTGAAGTACCCCAGGGGAGGACTCGTTCAGGAGAAGGCCGTGTGCAAGGCTGGCTTCTCTGAAGGGCCTGGAGGCTTAGTTGAAGGACGCAACCTGGATCAACACTCATATGGTATCGCCGGATCGGCTGAGAGAAACTGGTACCGCATGTCAGTTCTTTAAAATTCATCCAAATCCCTCAGTGACGCTCAAGTGTAACTTACAAGTCTGTGGCAGAGACTTTCCCGAGCATCCTACCGGCTGCTAGGCCTAGTGAAAGAGGTCTATCTGGGGGGGGGGGGGGGAATTGATTCCAGTTTCTAGTATCTTCACCCTGCAATTTCAAGTACCTGAACTCACCCCTAACCCTCTACCCTTTTTGAGAGACTTTGTCTTATTTTTCTAAATAAATAATCCAAAGAGGGTTCAGTGTCAGTTTCAACCTTTCTTTGGGCCACTTTCCACGGGATCCCCAAGACGGAGAAGCAAGCATGTGAGGTAACGGTAAGCCCAAATTAAACCAGCAGCTCCTTCAGGGGTTAGTGCTACACTTACATTAATAAAAGACAAACAAGGTGCTTAAGGGTTACGACCATACAAGTATATTTTACATAAACATTGTAATAGCAATACAAACAATAGCTATATTTGATAATCCAATATAAGCTTACTTGAAAATTTTCCTTTCATGTTGTGAGTGTTGCCTGTCTGCTGGTCATCTCTTACCACAACTTCCAGTATGCCCTGCTCTCTATCCATTCAACTCAATCCCAAAGCTACACAAAAAAGTTTTGGCTATACATAAACTTCTATGCATACACTGCAGTTACTGTTTACTTCTAGTTTCTAAGGACTACATGCTGTATCCCAAAATTAATGCTTGCTGTTTTGCTCAGTTGCCCATGGAATTAATACTTTAATACATATAGCTGTGATAATCCTTTCCTTTGAAAATTTAAGGGTGAACACTTTCACAAATTGTTCTTTTTTTCTGTATTTATGTTCTCAAGAAAATGTTTTTCTGCGGCGTGATTCTCTTATCGTAAAGTAGGAGTTTGAAAAAACAGTTCTGCGCTTTAGTTCATGTTCTTTAACCGCTTCAGCACCGGGCCATTTTACACCCTTCCTTACCAGAGCACTTTTTGCGATTCGGCACTGCGTCGCTTTAACTGAAAATTGCGCGGTCGTGCGACGTTACACCCAAACTAAATTGACGTCCTTTTTTTCCCACAAATAGAGCTTTCTTTTGGTGGTATTTGATCGCCCCTGTGGTTTTTATTTTTTGCGCTATAAACAAAAGAAGAGCGAAAATTTTGAAAAAAAAACACAATATTTTTTACTTTTTGCTATAATAAATATCCCATTTTTTAAAAAAAAAAAAAATATTTTTTCCTCAGTTTAGGCCGATATGTATTCTTCTACATATTTTTGGTAAAAAAATAGCAATAAGCGTATATTGATCGGTTTGCGCAAAAGTTATAGCGTCTACAAAATAGGGGATAGATTTATTGCATTTTTTTTTTTTACTAGTAATGGCGGCGATCTGCTTTTTTTTTTTCGTGACTGCGACATTGCGGCGGACACTTTGGACACTTTTGACACATTTTTGGGACCATTCACATTTACACAGCGATCGTTGCTATAAAATTGCATTGATTACTGTGTAAATGTGACTGGCAGGGAAGGGGTTAACACTAGGTGGCGCTGCAGGGGTTAATGTTTTCCCTAAATGTGTGATTCTAACTGTGGGGGGAGGGGACTCAAGGGGAGGAGACCGATCATGTGTTCCTCCGTGCTGGGATCACATGATCGGTCTCCTGCTCGCTGACAGCATGGGGAGCTGTGTGTTTACACACACAGCTCCACGGTCCCGCACGGTCCCGTTGTTTTAACGGGCAATCGCGGGTGCCCGGCGGACATCGAGGCCGCCGGGCCCCCCAGGCTGCCGAGAATGGGAGGACGTCATATGACGCCCACCAAGGATGGTAGATCTACCTTGTGGGCGTCATATGACTATGGGCGGGTATTGAAGGGGTTAATGTACAATGATTTCAGTAGTGGTTTGTCACTGTACATCAATCAACACAGCAGGGGCATGGCTTTGGGTGGGACATGTGTTACTTGGGTGCGGGGGGGGGGTATAAGGTGCCAGATTTGGTAAAGGTGCCTGTTTTTCTGTGCCTGTAGACTTCTGAGATATAACTCTGGATCTGATTACCTAATTATATTTCTAGCCTATTTGTCCATGATTAATATATGTTCTATCAAAAGCACAATGTGGTTAAAGTGCACTACTGCAGACATAGAATTTGTTTAGCTGTAAAACGGGTACTTGTGCCCGCCTGGCTGTTATCTTAAAAGACCACACATCTCACAGGATCCTGTCATAGGTTTCCAAGTGGAGCCGATAGAAACAGTAACTGAGCTTTTTATCCAGCGTGGTCCAGCAAGGCTCAAATGCTCCATTGCAGTACTGAAGAATAGACTGTATGTGAAGTGATGAGAGATTTTCTTCTCACAAGATTACTGTGCCAGTGTTTTGGCTTTGATCAGAAAAGCTTTAGTAGTAACTCCAATATGGAATTAATGTTCCTCAGTTGTTCTTCTGATGTTTAAAATGTACCAGTTCACTGTTATGTTCCTAGCTGTAATTTGGAATTATATTACAGGCAGCACTTAGAAAATACAAACAGCATCTATACCAGGGCTTTTGCAATTGGAATATGTTTTTTTCAGTGACATATTACACAGAGCACTACAAAGGCAGGAAAGACAATGTAGAAAATCATTTTTTGTGTTCTATAAAAACAGTTCACACAGAGATTTCTTTCCAGTTTTTCTGTCCTAATTATATAGCTTATCAGAACCTTTTATTCATAAATATGATATTTATATGCCAATTATGGTAAACTTTACATCTGCACAAGAATACTATTTACTGACTTCTCGGGTTGTGAATACCAACCAGGGCACCAGCATCTACGTATGGATCTAAATCTGACATTCCACTGATTTAACATCGTTTTTTTATCATTGAAAAGCAATTGTAGCCCTTTCATAGCCAGGTGTGCACAATTTTTTTTTTTTCAATTCTTTATTTAAAACCTAACGCTAGGTTTCTTGTGACTTTAATACGTTTTTTTGGACCAAGCTTAGCTAACATATGTGCCTGCTGTGAGCATTCGATAAACGGTATTTAGCATTAACTGCATACAGTATAGAGCTCTATTTTCTGGTGAAGGGATGAGGACTTTCAATCCCACTCCCAGGAAAAATGTAGCTGATGCACCCTTGATAAGAGGAGATTAAGGGGGGATATGATCAACATGTATAAATATATAAGGGGTCCATATAGTGAACTTGGTGTTGAGTTATTCACTTTACAGTCAACAAAGAGGACAAGGGGGCACTCTTTACGTCTAGAGGAAAAGAGATTTCATCTCCAAATACGGAAAGGTTTCTTCACAGTAAGAGCTGTGAAAATGTGGAATAGACTCCCTGCAGAGGTGGTTCTGGCCGGCTCAGTAGATTGCTTTAAGAAAGGCCTGGATACTTTCCTAAATGTACATATTATAACTGGGTACTAACATTTATAGGTAAAGTTGATCCGGGGAAAATCCGATTGCCTCTCGGGGGATCAGGAAGGAATTTTTTCCCCTGCTTTAGCAAATTGGAGCATGCGCTGCTGTTTTTTTTTTTGCCTTCCTCTGGATCAACTGTGGGTATAGAATGGGGTATATGGGATTGTATGATATCTTTTTTATTTTTTTATTTGTGGTTGAACTGGATGGACTTGTGTCTTTTTTCAACCTAACTAACTATGTAACTATGTACACACAGTTTATGCAGCATTCTCAACAGGCACATTTGTTGGTGAAGCAAAGTCACAAGAAACCTTTATGCCCCATACACGCGGTCGGAAATTTTGACGGGAAAAGTCAGATCGGATTATGTTGTCGGAAAATCCGATCGTGTGTGGGCTCTAGTGGACTTTTTCCGTCTGAAAAAATTTGAGAGCAGGACCTAAAATTTTCCGACAACAAAATCCGATCAGACTTTTTCCGATCGTGTGTATAGGATTCTGACGCACAAAGTGCCACGCATGCTCAGAATACATTTGGGATGAAAGCTATTGGCTACTGGACTCTACGTAGTCCCGTTGTACGTTTTGAACGTCACCTCGTTCGGAACGATTGGATTTTCTGACAACTTTGTGCAACCGTGTGTATGCAAGACAAGTTTCGGCCAAAATCCGTCGGAAGAAATCCTACGGATTTTGTGGTCAGAATGTCCGACTGTGTGAACAAGGCATTAGGCTTTAAAAGTTCAACCACACCATACAAATAATACAGTTGTCAAACAGCCAAAACTGAAATAGATAACATTTGTAACATATATTGTTACACAATATATGAGAAAGATGTGGGGTGAAAATGCCTGATATGTGGCACAATTACCTGTAAGTGGTACAGCGGTGCAGAATCAAGTGGATTACTACTAAAAGAAAAAGAATCAACACAAGGGGATCATCATGGTAACTGTAATTTATGTCCCTTGTGCTGGTTATTCTATTTTTGTTTTTGGCTTCACTTAGGCTTTAAATGTTCAGAAATGTTAATGGAAACTTCCATCACCCAACCATGTGCAAGCAAAAATACTGTTTTTTACTTTTATTTTTTATTTTATGTGATTGGGTAATCTTTGCAAAGTGAATTTCCACCACAATTACTAAGCTAAGGAAAAATCTATTTGCAAAGTTGAAATTCCCTTGCAAAGTTAACACCCTTTTGCCTAAGTAAATAAACACCCTTGAGTTGTCCAGGCTGACTGTTCATGTGTCTGTTTTAGTTTACGTACCTCTATGTACAGTAATAATGGACTGATTTCAATCAATGTAATGACAATAAAAAGTTACATTTCCCAGAAGAAAGTCTCTGACTTATCAAAGATAACTAGAATTAAAGAATTTTAAATACTAAAGCTTTTTATAGAATAAAACTTTTTGTAAGTTAAGTACTGGGGGGACAAGTGTTAATCTGAAAATATTTATAATAAATAATATTAAATATCATAATATACATATTTTAACTGACTATAAATTGACCTTGTCTGGGTTAATTCTTAAGGTTTGCTGTTCCATTTTCTCCCTTCCAATATATAGTAGAATTACTGATACACTTCCAAGTATGTGGTGTGCCTAATTTTAAAAACACCTTTATAATTAGCAATATGCTGTTTTTTGTCTCATGATATTTTGAATTATTTATAATAGAGCATGATTTTAAATATCCACATTTCAAATTCAAAAAACAATCTCTATATAAATTGATCTGACTGTTTTAAAGTGTATCTATGGTCAAAATGTAAAATCATATACTCATTTGTACATTGTATTTCAGTTATGTCTAGCCTAATCTTATTTACTTGAATGATATTGAAGTTTGTAAACTTGCTTTGTGAGGATCCCCACATATTTACTTCCTTGAATTCTGTGACACTTTTTCACTGTGCCCTGTTAGCAGGCACTGCCCTGTTATACATTTTACAGAGTCTGCCTTCAGAACTATAGAGGTGCTGGGAAGAGGAGTTTCAGGAGGCAGAGTCAGTACAGGAGTTACTGCTGGTAGGCAGCAAGGTACCATGGGATATGTAGTCCTCAGACATTGAAAGGAAACAGCAGATGACAGGCAGCACTCACAACATGAAAGGAGATTTTTCAAGTAATATTATTTTGGATTGTGAAAAATAACTATTTAAAGTGTGTGTTGTGACCACTGATCTTGTTTAAAGATATGATTAATCATATTACTTTCTGCACAGTAGAAATTGTAGTGAGATGTACTTAATTAGAGCTTGTTTTGAATGCATTAGCACAAACAAATTAACAGCTAGTCTACTAATTCTGCTGTAATAAGACTTTTATTTTTGAGGTCAAACTAATTGTTTTCATCTTGTAAACACATGTAATGCTTATTATAAAGCTAATACAATAATGTTTTGACAAGCTTTTACTAATTATATATATATATATATATATATATATATATATATATATATATATATATATATTTATTTATTTATTTATTTTTTAGGGACCAACACAATGTTGAGCAGAATTGCTACTTAAAGTGATGTTGCCAAAACGCATTGTATGAATGAGCCCTTGCTGGGAAGGCCATAATTTGGAGAGTCTTGCTTGTTTGGAGGTGTAAAGAAAACCTGGTTTTCATTTTGATCAAATATTAGGTTTGAAAGCCTCCTACTGCTGTAAACCCAGTTGGAGATAAAAATCAGATGAAACACGTTGTGTTTTCTATGTCTGGCACAGTGTTTTAGTATGTCTAAGGCTTATTCCAAGGTGAAAAAAATCATGGAATTACATAAGGAATGGTTTCTTTTGCCCTGACTCTGCTGGAGATTAAACCCAGCAATTCAGGATACTTTTTGTACTTTAATAAGAGCATTTCAAGAATCAAGAATTTTACTTGCATGAAATGTGTACTAATAAAAATACTACTAAAACAATAAAAACGTTTTGCATTACAAGCATTCACAAGGGCAGACATGATTATAATAATATTAATATCACCCAACATTGTATTCTGTTCTGTTAATTATGTATTAAATCAGTTTTCCAACCTAGTTGAGATATTCAAGAACAGCTGCTGCTGATCTCCTTCTGAAAATGTTATTTGTTTGGCTGTTTTGGTCAACCAGTGGCTTCCATACTTTTTCTGTCACTGATCTGGAACAAGTATGAAGATGAAAGTCAGAGAATGGTCAGAGGTCTACTTGTTCTCAGTCAGGACCTGAATTAACACTAAAGTAATTCAAAAATAAATAAAATCAATATGTTTAACTATAAGTAGTATAAGTAGAACATGAGTTCGACTCGAACTCGAAGCTCATCCCTAGTCATCATATAAACATTGTGTATACAAAAAAGTATTTGGTGTAGATCTGTATTTTAGAACTTATGCACGTAGAACGAAATCAGCATATATTTTCTCCGGCTTAATACCTAACAACGTATCAACGGGGATTTGGTTACCGATCCATTGGAGATAACGAACCTTATTGGCAACTATTACAAAACCCTCTATAAATCCTCTAGGAAAGGGAGCGAGACAGCAGTATCTGAATTTCTACAGCAGATAACATTCCCAAACCTATCAGATGATGACAAAACGGAATTGGAGGCGCCAGTAACTATAGAGGAACTGAGATTTGCAGTGGCAGCAATGCCCAATCAAAAGTCCCCGGGCCCCGACGGGTTGCCAATAGAGCTATACAAACGGTATGGTGAGGTACTGTTGCCTGAATTGTTGGAAACTTTGAGATGGGCATTGGATGGGGGCAGACTGCCCACCTCGATGCTCGAGGCCAATATCATTCTGATACTTAAAGAGGGAAAGGACCAGCAGGAAGTTACCTCGTACCGCCCAATTTTGCTGCTATGCTCCGAAATTAAGATCTTAGCGAAGGTTGTGGCGATTCGACTAAACAAATGCATACACAAGCTAATCCATCCGGACCAGTCAGGTTTCATTCCAGGCAGGTCAACTAGCACCAATATTAGAAGAGTCTTCCTTAATATGCAAACTCCAACGGATAACGCAAGCCCCAAGGCCATTTTGGCCTTGGATGCTGTTAAAGCGTTTGACAGCCTGGAATGGGACTATTTATGGCTGGTCCTGGAGCGATTTGGTTTTGGGCCTGCCTTCATTAAATGGATTAAACTTTTATACAACGAGCCTAGAGCTAAAGTCAGAGTGGGCGGGGACTACTCCGAGTTGTTTCAACTGGAAAGGGGGACGAGGCAGGGATGTCCCCTGTCTCCCCTCCTTTTTGTACTGGCAATGGAACCCCTGGCGATCCTGACGGGAACGCGTCCGGATCTCCAGGGATTCCGGCGCCAGCCAGGGGAGGAAAGAATCGCATTATTTGCCGACGACGTTTTATTTTTTATCGGCGACATTAACTCTTCACTCGAGGTAGTGATGCGCATGATGGAGGAATTTCGGCAACACTCCGGTTTAGCCATCAATTGGAGCAAGTCAGCCCTGCTACCGTTGGCTCGGTGTGGCGATCAGACACCCACTATAACCCCTGCCCTCGACGTGGTGACCAAGCTTAAATACTTGGGGGTGTGGATTTCTAGCGACACAAACCATTATATCAGTGATAACCTAGCCCCGCTATTGTCTAAACTAAAACAAAAAGTGGATATATGGAGTCGCCTCCCCCTATCCATAGCAGGGCGCTGCAATTTAATTAAGATGATCTGGCTCCCGCAAGTTCTCTATATTCTCCATAATTCTCCAGCCTGGATTAGCCAGAAATGGTTTAAGAAGATTGAATCCCTGTTCAGGGACTTAATCTGGAAAAAGGGCCAAGCCCGGATCAGTCTACAAACATTGCAGCTCCCTGTCGGGAGGGGGGGGACGGCGATTCTGCACCCACGGCTATATTTTTTGTCGGCTCAACTCCAGCAAATGGCAAACGGCGGGCTCCTGGCAGGTGGGTGCGGTGGCAATAAAATGGCGATACTGGGCGCTCCCCATAACTCATTAATAGAGGCGCTGGAAGCAGACTCGTTCACTTATAGGTGTCCGACGAGCGACTTGATGACTAGAGTATGGAAGGCAGTAAAATCAATAATGGGATACAATGGGTTGAACGAGTATACCCCACTATGGTATAACAAGAATTTAGGGGAATTAATGGGCATAGAGAGATCTCTAGAGTGGGAAAGGCAGGGTATTAGCCGGTTAATCCAGCTATACGAGGGAAACCACTTGAAGTCATTCGAGGACCTGAGACGACAATTCAACATTTCAAATAGGTCTTTTTACAAATACCTGCAGGTCAGACACGGTATTCAGGCCCAATTTAGATCCTCGACTATTAATTGGGTTAAGACTCCCCTATTTCAGGAAATAACGAAGCCGAGACCAATGAGGGGCCTGATCTCCAGGATATATGATACCCTGGGAAACAGAGCTATGAGCACCAAGGGACCTGATAGAAGTAGAAGGGGATGGGAAAAAGACTTAGGGCCAATTACCTCGGAACAATGGGACCGGGTCCTCGAACAGGGTGGCCTGGTATCAACATCCCCCTCGCAAAGGGTTTCCCATCTGTTTCTAATTTACAGAGCCTATTATACCCCTCAAAAACTGTTCAAATTCGGTAGAAAGCCCAGAGACGAATGCCCAAGATGCAAGGCGCCAGGCGATCTTCTTCACATGGTATGGAAGTGCCCAAAGTTATTCAGGTATTGGGTAGAAATAGTGGACAGCTTGAATAGAACCTTTGGGACCACCCTGGAACCAGAGGCTAGGACCTGCCTTCTGGGAATCTTTGAGGATGGTAATACATCACCTCCTACCAAAGTCGCCTTGCTGAGATGCCTGTACCAGGCAAGGCGCCTAATAGCGCTGAACTGGCAAGCTAGGACCCCTCCTTCCTCGGCGAATTGGACTGAGGCGATTAACTCCATGATATGGTGCGAGAGGGCAATGTTTATTCGGCAGAATAACCTCAAGAAATTTGCCCGTATATGGAGCCCCTGGTTGAGCGAGCTGGGCCACATGCTGAGGATGGGAGACGACGGGGTGGATAGATTTTCCCCCTCGGCGTCCCCACACCCACAAATCCCTTAAAGTCGCCACGGCTATCTTAGCCGCGGAGCGGACCGGGGGGCCCCTTCCCTCCCTTGGCCCGCGCGCCCGCCCTGCCGACTTTTTTTGAACTTGGGAACTAGTAGTGTGTGTATAGGGGGGGGGGGATCCTGGGAGGGATAAGGGGGTGGAGCATCTGACTAGGTAACATGAAGTGATCTCTTGTATTAAATTTGTATTATTTACCACTATATCTATATGGATCATGTGTGTTTTAACGTTTGCTTGTAAATGCCTTACAAATAAAAATAAAAATAAAAATTAAGAAGTTAAAGATAATAAATGGCTTCAGCCAAACACTAAAAAAAAAAAAAAAAAAAAAAAACAACGTATCAATAGTAAATTGAAATATGAAAGAAACTAAAAAGGAAAAAAGAAAAAGCTCCTCTACCATTGGGTTCATAACGGGTGACACTTTATGTTTTAGGTATCCCCTTTCAGCTTATAGTGTAGATGAGAATGGAGAAGGGTTATTATGCTTGGTTAATATATTATGTGGTTGTGTGGGGTATAGGTTTAAGTGCTGTTCAGTTGCATTGAGGAACTGTTTCATGAGGAACAGCGTGCTGGTATTAGATATTAGGACTTACTCTGGAGAACGTAGAAGAAGGGGAAGGGGGGGGGGGTAGGGAAGGGGAATGACGGGCAGGGGATTGGACTTCTCGGCCACCACCAGAAGCCTTATTTTGTCTATATGATAACCTAGTGTTGTATGTGGAGGGATGGAAATGGCGAGCTTGCTGTTGGTATGCTCGTGGTTCGGGACCTTAACATATGTCCCCACGTACTCCTCCCTTGGTTAGGGGCGGGGGCTCTGTGTTTATTTGAGAGGTATGGCTTGGGTTTTCTATAGTTCCGTTGAATTTAACCTGTTAGTGCATGACATCATTGTTTGTGGGACCCATCACTGTTGTGTAGTTATCTGTGGTTCGGACATGAGTCCAGCAGGCCCAGGTGTGCGAGAATTTAGCTATATCGATTAGTTCTTCCATTTCTGCAATTCTATTGATGCGGTTGAACCATTCTGAGGTGGTCGGGATATGAGATGAGCCCCAGTGTATTGGGATGCACATTTTGGCAGCGTTAATTAAATGCATTACTAGGGATTCGCAGTATGCGTGAGCCGATATAGTGGAGTGATGGAGGAGGAATTGAGCCGGGGTCGGCTCCAGAGCATATGTGGATATTTGTGTTGTTAGTTTATGGACTTGTGGCCAGAAATTTTGTAAAAGGGGGCATGACCATCAGATATGTAGTAGAGTGCCAGGTTCCCTGGAGCATCTCCAGCATGTGTTAGGAATGTTAGGATCATATTTACTGAGTATTACCGAAGTGCGGTACCATAGTGTCAGGGTTTTATAGTTATTTTCTTGGATCGAGATATTGAGTGATCCTTTGTGTGCGATTGTAAATATTCACTCCCATTGCTCTTCTGTTAATTCTAATTGCAGATCCCTTTCCCAGCTTGGACACATTTTCCGTTAGTTAGGGGCCGTATCGGCAAAAAGCATGTTGTGAATAATAGAGATTATGTGCTGTTTGGGATCGGATTGGGAGCATAGGTTTTCAAATGAAGTGAGTGCTCGAGAAACTGCAGAGTCTCTGTCAATGTATTGCAGAAAATGTCTCATTTGGAATTATGTCCAGTAGGGGAATAAGTTGTTTGTTGTGTTGGCTGCTAGCTTGTTACAGTCTAGAAGGGTACCATCGTGGTAGAAGTGATGCGCCGGTACATCTGAATGAGCCCAGGTGTCTTTTAGAAAGTGTTTGGACATGCCTGCGGATTGCCCACTTGCCTACGTTGAAGATTGTCCACTTGCCACGTCACCTGCCACAAGTTGTGGATTGTCATTTGCCATGTCACCTGCCACAAGTTGCTGATTGTCATTTTCCATGTCACCTGCCACAAGTTGTGGATTGTCCACTTGCCAGGTCACCTGCCACAAGTTGTGGATTGTCACTTGCCACGTCACCTGCCGCAAGTTGCGGATTGTCACTTTCCATGTTGCCTGCCACAAGTTGCGGATTGTTACTTGCCACGTCACCTGCCACACGTTACAGATTGTCACTTTCCTGCTAAGGTGGGGATTGTCACTTCCTGTGTCCCAGGCAGCAGAGAGATGATGTAATCTCTCTGCTGCCCATGGCTGCCTGCACAGTGAGTGAGGGCGGAACTGCAGGGATGCAGGGTGGGTGCTGGGAGGTAAGAGATGATGTCATCTCTCTGCTCTGCCAACCGCTGATTGACCAGCTCACCCACCAAGCCTCCCAGCTGCGTCTGCTCTCTCACCCACCCGCGGAGCCACCCAGCTGGCCATCCGCTCGCACAGGCCGGGGTGGGAGAGTAGAAGGTAAAAGAGGACAGGGAATGTGGGGGGGGGGGTGGCGAACAAGGCTGTGTATTAAGGATAAATTAAAAATATGTTCCCGCTGTGTGGAGGAGTGTACAGTGTTGGAGGTTGAACTAAATAAGGACCTCTGGTCCACAGAGAGGTACTGTGAGTCTAAATCAAGGTGGGGAGCCATACCTCTGAACGCTAAAAGGCTGTCCAGAGGTACTGAGTCTAGTTAGCCCTTTGGTTGGTGCACCCAGTACTGCATATAATCAGCAAAATATCTTCATCTGAGAGCACAATAGAAGAAGAATAAAGAAGATAACCAATAGATATACAATAGATTGCGGCGGAATCTTGGCCTTCAGAGAATTCCTTCTTTTAGCTTAAAGTTAACTAGACAGAACACCACATCACTGGAAGGGTCAGTGTCTCTTCTCCTGGGTTTGAGAGCCCTATGGAGGCATTGAAAATAGCAATAGTGGCCTGGGCTAGCTGGTTATGATCTACTGATTCAGGGATACCTCTTACCCTGAGGTTGTGACAGCGGCCACGAGTATCCAGGTCTTCCATGTGTCTGTTTAGCCCCCTGAGCTTGATATGGTGTGTATGAGAGGCATCCTGGAGTTGCTGGATGGCAGAATCATGGTGGGTTGTTGTTTCTTCCATGCTATCCATCCTCATGGCTATGGAGTGTATGTCTCGTCTGAACTCTGTCACTGCAGAAGCCAGCATGGCTTTGATGTCCTCAGCGACCAAGCGGAGGTCCTGCAGATTGAGTGGCTGCAATGCAAGGGTGGCAGTGTACGAGGGCTGCGAATGATATCTGCCTGAGGGACTGAGGCTAGAGGAGCGTTTGGACGTTCCGCAGGCCTGATTAGGAGCCGCGGGCTCACGTGGCTGGGTCCGGAATATCTCTGGGATGTTGCAGCTCATCTGTGTGCCAGAATCTCTGGGAAAGTCTCTGGGTGAGCGGCAGCAAACCTGGGGGGGGGGGTCCCGTTTGGTTTCCCCATGACAACGGGTGATTTAGACTCTGCTCGGCTGATAGCTGTACCTCTGTGTCCCGGAGTGCACAGATCAAGCAGCCATTATGTTCTGGGACCAGACCATGGCCCATTGGGGAATTTTTTTACCCTTCATGTTTTCAGAATAAAAGCCCTCAGCACTACATTTAGCAAATATGCAATGGTGAAGTCAAGTCCAAACAAGATCACAGAACTTAACACCTTTTTGATTGCTTAGCAAAAAATAAGATATATTGATTCGGAGTATGCACTATAGTGTGATGATGACTAGGCAGATCAGAGCAGGTTTGGATGGATTACTATTATTGTCCAGCAACATAAATTGTACTTTTACAAAACTTAACTTTTAGAAGCTTCAATGGCCACCCAGCCTAAGAAGGAAAAAAGAAAGAAAAATGTTTGCCTCATTACCTTAGTTTTACTTTGTATCATTTTGTCCAGTCTTCATAAATCATTAATGATGCATATTTAATGTTTCTTTTTATTTTTATGTAACTGCTGGTCACAGAACATAAAATATAGCTCCACTGATTAACATGGTTTAACTGATACTGTAGTAACAATAAAACCAGCACTGGATATTTAAATTCTTTCCTTCCCGAGGGAGATTTGTCTGGTCCAGACCACACATTATGTGGCCACTGCACAGGTGCATGTCTGAATTGCTGGTCATATTACAGGGGAATAACGGATGTGGTTTAATGTTCTGAGCTGCTTTCAATGGCACCTTTGAGATCACATAAGAGATCATGAACTCTGCCAAAAACACAACAAAGACCAGAGTTGTTGCATGATTTACATGGATGGTCAGGGAAGGTTTTGTTCGAGAAAAAAAAACTGGCATTCCACACTCCCTATTTATCACAGCTGTAACCTTATTCTATTTTTGTGGAAGAAGTTGTGGCCTAACTTTCTAGTTTAAACGGAATTATATAGGGTTAACGTGTGTACCATCATCCGTAGAGTATGAGAAGAAAATTTATTGGAGAGAATCTGGTCTCCAGCCAGAGTTCTCCAAACAAGGGGGAGCTGTCGGACTATCACGGTACATAAAATGTGGTTTACTAATGTTTATACACCAGATAAATGAGTAAAATTTAACAATTTATTGTAATGGTTCATCACATATTAGTACATTGAACAATTATTCATAAAATCAGACAGATGTGCAATATGCATTTCTACTAGTTTCGCTGTATAGCTTCATCAGGAAATACATGGTTTTTGACATCTGTAAAGAGGAACAAGGGGGAAAAAAGAGAAAAAATACCATTTGACAAGGAGAACCTTACATGTGTAGAGTTAAGGAACCAGTGCTGTAAGTCAGCACTGTGGGTAATTTATCATAGTGGAGACAAGGTATATAGGGGGTATAACAAGAGCGAATTCTTACCCCATCCCTGGATGCGTTTTGGAGGCACGGGAGCACCCTCCAGTGCCTGGCACGGCGACTGGGGAGGGTTAGATGTGTCTCGCAGGTTTGTTCAATGATACCTGAAGGTAATGGTAATATTTATCTGAGATAGTAGATCTAAATAATAGAACAGTATCACCCGGGTGAATGGACCGGAGCCCGACGTGAAGTTCCGTAAGTGTGGAGACCCAGGGAAGGAAAGTAAGTGAAGGGGAAATTAAGTAGGGGGAATAGGCAGGTTTTTACATAGGTGAGAGGCTGGAAGGGGACAAAAAAAGGAAGGGAGGGGAGGGGGGAAAAAAGGGAAGGGGGGGTTTTTTGGGGAAAAAATAATGTAGGGGAAGGGGAGAGTAAAAAAGGGGGGAATTTGAGAGTGAGGAGAGGGTGGGATGGGGAAGGGGAGTGTTGTGCTGTTTGGGTTGGAGTGGGGGGAAAAAATTATACAAGGAATGGGAAGGCAGTGGTGTGAGTGATAGTGTTGGGGGATGTGAATAAAAATGGGGAAGGGGAGGGTTTGTTTAGGGGGAAGTAACAGTGTGAGAAATGTGGTGGGTGAATGAGAAAGTATCATTATTATGAAGAAGCATGAGTGAAACTGTTAAGTAACTGAGTGAAAAAAAGTGCTATGTGGCAAATGAACCAGTTAAAATAAAAAAATATGTAAAATATATTGCAGGGTGAGATAAGAGTGAGTGTGGTATTGTGCTAGGTGCCGCGTTGGGAGATGAAACATGGGGGTAGTGTGGTAAAGTGGACCAAGGGTGAGTGGAATTTGAAGGGGTGAAGTGCAAAGGGTGAATCTGTGTGGTAAAGCAGGTGATGAAGTGAGGGGGTATGGGACGATAGGAAGATACAAGTGGTGACGATCCGGAATAAGTGATGGACATGTAGAGACATGTAGGGAAGGAAGAGAGTGAAGGTTACCTGGGGGCCAACAGATGGTGTAAACGGACACGGCCGGGTGCTGCTGTTTGTCACTGCGATGGTATTAGTGACGTGCAGTGAACCGGGATGCACCACAGAGGTAGCGGACTATAGTGGTTTGGGAGTATTCAGTTCCCAAGGATAGGATAAAGCGGGTAGCCTGGTAGGTCTGAGAGAGTAAGGCATCAAATTAATCTAAACAGTTTGGGGTATTGGAAGTTTGTAAGCAATTTAAGGTGTAGTCTTACCGCTTAGACCTCTTGGTGCATCATGTCCCGGGAGGTGAATGAACCTGTTTGATAGGCGGCCATTGCCGCCTATAAATAGCCCTCCAACCTCCCTGTCAGGCCGGCGTAATGACGGCCTGAACGTCGGGAGGTCAAGGGTCCCGCAGTGCGCGCGCATCCGAACGTGCGCACGCGCAGTAACCAGCTCCACCGACGCATAGCGCAGGTGGGTGGGACTGAGTCAACCCGGTGGTAGGGGGATTGCAACAGATGCGTGCGCAGTATCAGGCACGCGCACCGCGCTCGTACCCAAAGGCCCAGAATCCCTAGGCCGAGGTACGAGCAAGGACGTAACCTGGAGCACACCCGCCCTGCATATATGGGCGGGGTCTCCAGGACGTCCCAGGGACCCTACCAATCGCCGGACAGGAACGAGGGGCGCGACCAAGGCCTCCTGTCGGCATGCAAGGATGGGTGTATTGTATACAACCTGGGGCATAAATGTGTTACCCAGGTTTAGAATTGCCCCAACAGTAATGGCATGTGAATAAAACATTTTAACATTGTGTGAACAGGCATATAGAGTTTAAATCAGTTTAAACAGGCATAAGCAACATATTCAAATATACATCATTGCGGCATATGGGAGAACATAAATTGCAATCTTGACAGTTGGTGGTGAACATTCCAGGTTGTGCCGGAGGAGGCTCTTCAGGAAACAGACTTGCACGAAAAGTGCTGAAAGGCATAATGCTCAAGGCACAAAAATATATGAGTTTCTAATTGCAATGTTTGAAGTAAAATACAATGTAATTACAGTATTCGATATGCCAGTATAGGTATGATTTGCGTTTAAGTAAATTAAACATCCGACCTAGGAATGTCTTGGTTTCCTCGTCGGATTTGTTTGTATTTGTAGTGCAAGATGTCTGTATTGTATCCATGAAGCCGGACCAGGCCGTACCCAGAATATCCATCTTGTGTCAAGAGCGTATGTGTCTATAGCTATCAATCTAATGTATATATGGGTTGCACTTTGTTTAAAAAAAGAGTTTAAATTCAAAAAGCGACGAATATAGTTAAGGCCTCCCCAACTTCTACCTTAGGTAGAAAAGTGGGGAAAAAAGGGAAAAGCAGCTCAAGGTGTCGAGGACTGGGAATCGTCGGCAAGTCGGGCAGGCCGAGGGCAAGATCCGGGTTGCCGGCAGTGCCCAGCCGTCGACCACCTAGGGTGTGTTATCCACCCGAATATTATGTGGAAGAAGTTGTGGCCTAACTTTCTAGTTTAAACGGAATTATATAGGGTTAACGTGTGTACCATCATCCGTAGAGTATGAGAAGAAAATTTATTGGAGAGAATCTGGTCTCCAGCCAGAGTTCTCCAAACAAGGGGGAGCTGTCGGACTATCACGGTACATAAAATGTGGTTTACTAATGTTTATACACCAGATAAATGAGTAAAATTTAACAATTTATTGTAATGGTTCATCACATATTAGTACATTGAACAATTATTCATAAAATCAGACAGATGTGCAATATGCATTTCTACTAGTTTCGCTGTATAGCTTCATCAGGAAATACATGGTTTTTGACATCTGTAAAGAGGAACAAGGGGGAAAAAAGAGAAAAAATACCATTTGACAAGGAGAACCTTACATGTGTAGAGTTAAGGAACCAGTGCTGTAAGTCAGCACTGTGGGTAATTTATCATAGTGGAGACAAGGTATATAGGGGGTATAACAAGAGCGAATTCTTACCCCATCCCTGGATGCGTTTTGGAGGCACGGGAGCACCCTCCAGTGCCTGGCACGGCGACTGGGGAGGGTTAGATGTGTCTCGCAGGTTTGTTCAATGATACCTGAAGGTAATGGTAATATTTATCTGAGATAGTAGATCTAAATAATAGAACAGTATCACCCGGGTGAATGGACCGGAGCCCGACGTGAAGTTCCGTAAGTGTGGAGACCCAGGGAAGGAAAGTAAGTGAAGGGGAAATTAAGTAGGGGGAATAGGCAGGTTTTTACATAGGTGAGAGGCTGGAAGGGGACAAAAAAAGGAAGGGAGGGGAGGGGGGAAAAAAAAGGGAAGGGGGGGTTTTTTGGGGAAAAAATAATGTAGGGGAAGGGGAGAGTAAAAAAGGGGGGAATTTGAGAGTGAGGAGAGGGTGGGATGGGGAAGGGGAGTGTTGTGCTGTTTGGGTTGGAGTGGGGGGAAAAAATTATACAAGGAATGGGAAGGCAGTGGTGTGAGTGATAGTGTTGGGGGATGTGAATAAAAATGGGGAAGGGGAGGGTTTGTTTAGGGGGAAGTAACAGTGTGAGAAATGTGGTGGGTGAATGAGAAAGTATCATTATTATGAAGAAGCATGAGTGAAACTGTTAAGTAACTGAGTGAAAAAAAGTGCTATGTGGCAAATGAACCAGTTAAAATAAAAAAATATGTAAAATATATTGCAGGGTGAGATAAGAGTGAGTGTGGTATTGTGCTAGGTGCCGCGTTGGGAGATGAAACATGGGGGTAGTGTGGTAAAGTGGACCAAGGGTGAGTGGAATTTGAAGGGGTGAAGTGCAAAGGGTGAATCTGTGTGGTAAAGCAGGTGATGAAGTGAGGGGGTATGGGACGATAGGAAGATACAAGTGGTGACGATCCGGAATAAGTGATGGACATGTAGAGACATGTAGGGAAGGAAGAGAGTGAAGGTTACCTGGGGGCCAACAGATGGTGTAAACGGACACGGCCGGGTGCTGCTGTTTGTCACTGCGATGGTATTAGTGACGTGCAGTGAACCGGGATGCACCACAGAGGTAGCGGACTATAGTGGTTTGGGAGTATTCAGTTCCCAAGGATAGGATAAAGCGGGTAGCCTGGTAGGTCTGAGAGAGTAAGGCATCAAATTAATCTAAACAGTTTGGGGTATTGGAAGTTTGTAAGCAATTTAAGGTGTAGTCTTACCGCTTAGACCTCTTGGTGCATCATGTCCCGGGAGGTGAATGAACCTGTTTGATAGGCGGCCATTGCCGCCTATAAATAGCCCTCCAACCTCCCTGTCAGGCCGGCGTAATGACGGCCTGAACGTCGGGAGGTCAAGGGTCCCGCAGTGCGCGCGCATCCGAACGTGCGCACGCGCAGTAACCAGCTCCACCGACGCATAGCGCAGGTGGGTGGGACTGAGTCAACCCGGTGGTAGGGGGATTGCAACAGATGCGTGCGCAGTATCAGGCACGCGCACCGCGCTCGTACCCAAAGGCCCAGAATCCCTAGGCCGAGGTACGAGCAAGGACGTAACCTGGAGCACACCCGCCCTGCATATATGGGCGGGGTCTCCAGGACGTCCCAGGGACCCTACCAATCGCCGGACAGGAACGAGGGGCGCGACCAAGGCCTCCTGTCGGCATGCAAGGATGGGTGTATTGTATACAACCTGGGGCATAAATGTGTTACCCAGGTTTAGAATTGCCCCAACAGTAATGGCATGTGAATAAAACATTTTAACATTGTGTGAACAGGCATATAGAGTTTAAATCAGTTTAAACAGGCATAAGCAACATATTCAAATATACATCATTGCGGCATATGGGAGAACATAAATTGCAATCTTGACAGTTGGTGGTGAACATTCCAGGTTGTGCCGGAGGAGGCTCTTCAGGAAACAGACTTGCACGAAAAGTGCTGAAAGGCATAATGCTCAAGGCACAAAAATATATGAGTTTCTAATTGCAATGTTTGAAGTAAAATACAATGTAATTACAGTATTCGATATGCCAGTATAGGTATGATTTGCGTTTAAGTAAATTAAACATCCGACCTAGGAATGTCTTGGTCTCCTCGTCGGATTTGTTTGTATTTGTAGTGCAAGATGTCTGTATTGTATCCATGAAGCCGGACCAGGCCGTACCCAGAATATCCATCTTGTGTCAAGAGCGTATGTGTCTATAGCTATCAATCTAATGTATATATGGGTTGCACTTTGTTTAAAAAAAGAGTTTAAATTCAAAAAGCGACGAATATAGTTAAGGCCTCCCCAACTTCTACCTTAGGTAGAAAAGTGGGGAAAAAAGGGAAAAGCAGCTCAAGGTGTCGAGGACTGGGAATCGTCGGCAAGTCGGGCAGGCCGAGGGCAAGATCCGGGTTGCCGGCAGTGCCCAGCCGTCGACCACCTAGGGTGTGTTATCCACCCGAATATTATGTGGAAGAAGTTGTGGCCTAACTTTCTAGTTTAAACGGAATTATATAGGGTTAACGTGTGTACCATCATCCGTAGAGTATGAGAAGAAAATTTATTGGAGAGAATCTGGTCTCCAGCCAGAGTTCTCCAAACAAGGGGGAGCTGTCGGACTATCACGGTACATAAAATGTGGTTTACTAATGTTTATACACCAGATAAATGAGTAAAATTTAACAATTTATTGTAATGGTTCATCACATATTAGTACATTGAACAATTATTCATAAAATCAGACAGATGTGCAATATGCATTTCTACTAGTTTCGCTGTATAGCTTCATCAGGAAATACATGGTTTTTGACATCTGTAAAGAGGAACAAGGGGGGAAAAAAGAGAAAAAATACCATTTGACAAGGAGAACCTTACATGTGTAGAGTTAAGGAACCAGTGCTGTAAGTCAGCACTGTGGGTAATTTATCATAGTGGAGACAAGGTATATAGGGGGTATAACAAGAGCGAATTCTTACCCCATCCCTGGATGCGTTTTGGAGGCACGGGAGCACCCTCCAGTGCCTGGCACGGCGACTGGGGAGGGTTAGATGTGTCTCGCAGGTTTGTTCAATGATACCTGAAGGTAATGGTAATATTTATCTGAGATAGTAGATCTAAATAATAGAACAGTATCACCCGGGTGAATGGACCGGAGCCCGACGTGAAGTTCCGTAAGTGTGGAGACCCAGGGAAGGAAAGTAAGTGAAGGGGAAATTAAGTAGGGGGAATAGGCAGGTTTTTACATAGGTGAGAGGCTGGAAGGGGACAAAAAAAGGAAGGGAGGGGAGGGGGGAAAAAAGGGGGGGGGGGGTTTTTTGGGGAAAAAATAATGTAGGGGAAGGGGAGAGTAAAAAAGGGGGGAATTTGAGAGTGAGGAGAGGGTGGGATGGGGAAGGGGAGTGTTGTGCTGTTTGGGTTGGAGTGGGGGGAAAAAATTATACAAGGAATGGGAAGGCAGTGGTGTGAGTGATAGTGTTGGGGGATGTGAATAAAAATGGGGAAGGGGAGGGTTTGTTTAGGGGGAAGTAACAGTGTGAGAAATGTGGTGGGTGAATGAGAAAGTATCATTATTATGAAGAAGCATGAGTGAAACTGTTAAGTAACTGAGTGAAAAAAAGTGCTATGTGGCAAATGAACCAGTTAAAATAAAAAAATATGTAAAATATATTGCAGGGTGAGATAAGAGTGAGTGTGGTATTGTGCTAGGTGCCGCGTTGGGAGATGAAACATGGGGGTAGTGTGGTAAAGTGGACCAAGGGTGAGTGGAATTTGAAGGGGTGAAGTGCAAAGGGTGAATCTGTGTGGTAAAGCAGGTGATGAAGTGAGGGGGTATGGGACGATAGGAAGATACAAGTGGTGACGATCCGGAATAAGTGATGGACATGTAGAGACATGTAGGGAAGGAAGAGAGTGAAGGTTACCTGGGGGCCAACAGATGGTGTAAACGGACACGGCCGGGTGCTGCTGTTTGTCACTGCGATGGTATTAGTGACGTGCAGTGAACCGGGATGCACCACAGAGGTAGCGGACTATAGTGGTTTGGGAGTATTCAGTTCCCAAGGATAGGATAAAGCGGGTAGCCTGGTAGGTCTGAGAGAGTAAGGCATCAAATTAATCTAAACAGTTTGGGGTATTGGAAGTTTGTAAGCAATTTAAGGTGTAGTCTTACCGCTTAGACCTCTTGGTGCATCATGTCCCGGGAGGTGAATGAACCTGTTTGATAGGCGGCCATTGCCGCCTATAAATAGCCCTCCAACCTCCCTGTCAGGCCGGCGTAATGACGGCCTGAACGTCGGGAGGTCAAGGGTCCCGCAGTGCGCGCGCATCCGAACGTGCGCACGCGCAGTAACCAGCTCCACCGACGCATAGCGCAGGTGGGTGGGACTGAGTCAACCCGGTGGTAGGGGGATTGCAACAGATGCGTGCGCAGTATCAGGCACGCGCACCGCGCTCGTACCCAAAGGCCCAGAATCCCTAGGCCGAGGTACGAGCAAGGACGTAACCTGGAGCACACCCGCCCTGCATATATGGGCGGGGTCTCCAGGACGTCCCAGGGACCCTACCAATCGCCGGACAGGAACGAGGGGCGCGACCAAGGCCTCCTGTCGGCATGCAAGGATGGGTGTATTGTATACAACCTGGGGCATAAATGTGTTACCCAGGTTTAGAATTGCCCCAACAGTAATGGCATGTGAATAAAACATTTTAACATTGTGTGAACAGGCATATAGAGTTTAAATCAGTTTAAACAGGCATAAGCAACATATTCAAATATACATCATTGCGGCATATGGGAGAACATAAATTGCAATCTTGACAGTTGGTGGTGAACATTCCAGGTTGTGCCGGAGGAGGCTCTTCAGGAAACAGACTTGCACGAAAAGTGCTGAAAGGCATAATGCTCAAGGCACAAAAATATATGAGTTTCTAATTGCAATGTTTGAAGTAAAATACAATGTAATTACAGTATTCGATATGCCAGTATAGGTATGATTTGCGTTTAAGTAAATTAAACATCCGACCTAGGAATGTCTTGGTTTCCTCGTCGGATTTGTTTGTATTTGTAGTGCAAGATGTCTGTATTGTATCCATGAAGCCGGACCAGGCCGTACCCAGAATATCCATCTTGTGTCAAGAGCGTATGTGTCTATAGCTATCAATCTAATGTATATATGGGTTGCACTTTGTTTAAAAAAAGAGTTTAAATTCAAAAAGCGACGAATATAGTTAAGGCCTCCCCAACTTCTACCTTAGGTAGAAAAGTGGGGAAAAAAGGGAAAAGCAGCTCAAGGTGTCGAGGACTGGGAATCGTCGGCAAGTCGGGCAGGCCGAGGGCAAGATCCGGGTTGCCGGCAGTGCCCAGCCGTCGACCACCTAGGGTGTGTTATCCACCCGAATATTATGTGGAAGAAGTTGTGGCCTAACTTTCTAGTTTAAACGGAATTATATAGGGTTAACATGTGTACCATCATCCGTAGAATATGAGAAGAAAATTTATTGGAGAGAATCTGGTCTCCAGCCAGAGTTCTCCAAACAAGGGGGAGCTGTCGGACTATCACGGTACATAGAATTTGGTTTACTAATGTTTATACACCAGATAAATGAATAAAATTTAACAATTTATTGTAATGGTTCATCACATATTAGTACATTGAACAATTATTCATAAAATCAGACAGATGTGCAATATGCATTTCTACTAGTTTCGCTGTATAGCTTCATCAGGAAATACATGGTTTTTGACATCTGTAAAGAGGAACAAGGGGGGAAAAAAGGAGAAAAAATACCATTTGAAAAGGAGAACCTTACATGTGTAGAGTTAGAGGACCAGTGCTGTAAGTCAGCACTGTGGGTAATTTATCATAGTGGAGACAAGGTATATAGGGGGTATAACAAGAGCGAATTCTTACCCCATCCCTGGATGCGTTTTGGAGGCACGGGAGCACCCTCCAGTGCCTGGCACGGCGACTGGGGAGGGTTAGATGTGTCTCGCAGGTTTGTTCAATGATACCTGAAGGTAATGGTAATATTTATCTGAGATAGTAAATCTAAATAATGGAACAGTATCACCCGGGTGAATGGACCGGAGCCCGACGTGAAGTTCCGTAAGTGTGGAGACCCAGGAAAGGAAAGTGAGTGAAGGGGAAATTAAATAGGGGGAATAGGCAGGTTTTTACATGGGTGAGAGGCTGGAGGGGGGCAAAGAAAAGGAGGGAAGGGGAGGGGGGAAAAAAGGAAGGGGGGGGTTTTTATGGGGAAAAAATAAAGTAGGGGGAGGGAAGAATAAAAAGGGGGGATTTGAGAGTGAGGAGAGGGTGGGATGGGGAAGGGGAGTGTTGTGCTGTTTGGGTTAGAGTGGGGGAAAAAATTATACGAAGGATGGGAAGGCAGTGATGTGAGTGATAGTGTTGGGGGATGTGAATGAAAATGGGGAAGGGAAGGGTTTTTTAAGGGAAGTAACAGTGTGAAAAATGTGGTGGGTGAATGGAAAGGTACCATTATTATGGAAATGCATAAGTGAAACTGTTTGAGGAACTGAGTGAAAAAAGGTGCTATGAGGCAAATGAACCAGTTAAAATAAAAAAGATTGCAGGGTGAGATAAGAGTGAGTGTGGTATGGTGCTGGGTGCCGCGTTGGGAGATGAAACATGGGGGTAGTGTGGTAAAGTGGACCAAGGGTGAGTGGAATTTGAAGGGGTGAAGTGCAAAGGGTGAATCTGTGTGGTAAAGCAGGTGATGAAGTGAGGGGGTGTGGGGCAATAGGAAAGTACAAGTGGTGACGATCCGGAATGAGTGATGGCCATGTGGAGACATGGAGGGAAGGAAGAGAGTGAAGGTTACCTGGGGGCCAGCAGATTGTGTAAACGGACACGGCCGGGTGCTGCTGTTTGTCACTGCGATGGTATTAGTGACGTGCAGTAAACCGGGATGCACCACAGAGGTAGCGGACTATAGTGGTTTGGGAATATTCAGTTCCCAAGGATAGGATAAAGCGGGTAGCCTGGTAGGTCTGAGAGAGTAAGGCATCAAATTAATCTAAACAGTTTGGGGTATTGGAAGTTTATAAGCAATTTAAGGTGTAGTCTTACCGCTTAGGCCTCTTGGTGCATCATGTCCCGGGAGGTGAATGAACCTGCTTGATAGGCGGCCATTGCCGCCTATAAATAGCCCTCCAACCTCCCTGTCAGGCCGGCGTAATGACGGCCTGAACGTCGGGAGGTCAAGGGTCCCGCAGTGCGCGCGCATCCGAACGTGCGCACGCGCAGTACCCAACTCCACCGACGCGTAGCGCAGATGGGTGGGACTGAATCAACCCGGTGGTAGGGGGATTGCAACAGATGCGTGCGCAGTGTCAGGCACGCGCACCGCGCTCGTACCCAAGGGCCCAGAATCCCTAGGCCGAGGCACGAGCAAGGACATAACCTGGAGCTCACCCGTCCTGCATATATGGGCGGGGTCTCCAGGATGTCCCAGGGACCCTACCAATCGCCGGACAGGAACGAGGAGCGCGACCATAGCCTACAATCGGCGTCCAAGGATGGGTGTGTTATATACAACCTGGGGCATCAATGTGTTACCCAGGTGTGGAATCGCTCAAACAATAATACTAAATAAATATGACATTTTAACATTGTGTAAGCAGGCATATATGGTTTGAAACAATTTAAACAGGCGTAGGCAACATATTCAGATATACATCATTGCGGCATATGGAAGGGCATAAATTGCAGTCTTGACAACTAGTGGTGAACATTCCAGGTTGTGCCGGATGAGGCTCTTCAGGAAACAGACATTCACGAAAGATGCTGAAAGGCATAAAGCTCAAGGCACAGCCTGAAGTATTCTATATGCCAGTATAGGTGTGATTTGCGTTTAAGTAGATTAAACATCCGGCCTAGGAATGTCTTGATTTCCTCGTCGGATTTGTTTGTATTGTCGTGCAAGATGTCTGTATTGTGTCCATAAAGCCGGACCAGGCCGTACCCAGAATGTCCATCTTGTGTCAAGAGCGTATGTACCTATAGCTATCAATCTAATGTATAAATAGGTTGCACTTTGTTTAAAAAAGATTTAAATTCAAAAGGCGACGAATATAGTTAAGGCCTCCCCATCTTCTACCGTAGGTAGTTGAATGGGGAAAAAAGGAAGAGTAGCTCAAGGTATCGGGGACTGGGAATCGTCGGCAAGTCGGGCAGGCTGGAAGCCAAATCCGGGTTGCCGGTAGTGCCCAGCCGTCGACCACCTAGGGTGTGTTATCCACCCAAAAATTATGTGAAAGGTTTTGGCCTAACTTTCTAGTTTAAGCAGAAACATAAAAAATTAACATCTGTACCATCATCCGTGGAATATGAGAAAGAAATTTATTGGAGAGAATCTGGTCTCCAGCCAGAGTTCTCCAAACAAGGGGGAGCTATCGGACTATCACGGTACGTAGAATGTGGTTTACTAATGTTTGTACACAAAGTAAATAAGTAAAATTTAACAATTTATTGTAATGGTTCTTCACATATTAATACATTGAACAATTATTCATAAAATCAGACAGATGTGCAATATGCATTTCTACTAGTTTCGCTGTATAGCTTCATCAGGAAATACATGGTTTTTGACATCTGTAAACAGGGACAAAAGGGAAAAAAGAGAAAAAATACCATTTGACAAGGAGAACCTTACATGTGTAGAGTTAAGGAACCAGTGCTGTAAGTCAGCACTGTGGGTAATTTATCATAGTGGAGACAAGGTATATAGGGGGTATAACAAGAGCGAATTCTTACCCCATCCCTGGATGCGTTTTGGAGGCACGGGAGCACCCTCCAGTGCCTGGCACGGCGACTGGGGAGGGTTAGATGTGTCTCGCAGGTTTGTTCAATGATACCTGAAGGTAATGGTAATATTTATCTGAGATAGTAGATCTAAATAATAGAACAGTATCACCCGGGTGAATGGACCGGAGCCCGACGTGAAGTTCCGTAAGTGTGGAGACCCAGGGAATAACTATCTCAGATCTCAGATAAATATTACCATTACCTTCAGGTATCATTGAACAAACCTGCGAGACACATCTAACCCTCCCCAGTCGCCGTGCCAGGCACTGGAGGGTGCTCCCGTGCCTCCAAAACGCATCCAGGGATGGGGTAAGAATTCGCTCTTGTTATACCCCCTATATACCTTGTCTCCACTATGATAAATTACCCACAGTGCTGACTTACAGCACTGGTTCCTTAACTCTACACATGTAAGGTTCTCCTTGTCAAATGGTATTTTTTCTCTTTTTTCCCCCTTGTTCCTCTTTACAGATGTCAAAAACCATGTATTTCCTGATGAAGCTATACAGCGAAACTAGTAGAAATGCATATTGCACATCTGTCTGATTTTATGAATAATTGTTCAATGTACTAATATGTGATGAACCATTACAATAAATTGTTAAATTTTACTCATTTATCTGGTGTATAAACATTAGTAAACCACATTTTATGTACCGTGATAGTCCGACAGCTCCCCCTTGTTTGGAGAACTCTGGCTGGAGACCAGATTCTCTCCAATAAATTTTCTTCTCATACTCTACGGATGATGGTACACACGTTAACCCTATATAATTCCGTTTAAACTAGAAAGTTAGGCCACAACTTCTTCCACATAATATTCGGGTGGATAACACACCCTAGGTGGTCGACGGCTGGGCACTGCCGGCAACCCGGATCTTGCCCTCGGCCTGCCCGACTTGCCGACGATTCCCAGTCCTCGACACCTTGAGCTGCTTTTCCCTTTTTTCCCCACTTTTCTACCTAAGGTAGAAGTTGGGGAGGCCTTAACTATATTCGTCGCTTTTTGAATTTAAACTCTTTTTTTAAACAAAGTGCAACCCATATATACATTAGATTGATAGCTATAGACACATACGCTCTTGACACAAGATGGATATTCTGGGTACGGCCTGGTCCGGCTTCATGGATACAATACAGACATCTTGCACTACAAATACAAACAAATCCGACGAGGAAACCAAGACATTCCTAGGTCGGATGTTTAATTTACTTAAACGCAAATCATACCTATACTGGCATATCGAATACTGTAATTACATTGTATTTTACTTCAAACATTGCAATTAGAAACTCATATATTTTTGTGCCTTGAGCATTATGCCTTTCAGCACTTTTCGTGCAAGTCTGTTTCCTGAAGAGCCTCCTCCGGCACAACCTGGAATGTTCACCACCAACTGTCAAGATTGCAATTTATGTTCTCCCATATGCCGCAATGATGTATATTTGAATATGTTGCTTATGCCTGTTTAAACTGATTTAAACTCTATATGCCTGTTCACACAATGTTAAAATGTTTTATTCACATGCCATTACTGTTGGGGCAATTCTAAACCTGGGTAACACATTTATGCCCCAGGTTGTATACAATACACCCATCCTTGCATGCCGACAGGAGGCCTTGGTCGCGCCCCTCGTTCCTGTCCGGCGATTGGTAGGGTCCCTGGGACGTCCTGGAGACCCCGCCCATATATGCAGGGCGGGTGTGCTCCAGGTTACGTCCTTGCTCGTACCTCGGCCTAGGGATTCTGGGCCTTTGGGTACGAGCGCGGTGCGCGTGCCTGATACTGCGCACGCATCTGTTGCAATCCCCCTACCACCGGGTTGACTCAGTCCCACCCACCTGCGCTATGCGTCGGTGGAGCTGGTTACTGCGCGTGCGCACGTTCGGATGCGCGCGCACTGCGGGACCCTTGACCTCCCGACGTTCAGGCCGTCATTACGCCGGCCTGACAGGGAGGTTGGAGGGCTATTTATAGGCGGCAATGGCCGCCTATCAAACAGGTTCATTCACCTCCCGGGACATGATGCACCAAGAGGTCTAAGCGGTAAGACTACACCTTAAATTGCTTACAAACTTCCAATACCCCAAACTGTTTAGATTAATTTGATGCCTTACTCTCTCAGACCTACCAGGCTACCCGCTTTATCCTATCCTTGGGAACTGAATACTCCCAAACCACTATAGTCCGCTACCTCTGTGGTGCATCCCGGTTCACTGCACGTCACTAATACCATCGCAGTGACAAACAGCAGCACCCGGCCGTGTCCGTTTACACCATCTGTTGGCCCCCAGGTAACCTTCACTCTCTTCCTTCCCTACATGTCTCTACATGTCCATCACTTATTCCGGATCGTCACCACTTGTATCTTCCTATCGTCCCATACCCCCTCACTTCATCACCTGCTTTACCACACAGATTCACCCTTTGCACTTCACCCCTTCAAATTCCACTCACCCTTGGTCCACTTTACCACACTACCCCCATGTTTCATCTCCCAACGCGGCACCTAGCACAATACCACACTCACTCTTATCTCACCCTGCAATATATTTTACATATTTTTTTATTTTAACTGGTTCATTTGCCACATAGCACTTTTTTTCACTCAGTTACTTAACAGTTTCACTCATGCTTCTTCATAATAATGATACTTTCTCATTCACCCACCACATTTCTCACACTGTTACTTCCCCCTAAACAAACCCTCCCCTTCCCCATTTTTATTCACATCCCCCAACACTATCACTCACACCACTGCCTTCCCATTCCTTGTATAATTTTTTCCCCCCACTCCAACCCAAACAGCACAACACTCCCCTTCCCCATCCCACCCTCTCCTCACTCTCAAATTCCCCCCTTTTTTACTCTCCCCTTCCCCTACATTATTTTTTCCCCCCCAAAAAACCCCCCCTTCCCTTTTTTCCCCCCTCCCCTCCCTTCCTTTTTTTGTCCCCTTCCAGCCTCTCACCTATGTAAAAACCTGCCTATTCCCCCTACTTAATTTCCCCTTCACTTACTTTCCTTCCCTGGGTCTCCACACTTACGGAACTTCACGTCGGGCTCCGGTCCATTCACCCGGGTGATACTGTTCTATTATTTAGATCTACTATCTCAGATAAATATTACCATTACCTTCAGGTATCATTGAACAAACCTGCGAGACACATCTAACCCTCCCCAGTCGCCGTGCCAGGCACTGGAGGGTGCTCCCGTGCCTCCAAAACGCATCCAGGGATGGGGTAAGAATTCGCTCTTGTTATACCCCCTATATACCTTGTCTCCACTATGATAAATTACCCACAGTGCTGACTTACAGCACTGGTTCCTTAACTCTACACATGTAAGGTTCTCCTTGTCAAATGGTATTTTTTCTCTTTTTTCCCCCTTGTTCCTCTTTACAGATGTCAAAAACCATGTATTTCCTGATGAAGCTATACAGCGAAACTAGTAGAAATGCATATTGCACATCTGTCTGATTTTATGAATAATTGTTCAATGTACTAATATGTGATGAACCATTACAATAAATTGTTAAATTTTACTCATTTATCTGGTGTATAAACATTAGTAAACCACATTTTATGTACCGTGATAGTCCGACAGCTCCCCCTTGTTTGGAGAACTCTGGCTGGAGACCAGATTCTCTCCAATAAATTTTCTTCTCATACTCTACGGATGATGGTACACACGTTAACCCTATATAATTCCGTTTAAACTAGAAAGTTAGGCCACAACTTCTTCCACATAATATTCGGGTGGATAACACACCCTAGGTGGTCGACGGCTGGGCACTGCCGGCAACCCGGATCTTGCCCTCGGCCTGCCCGACTTGCCGACGATTCCCAGTCCTCGACACCTTGAGCTGCTTTTCCCTTTTTTCCCCACTTTTCTACCTAAGGTAGAAGTTGGGGAGGCCTTAACTATATTCGTCGCTTTTTGAATTTAAACTCTTTTTTTAAACAAAGTGCAACCCATATATACATTAGATTGATAGCTATAGACACATACGCTCTTGACACAAGATGGATATTCTGGGTACGGCCTGGTCCGGCTTCATGGATACAATACAGACATCTTGCACTACAAATACAAACAAATCCGACGAGGAAACCAAGACATTCCTAGGTCGGATGTTTAATTTACTTAAACGCAAATCATACCTATACTGGCATATCGAATACTGTAATTACATTGTATTTTACTTCAAACATTGCAATTAGAAACTCATATATTTTTGTGCCTTGAGCATTATGCCTTTCAGCACTTTTCGTGCAAGTCTGTTTCCTGAAGAGCCTCCTCCGGCACAACCTGGAATGTTCACCACCAACTGTCAAGATTGCAATTTATGTTCTCCCATATGCCGCAATGATGTATATTTGAATATGTTGCTTATGCCTGTTTAAACTGATTTAAACTCTATATGCCTGTTCACACAATGTTAAAATGTTTTATTCACATGCCATTACTGTTGGGGCAATTCTAAACCTGGGTAACACATTTATGCCCCAGGTTGTATACAATACACCCATCCTTGCATGCCGACAGGAGGCCTTGGTCGCGCCCCTCGTTCCTGTCCGGCGATTGGTAGGGTCCCTGGGACGTCCTGGAGACCCCGCCCATATATGCAGGGCGGGTGTGCTCCAGGTTACGTCCTTGCTCGTACCTCGGCCTAGGGATTCTGGGCCTTTGGGTACGAGCGCGGTGCGCGTGCCTGATACTGCGCACGCATCTGTTGCAATCCCCCTACCACCGGGTTGACTCAGTCCCACCCACCTGCGCTATGCGTCGGTGGAGCTGGTTACTGCGCGTGCGCACGTTCGGATGCGCGCGCACTGCGGGACCCTTGACCTCCCGACGTTCAGGCCGTCATTACGCCGGCCTGACAGGGAGGTTGGAGGGCTATTTATAGGCGGCAATGGCCGCCTATCAAACAGGTTCATTCACCTCCCGGGACATGATGCACCAAGAGGTCTAAGCGGTAAGACTACACCTTAAATTGCTTACAAACTTCCAATACCCCAAACTGTTTAGATTAATTTGATGCCTTACTCTCTCAGACCTACCAGGCTACCCGCTTTATCCTATCCTTGGGAACTGAATACTCCCAAACCACTATAGTCCGCTACCTCTGTGGTGCATCCCGGTTCACTGCACGTCACTAATACCATCGCAGTGACAAACAGCAGCACCCGGCCGTGTCCGTTTACACCATCTGTTGGCCCCCAGGTAACCTTCACTCTCTTCCTTCCCTACATGTCTCTACATGTCCATCACTTATTCCGGATCGTCACCACTTGTATCTTCCTATCGTCCCATACCCCCTCACTTCATCACCTGCTTTACCACACAGATTCACCCTTTGCACTTCACCCCTTCAAATTCCACTCACCCTTGGTCCACTTTACCACACTACCCCCATGTTTCATCTCCCAACGCGGCACCTAGCACAATACCACACTCACTCTTATCTCACCCTGCAATATATTTTACATATTTTTTTATTTTAACTGGTTCATTTGCCACATAGCACTTTTTTTCACTCAGTTACTTAACAGTTTCACTCATGCTTCTTCATAATAATGATACTTTCTCATTCACCCACCACATTTCTCACACTGTTACTTCCCCCTAAACAAACCCTCCCCTTCCCCATTTTTATTCACATCCCCCAACACTATCACTCACACCACTGCCTTCCCATTCCTTGTATAATTTTTTCCCCCCACTCCAACCCAAACAGCACAACACTCCCCTTCCCCATCCCACCCTCTCCTCACTCTCAAATTCCCCCCTTTTTTACTCTCCCCTTCCCCTACATTATTTTTTCCCCAAAAAACCCCCCCTTCCCTTTTTTCCCCCCTCCCCTCCCTTCCTTTTTTTGTCCCCTTCCAGCCTCTCACCTATGTAAAAACCTGCCTATTCCCCCTACTTAATTTCCCCTTCACTTACTTTCCTTCCCTGGGTCTCCACACTTACGGAACTTCACGTCGGGCTCCGGTCCATTCACCCGGGTGATACTGTTCTATTATTTAGATCTACTATCTCAGATAAATATTACCATTACCTTCAGGTATCATTGAACAAACCTGCGAGACACATCTAACCCTCCCCAGTCGCCGTGCCAGGCACTGGAGGGTGCTCCCGTGCCTCCAAAACGCATCCAGGGATGGGGTAAGAATTCGCTCTTGTTATACCCCCTATATACCTTGTCTCCACTATGATAAATTACCCACAGTGCTGACTTACAGCACTGGTTCCTTAACTCTACACATGTAAGGTTCTCCTTGTCAAATGGTATTTTTTCTCTTTTTTCCCCCTTGTTCCTCTTTACAGATGTCAAAAACCATGTATTTCCTGATGAAGCTATACAGCGAAACTAGTAGAAATGCATATTGCACATCTGTCTGATTTTATGAATAATTGTTCAATGTACTAATATGTGATGAACCATTACAATAAATTGTTAAATTTTACTCATTTATCTGGTGTATAAACATTAGTAAACCACATTTTATGTACCGTGATAGTCCGACAGCTCCCCCTTGTTTGGAGAACTCTGGCTGGAGACCAGATTCTCTCCAATAAATTTTCTTCTTATTCTATTTTTGGCAGCCATGCTTTAAAAATGTACAGTTTGTATACAAAGTCCTATGGTATTTATGTTTTAGTAGCTTTACCAATAATTTACAAAAGTAAGGATGAGTAAATATTTCAAATCTGTTTCAACCCTACTATTGATTCCCATGTGTGCAAAACTGAAGGATGAGTAGTGTATAGAAGTAGAACCTTCACAATGCTATTTGTTCTTCACCGCCTGCTGATACCAGTAGTTATACATAGCAAATACCTGTATGTAAGTGGTATGCAGGGACTGTTACCAAGGTTTCCTCTTCAAATCTTGAAATTGAAAAAAAAAAAACTGCAGGCATACCTTAATATGAACAACCATACTATAGGTTCCCCCACTCCCATTATTTATTCTACTCTAAAAAAACAGACCTCAAATGCAGCGCTGTCCCACTGTACACTGAGTTTACAGCTGTGGCAGTGTTTGGATTTAATTTTGTTACTGTACATGTGTTCAAATGTGTAGGCATGACTACAAACCCTATAGAGATGAATAGTTAAGGTGAGTTGGAGCAGTTCACTGGAGCACAAGTACCGGGAAAAAGTTAAATCTTAAAGTTGTTGTAAAGTTGTAAACCTTTACATATACCCACTGTAGTGACTAGCCTCAAGTGATCAACAGAGAATAAACAAATCACTCCTACATAAGTTGTACCTGTGTATCTGCAGCCTCTCTCCTCTACAGCCTCCTAAAGCACACATTTTACTTAGTCTTTCTCAGCTGCAGGAGGCAGGGATTGAGAAGGGAGTATAATCTCAAAACTAAGTGGATGAAATGGATATACACCCTTCTACACAGTCTCATGGGGAAGCATGCGCAGCATTACTTGCTGTGTACTTGGGGACGGGGTCTTCTGGGATTGTCTGTTTCAGCATAGACACCAGTAACTCATGCAGATAGCAGAGAAATGACAGACCAGACAGAAATCACAGTAGGTGCTTTGGATCAAGGCAAGTATACACTGTAGAAAGATATGCTTTGTTAATGCACACTAGAGTGTAAGGCAGTGTAAAGTCCGTTCCTCCCTCCTCTTCTGTGTCTGCCACATAGCAAACTGCTTGCGATAAATACTGTAGCTGCTGAATGCTGCTGAATTTTAATAAAATGACACTTACCTGTCTAGGGATCCAGCGTTGTGGTCACCCAAGCTGATTCTTTACCAGTCTTCAGGTTCCTGGGGTTGGCATGTTTACTGTGGGAAGCCGGCTGTGATTCCTTTGAGGCTTCACAGCCAGTTCCCCACTGCGCATGCGTGAATTGCGCTGAATTGTCTGACTAGTCTCACAACATCCTGTGACATGTGACATGTCTCAGGGGGTTGCAGGCTTTGGGGTGAAATCAGCTAGGCGAACGCTCAATTGTACCACTTTTAATTAGTGCAGTGAGAAGCTGTATTCTTGTGTTTTGGAAAGTGATGAGCCAGGACCCTATAGGAGGCGCTTGTCACAAAGTACAAGAACTCAATGAGACGGTAGACCTGTTTGCCACAGAGAGGGGCATGCAGGACAAATTTAAGGCTCTGTTGTAAGACAGTGAGGAGACCCAATAGTTGGAGAAGTAACCCCCCACCCCCTCTCACACACACACACACACACACACACACACACACACACACACACACACACACACACACACACACACACACACACACACACACACTGGTTCTTCATTAATTCATTTGGAGAAGGCCATCTGTCCATGGAAACCTAGGTAACCAACATGAAAACACTACTCGCTGGTGAAAAAAATAGCCAGTCGCTGGCCTTTGTGGTCTTGGTTAACTTTTTCTATATTGATGCGACTCTACATGTTAGAATGCATTTTTGGCAGCACATCTGTCAGTAAAGTGCATGGGTTGGGGGCATTTGAAATGAATATCACAAAATTGCACCAACACATCTAATGTATTACAGTGCAATGGTGTAAATGGACCCTACAAAAATGACCATAGAACAGACATGGTAACTGACAGTGCTACTGTTCTAAAACGTGCTAGTTTGTCTGCTTTCATTTTGATGCTTTTTCATCATTACTTTGGGTAATTAAAAAAAAATAAAAGGAGATTTACATTTGAATTTCCTAATCTGCACAGTCAGTGTCTTAGTGTCAGTTTTGAAAGCTATCCAATAAGCAGATCTTGTTTTTCCATGTACTGTCCCTTTCATGTTCAAGGATAGTAAAAAAACCTTTATGACCAAACCAAGCTTTGGTGTGCAGCTGTTTACTGAAGTTCTGTGGTGACAGCATACACTTTTATTGCAATAACAATACTAATGCCGCGTACACACGATTTCGGCCAGCAAAAGACCGATGAGTGCTTTTCATCAGAAAATGCGACCGTGTGTAGGCTCTATCGGAATTTTTCTGGCAGACTTCCCGCCAGAAAAAATTTGAGAGCATGTTCTCAATTTTTCCGACGGAAAAGGTTTCTATCGGAAATTCCGATCGTCTGTAGCAATTCCGACACGCAAAATTCCTACGCATGCTCGGAAACAATTTGGCGCATGCTCGGAAGCATTCAACTTAATTTTTTCTCGGCTCGTCGTAGTGTTGTATGTCACCCATGTTCTTGATGGTCGGAATTTGGTGTGACCGTGTGTAGGCAAGACAGTTTGAGCCGTCGGAATTCCGTCTGGAAAACCATCAGAGCTTTTTCCGACGAAAATTCCGATTGTGTGTACGTGGCATAACAATAGTTATATTTGACACTACAATATAAACTTACTTGAAAAATCTTTCATGTTGTGAGTGCTGCCTGTCTGCTGGCCATCTTTTTCTACAACTAACTGGATTCCCTTCATGCTTTGCAGTTTCTCCTCTGCTGTTTACTTTCAATTTCTAAGGACTACATATCCTATGATACCTTGCTGCCTGCATTCTGTGATTACTGTACTGACTCTTCCCCACAAAATTCTACCTCTCAGCAATCAGCACCTCTGTAGCTTAGAAAGTGGGCTCTGTGAAATGTGTGACCCAGCAGTGCCTACTCACAGGGCATAGGGAATATGTGTCACAGAAATCAAGGAAGTAAATGTGTGGGGATCTTCACAAAAAATGTATAAACTTCCAAGATCGTTTAGATTAATACAAGTAGGCTAGAAATAATTGAAATACAATGTAGAATAGATGATTTTAAAGTTTGACCACAGATACATTTAACAATAGCTTTAAATCACAGGGCATATTATAATGATTTTCATATGTAGCCTTCATTTAGTATGTTTTTAAAAATACACTTAAACTATGTATTATAGCAAGCAGAGAGATTGAAAAATGTAAATAAAGTTTTAGATTGATTAATGTCTGTTTTGTATAAATAATACTATTTCAACTATTTTCACAGAATTACTTTCTCCTAGGTATCCTAAGTACAGGGACATTAACTATGTTTAGGTCTTGGATGAATGATGAACAAGTGTGCATATTTCAGATTTTGGCATGAGCTGTGGTGTCTAATTTGTATACACTTTTTTCCATTTTTTTTTTTTTTTAATTCACTAATGTCAAACATGAACTGAATAACTATGTGATAATGGTGAGAGGTCCTTTTCATTGAGCTATCAGAGGTCTACTAGACCCCTGATGCCTCCTGTTCCTGTAGCCTAGGCAAAAGAGATTTTGACAGCACTGAACCTGGAAGTGCTCAGAGTTGTGAATTTAATCTCAGCACAAATAATCAGATAATGCTTTCTGATCTCCTGCACCCCTTTAGCCATCCTGAACGTTTACAAAGGGCTCTAACTCAATGAGAAACCTGGTGAGCCTGGGGACCCATAGAGATGCAAGTGAGGAGCACTTATTCCACCAGCAGCTCGTAGAAGAGATTAGGCTGGTGTACAGTCTCTCTTATCATATACATTTAATCTTCACAACTCTGCTTTCTTGCTTCTCTTGTAGTCTGCCAATCCACAACTTGTCCCCCAGCTACATCCCTAACCTAGTCTCAAAATACCAACCAAATTGTTCTCTTCGTTCCTTCCAAGACCTCCTGCTCTCTAGCTCCTTTGTCACCTCATCCCACGCTCTCCTCCAGGACTTCTTCTGAGCCTCTCCCATCCTCTGGAACTCTCTACTCCAATCTGGCTGACTATCACCTACTATCAGCCTATCTTGCCCCCCCCCCCCAACAACTGTACATTTATTTTCTCCATCAGCACATCCATCTTGAACACCAGAATTGGCAGGTCCACCACTGGCACCCTGTGCTTTACACAGATGAGAGCAGGTTCATTGTGAGCACATGACAGATGTGAAAGGGTCTGGAGAAGCCATGGAGAATGTTATACTCCCTGTAACATCATTCAGCATGACCAGTTTGGTGGTGGGTCAGTGATGGTCTGGGAAGGCATATCCATGAAGGGATGTACAGACGTCTACAGGCTGGACAAAGGCACCCTGACTGCCATTAGGTATTGGGATGAAATACTTGGACCCATTGTCAGACCCTATGCTGGTACAGTGGGTCCTGGGTTCCTCCAGTGGCATAAGACTAAGCTTCCAAAAGACTTCCACCAATTAAAATATGCTCTTCATATACATAATACAAATATAGCCTCTATATTGCCAAGCAGACCTATTTTAACACTCTCATTAATAATCCCTCATCCAGTTCATGTTACCACTTATCTACCTTTAAAGAGGAAGTAAAGCCTTTATAAAAAAAATAAAAAAAACGGAACCTGCAAGGCAAAGGCATAATGAGCTAGTATGCATAGCATACTAGCTCATTATGAATAACTTACCTGAGAACAAAGCCCCCAAAGCGCTTCTCGTCCACGACCTCCGCCGGCGCCATCAAACCAGGAGTGACTTCCGGGTTTCGCCGCTCCAGCGCTGTTATTCGCTGGAGCGGCAATGACATCACACCCGCCCATGCGCAGTACAGCGGCATATCGGCGTGAACTCGGCATGCGCAGTGCGCCTGCGCGCTGATGTCTACGGCGCATGCGCCGTAGACAGCGATGCCTGTTTTTTTTTAAATATCTCCTAAACCATGTAGGTTTAGGAGATATTTATTGGACCTACAGGTAAGCCTTAATCTAGGCTTACCTGTAGGTCAAAGTGGTTTGTAAGGGTTTACAACCACTTTAACTCTCTACTTTGTCCTTCACTGTCTCCACTGCCTCCACTCACTAACTCACTCACTGCCCAGTCAATCGTCAATCACTACAATTTGTGATGAGATCTCCACTGTACAGATATCTCCCCCACTGAACACTCAATGTCCACAGGTACACTCAATACTTCCGTCATTTAACACTAATAATTAGGGATGAGCCGAACACCCCCCGGTTCGCACCAGAACGGGCAAAAAATTTGTACAAACATGCGAACACCGTTAAAGTCTATGGGACACGAACATGAAAAATCTAAAGTGCTCATTTTAAAGGCTTATACGCAAGTTATTGCCATACAAAGTTTTTGGGGACCCGGGTCCTGCCCCAGGGGACATGTATCAATGCAAAAAAATGTTTTGAAAACTGCCGTTTTTTTCAGGCACAGTGATTTTAATAATGCTTAAAGTGAAACAATAAAAAATAAATATTCCTTTAAATATTGGGCCTGGGGGGTGTCCTTAGTATGCAGTAGCACATTTTTCCCGTGTTTAGAACAGTACCACAGCAAAATTACATTTCGAAAGGAAAAAAAGTAATTTAAAACTGATTGTGGCTGTAATGTATTGTCAGATTCCGGCAATATAGAAAAAATGTATTGGAAAAAAACAGCATGCCCCCCCCCCCCCCCCAGTCCATTACCAGGACCTTTGGGTCTGGTATGAATATTAATGGGAACCTCGCAGCAAAATGTAAACAAAATGCATGGGGCTCCCCCCAAAATCCATACCAGGCCCTTCAGGTCTGGTATGGATTTTAAGAACCAAAATAAAAAAAAATGGTGTAAGGGTCCCCCCAAAATCCATACCAGACCCTTATCCGAGCACGCAACCTGGCAGGCCGCAGGAAAATAGGGGGACAAGAGAGAGGCCTCCTCCTGAACCGTACCAGGCCACATGCCCTCAACATAGGGAGGATGTTTTGGGGTCCCCCAAAAACATCTTGTTCCCATGTTAATCGGGACAAGGGCCTCCTCCCCACAACCTTTGCCGGGTGGTTTTGGGGGGCTCCGGGCGGAATCTGGAAGCCCACTTTAACAAGGGGACCCCCAGATTCCGCCCCTATGTGAATGGTGTTGGGTACATTGTACCCCTACCAATGCACCAATAAAAGTGTCAAAAATTTGTAAAAATCAGAGGAGACACTTTGGGACAAGTCCTTTATTAAAAAATAAAAATGTCCTGCGATGTAAATCCTGCTTCGATGACAGCGCCCGACGACTGACGCTTCTTCCTGATGACGGCTGTTATATAGCTGAGGGTGGGGCCACCCGCTGACGTAAACGGATGACCCCGCCTTCAGCTATATAACAGCTGTCATCGGGAAGAAGCGTTAGTCGGCAGGAGCCTCCCATGGAGGCGGAGTTGTTGCTGGGTTTTTTGTTTTTTGGTCCATTGGGCGCTGTCTTTGAAGATGGATTTACATCGCGGGACATTTTTATTTTTTTTAATAAAGGACTTGTCCCAAAGTAATCTCCTGTAATTTTTACAATTTTTGACACTTTTTTCGTGAATTGGTAGGGGTACAATGTACCCAATTCACATAGGGGGGAGGGTATCTGGGGGTCACCTTGTTAAAGGTGGCTTCCAGATTCTGATAAGCCCCCCATCCACAGACCCCCACAACCACCGGGCATGGGTTGTGGGGATGAGGCCCTTGTTCCCATCAACATCCTCCACATATTGAGGGCATGTGGCCTGGTACGGTTCAGAAGGGGGGGCGAGAGAAATCCTGCCAGGTCGCATGCTTGGATAAGGGTCTGGTATTGATTTTGCAGGGCCCCTACGCCATTTAAAAAAAAAATTGTCACAGGGTTCCCCTTCATATCCATACCAGACCTGAAGGGCCTGGTATGGATTTTGGGGGGACCCCCACGCATTTCTTTTTTCATTTTGGTGCAGGATTCCCCTTAATATTCATACCAGACCCAAAGGTATTGTGGTATTGTTCTAAACATGGGAAAAATGCGCTACTTTACAGGCATACTAAGGACACCCCCAGGCATGATATTTAAAGGAATATTACATTTTTATGGTTTTACTTTAGGCAGTATTAAAATCACTGCTCCTTTTTGCATTGATACATGTCCCCTGGGAGCAGGACCCAGATCCCCATACATTTTTTATGGCAATAACGTGCATATAAGCCTTTAAAATGAGCACTTTTGGTTTTTCATGTTAGTGTCCCATAGACTTTAACACTGCATAATGTTCGATGTTCGGCAAACACCCAATGTTCGAGTCGAACTTACGTTCGGCCCGAACATCAGGCTCGTCCCTACTGCTAATATAGACAAGGTTACTAAACGTTTTTCTAATGCCCACCTAACCACCTGTCCTCTGGACCCATTCCCTTACAAATACTACAGCCAAGCTCTGGCTCTATTCTACACTCTCTAACTAACATTTTCAATGTCTCCCTCTCTTCTACCATTTTCCCCAACTTTTTAAAACATGCAGTAGTCACCCCCATACTACTAAAAAATCCTTATTGGATCCCACCAATTATCAATCTCTAATCCGGGTCCACCGGTCTCTGCAAGAGTATTTATTCTTATAAAACCAGAGAAGATTCACCATCTGGGATGTCCCACATATCAGTCTTTTTTATATCCATTTATCTGAGGATTATCACCTTATGGTTGTGGACTTATATTGAGTTTTCCTTTTCAGGATTTGATTTGTGCTATTGGACTTATTTTGCTCTCACCCATTTCACTATGTTGGACTCTATTTTTCATTTTTTATTGAATGTTTACTAGAATGCAAATTTTTTTTTGTGTACACTTTCACTGTATAACAAGTTTCAGCGCTACATTCCATCTACCTTCTTATTTGAATAGGTCCATGATGACTGTATATCCAATGTCAGGAAATTCCCAGATTGACCTTACTCCAACTTCACACGGCATCGACCATGGATATAATGGATACTGCAGGCGGTACCAGGACAGGAACTCCAGTGATGGCAAATGAATGACCAAAACCAACCCTAATGAGGGTGCTGGAACCAAATTGTGAAGCTCAGCAGCACTTGCATCGTTGACATAAAAAAAAGGGGGGGGGGGCTCCGATAGTGCAGGTCAAAAAGACGGCTTTTAATGGGTAAAAAGCAATGTACAAAAAACGTATAAAAACAATCACATGTGATAAAAGCAATATGGGGAATAGAGTACCCCTCCCGACGCGTTTTGTCCAATACGGACTTCTACTGGGGCATCTTGAGTCCTGTCCTGGTACCGCCTGCAGTATCCATTATATCCATGTGAAGTTGGAGTAAGGCCAATCCGGGAATTTCCTGACATTGGATATACAGTTATCGATGACCTGTCCCATGGGTGCACTCATGCTCGATTGACTCGTTGTCTTATGATAGTCGTGTCCAACATCTCTGGTAAGCGTATATGAACCTTGATGTTTACTTTGAAGACACCTACAGTTTGATGACTCTTGGGGCTGTGTGACATCCTGTGTATTTACCTACGTGTCTAGATGGACATTTGGTGTTTCATTTACCTCTATGTGGACTTTTTCTCACTTATTTATTTTTTGTTTGATTAATCTCACTCCCAAGTTTGCATTGTCTATATGTTTGGTTTAGCACTACATATACACCACTATTACTGTTTGCAACAACCTTCCCATGGATGGCTGACATGTTTGGTTTGCTGATTTAATAAACACGTATGTCCCTAGAAAGAATTATGCTCACCATATCAGGTTATTATTACAAACAGCCTAAGGCATTCAGAATAATACATATGCTAGCTCAACACTCATGAGGTATTTCAATTTGTGGAACACATGCTGACAGCATGTTTGAGCGACCATGGAACTAATGCCATTTCACACATACCCCTGATCTTGTAAATGAATCAGTCTTCTCTGCACCTGTGTAATTGTCTGAAACAGGCTGAACACCTGATGTGTCAAAGTTTAACTGTGAGGGTCATTCTCCCATGCTTGTAAAAGATGGATAAGGTTATTGAGGTTTCCACACATTTTGTGCTGGAACGATTAAGATTAGATGATTAGACTCATAGCTCATTCTTTATAAAACTACCTTTCATCACATCGTACCAAATCCTTTATCCAATACTTAAAACTACAGCCAAAAGCTTCATATACTAACGGGATTTAAATAAAATGAAAATTTTAGGGCGTAGGGAGAATTTTAATGTTCATGCAATTAAATATAGTATCACAGACAGTATTTTGGTTTTGTTGTAAGTGCACTAAGGCCCCTTTCACACCGGGGTTTTTTTCAGGCGGTACAGCGCTAAAAATAGTGCCTGTACACCGCCTGAAAAAATTCACTCCAGTGTGAAAGCCGGGGGCTTTCACACTGGAGCGGTGCGCTAGCAGGACGGTATAAAAAGTCCTGCTAGCAGCATCTTTGGAGCGGGATAGGAGCGGTGTATTCACTGCTCCTATACCGCTTCTACCCACTGATTTCAATGGGACACCGCGGTAATACCACGGCAATACCGCCGCAAAGCGCCGCTATGGCGGCGCTTTGCGGGGGATTTTAACCATTTTTCGACCGCTAGCGGGGGTTAAAATCGCACCGCTAGCGGCCGAATCCCGTGGCTAAAACGACGGTAAAGCAACGCTAAATATAGCGCTGCTTTACCATCGCCGTGGCTCCCGCCCCAGTGTGAAAGGGGCCTAATGCAGCTATAGACACCTTAAATTATTATTGTAAACTATTTTTGGACTACAATACACTATGCTGTTGATCTAGTTTTTCATCATGTCTTAATTAAGATAACTGTCAGTGTCAGTAGACAATGTACAAACATGTCTGTACTTTGGTTTCTGCAGTACGAAAGAAAACCTAAATTAATTTGCATGATAAACTGCATTGTATACATATTTCTAGCTAATGTATCTTCCACTAACCTTTCAGTTAGTGAATGGGGTATTTTATAATTGTCAGATTGAATGAATATACTATGCGTACAATATTGCAAACATTAATTGTAAAAGTGCAATTGTGTCTGCTTAAATACACTGTTTAAAAAAATTTAAGGAACACTTTTTAATCAGAGTATAGCATCAAGTCAATTAAACTCCTGGGATATTAATCTGGCCAGTTAAGTAGCAGAGGGGGCTGTTAATCAGTTTCAGCTGCTATGGAGTGAATGAAATTAACAGGTACACTAGATGGGCAACAATGAGACAACCTCCAAAACAGGAATGGTTTTACAGGTGTGGGCCACTGACATTTTTTTCCCTACTCATCTTTACTGACTGTTTTTCACTAGTTTTGCATTTGGCTAGGGTCAGCATGAGGCGATACCTGGACCCTATAGAGGTTGCACAGTCCAACTCCTCCAGGATGACACATCAATACGTGCCATTGCCAGAAGGTTTGCGTTGTTTCCCTGCACAGTTTTAAGAGCATGGTGGAGATTCCAGGAGACAGGCAGTTACACTCGTAGAGCTGGACAGGGCTGTAGAAGGTCCTTAACCCATCAGCAGGACCAGTATCTGCTCCTTTTTGCAAGGAGGAACAGGATGAGCACTACAAAATTCCCTCCAGCAGGCCACTGGTGTGACCTATGCTTTTCACAGATGAGATCAGGTTCCCCCTGAGCACATGTGACAGACGTAAAAGGGTCTGGAGAATCCTTGGAGAATGTTATGCTGCCTGTAGCATCACTCAGGATGACCAGTTTGGTGGTTGGTCAGTGATGGTCTGGGAAGGCATATCCATGGAGGGATGCACAGACTGCATTAGGTATCGGGTTGAAATCCTTGGACCCATTGTCAGACCCTACCCTGGTGCAGTGGGTCCTGGGTTCCTCCTAGTGCACGACAATGACTGGCCTCATGTAGGGAGAGTATGCAGCCAGTTCCTGGAGGATGAAGGAATTGATACCATTGAATGGCACCCACGCTCGCCTGACCTAAATCTAATAGTACACCTCTGGGACATCATGTTTCGGTCCATCCGACACCGCCAAGTTGCACCTCAGTCTGTTTAGGAGCTCAGTGATGCCCTGGTTCAAATCTGTGAGAAAATACCCCAGAACACCATCCATTGTTTCATTAGGAGCATGCCTGACAATGTCGGGGTATCGGTACCCCGACATTGTCAGTCATGCATACAAGCACGTGGGGGCCATACAAACTACTAAGTACCATTTTGAGTTGCTGCAATGAAATTTCACCAAAATGGACTAGCCTGTTGCATAATTTTTTCACATTGATTTTCGGGGGTGTCTTTGAATTCAGCCCTCTGTAGGTTGATAATTTTATTTTATTTTCCATTAAACGATGTGGCATCCTTTCCTTTCCTAACATATTACCCAGTCCATATCACTATAGATATCCAGCATGATATTTTTTTCCCATTGAGATCTGATGTGTTTTCAAAGTGTACCTTTAATTTTTTTTGAGCAGTGTACATAAATCGGGTTGAGGGAGAATTCATGCAAATGAATTAGTACCACATACCTGAATTTCTTATTACTATATATGCGTTTTTAATTCTGGTAATGGCCTTAACCTGTTAATGCTGGTGCCCTCTAAGAGGTTTATGATGCCGGAAGGCGGGGCTTAAGAGCACGTGACCGTCGCGATAGCTGTCACAGTGGTCACGTGATCAGAAAACTGCTTGCAATTGGTAGCTTTTGGTTAAGCGCCAGTAACTGTGTCAGGGCGCACACCGAGTGTGCTCTGGGCCCAGGACCAGGTGCAGATGGGCCGCATATTTGTGTGCGTCCGGCACCAAGAGGTTACACTGGAAAAGTTCTGTTTTTGAAGCCCTGTTTTTTTAATTAGTTTATAGACCTGCAGAGTCTTCCAGAGCAGGGCAGGGTGATTATTTTGAAGAATTGGGGTTATGTTTTAGGGGGTTGTGTGCTGGATGTTAATGCCTGCAAAAATGTTTAGTTTAGCTTAGAATAAATTGGAAATCATTAGAACCTCTTACCAGGTGTTCATAACTGTTGGTTAGTCCATTGTGGGATTTTCCCTTTACCATCTGTCCCTGTAACACCAGGAAAATAACCTAAGGGCAGTGGTATCACAGGGACAGGGAGAGACTGACAGCAAAACATCCTGCCAGAGGTTTTTATCCTTTTTACAAACACCCTGTCATCATAACAGGAGATGAGAGGGAAATTTCCAAATGAGGACATAGACAGCAATTAAAAACCTGACAGAGCGTGAGAGTAATCCTTAGCCTATCCAACACCACATTAGCATTTTGTGGACAATTAAGTTGTTTTATTATTTATTCATTGGTTTTTATCCCCTTCCTGTTCAGCCTTGGCATCCATTTTACTGGGTCTTTACACTCAGAGAGCAGGAAAGACTGCCCAATTGCAGCCCCGCTTTGATTGGCTGTCACAGTGGTAACACCATCGGCAGCCAGTCCCACTGGCTCCTGATCATTATTAGAGACCAGTAGCTGTTTTTGACAGCTAAGTCACTGTGCTGGGAGCACTCACTGAGCATGCTCTCAGCACAGAAACCTCGGGCATCCATGGGTGCATATATGTGGCGGGTGGCTGTTAAATCCCACCCTCTTTGCCACTGTATTATGTGGGCAGTAACAGGTTAAACTAGTTTATTATTTATTATGTTTATACTAGTTGCTTTATTTGAAGTGTTTCATTGTCATTGGAAGTAAAATATATGAAGCACTGGATTTCCATATCAATTGTGAAACATGGTTATGTTAAGTCCTACAAGATACAACATAGTTTTATTATAATCCCTAAGTAATATCCATTTAGCTAACTTACAGCATTGAGAATGACCTTGATTTAAAATACCAAGTACCATGCTATAAATTGGACAGAGTTGCCCTTTTATTGCCAGTATTGCATGTTCCCCGAATCTATGACTGTATATCAAAGAGTCTATAACTTCCTTACTCTCTGTGGTGTATACATTAATCACTATTATTTTATATAATTAATAGCAAAGAGCCTCTTGTGTTATCCTGGAATGACATTTGATTCCAAAACCTGGCTAGTTATACATTTCACTGCACTGACATGTCAGTCTGGTGAAGATGAGTCTATCAGACATGTCCTGCCTGTCATTATTGATAAGGTGAATGAATCCTATGACCTTCACAGACCTTTGCTTTTGAGAAGCTGATATACAAATCTTTAAGGTCAACAAATGATTGAGAGAAACTATAAATTGGAAACGAGACAGTTGGAGAACAATATAATGAGTCAAAATGTTTAGAGAAGTGTTGAATATACTGATAAAGGTGTTTAATAGCTGTTATGCAGCTTTCTATAGCTTGCTGGATATCCCCACAAAACACAGGTAATAAGAGATTTGCCTTCATAATTTCATGCAGATACCTGCAAGGTGAACAACTCGGTGATAATGGAGTTTGAAGAAATAGGAATGACTGAACATTGGTTGCAAAGCTTTTCCAGTGTGTAAAAATGCAGGCAGGCCATAGATTATGTAATTTTCTTTCCTTCCACCACAGGTGGAAAGAAAGTAAATTAATCAATTCCCCCATCAACGCGGTTATGCCGCGTACACACGATCGGACTTTCCGGCGGACTTGGTCCGGCAGACCAAAGTCCGACGGACATTCCGATCGTGTGTGAGCTGCAGCAGGCTTTTTCTTCCCAAAAGTCCGCCGGACCTAGATTTAAAACATGTTTTAAATCTTCCCGCCGAAAGTCCACCCAGTTCCTGTTGGGAAGTCCGCCCGTCTGTATGCAGGGCTGATGGATTTTCCAAATGAACGGACTTGCCCACACACACGGAGTAAAGTCCATTCATTTTGAACGTAAATCGAGGTACGATGGGACTAGAGAAGGAAGTCAACCTCGCCACTTTCATCTGTGAGATTGACACCTTGCGAGCCCCGTTGCCTGGTATGAATTTTGAGGGTAACCCCCTACGCCGGAAAAACGTTGTGGGGTCCCCCCAAAGTCCATACCCGACCCTTATCCGAGCATGCAGCCCGGCCGGTCAGGAAAGGGGGTGGGGACGAGCGAGCACCCCCCCCTCCTGAGCCGTACCAGGCTGCATGCCCTCAACATGGGGGGGTTGGTGCAGCCCTTCACCCCAAAGCACCTTGTCCCCATGTTGATGAGGACAAGGGCCTCTTCCCTTCCGCTGGCCATTGGTTGTTGGGGTCTGCGGGTGGGGGGCTTATCGGAATCCGGAAGCCCCCTTTAATAAGGGGACCCCAGATCCCGCCCCCAACCCTATATGAATGAGTATGGGGTACATGGTACCCCTACCCATTCACCTAGGGAAAAAAAGTCAATAAAAAAAACACACTAGACAGGTTTTTCAAGTAGTTTATTAGGCAGCTCCGGGGGTCTTCTTCCAACTTCAGGGGTCTCTCCGCGCTTTTCGGCCTCTTCTCCCGCTCTCCGCTTGTTCTACCGGGCTCCTCCGCTATCTTCTTCCAGCTCTTTTACTAGCGTTGGCCCGGGCTTCTGGTTCATCGTCGAATCCCTCATCTAGGTGGATGTAGCATTGCTTCACCTCTACTCCAGCAATCACTGGAGCACAAGGCTGTGGAGGAGGTTGGAGTGGCTGGCTCATGCTCCCGGCCGCATGTTGAGAGGTTGAGCCACCTGTCGCTCAGGCATCTGGGTGGATCCCAACATTAAAAATACTTTGTCCTTTGTTTCTCTTCCCCAATTTATGGCATTTGGCTGATTCTCTCTCCCCAGGGGGAGGTTTGGTAAAGTGGAGGTCCCCATATATTTGGTACAATCACTCAGCCCATCTGCAACAATTTGTCATTTTCACAGAACCTGGCAATGTGGGCTTATTGGCTGAAGGGTGGGGGTAAACAGGGCAGACTGTTAAGTTATAATTGTATAGTGTGATTAATTCTTGTTTTGTGGATCTTGTATGATATTAACAACAGGTTTATGGAAGCGTATATAAATTGTATTTTTTGGATCAAGCTTTTTAAATAACTGAAACAAAAGTTATAAGGATTTTCTTTAATTGTTTGTGTTATGGATTTACTTTGCCACCTTAGAAGTCACACCAATAATTATTTATTGTTTGAAGTAATATAAGGGATGTTAGCGCATGATTTGGGAAATCAGTGCTTGAACTTGACTCTTCAATATAAGCCATGTAATATCTGTACTTTTGGTTTCCTTCCGTCAGCTTTTTGTTCTTGATTGGGAACATGTTAACCATATCTTACTCTTACACTTTCATATTACTCCTAATCAGCTCTATCGTTTTACTGCACAGCCTAACAATTCCTTCTAGTTTAGATTCGGTATTTCCTTTGTAATGCGGAAGTGGTTGTTTTGAGATAAGAGATTACAGAGGGAGCGCAAAAATCATTTGGTTGAGTTAATTGGAGGGCAGAAGTCTTCTTTGTGTTGTGGGTTGTTTGCTGTATTTTGCTGCCACAGACTATATATCTGATGTCTCGGTGTCATCTATAAAATTCTCTAAGCATCATGCCCACTTTCAGCGGTCTTTTAACAGTACTGGTGTTAATTCCCACTGCTATCAAGGTCAAAGGATATTTATTTATGTAGGTCTAACTTCTAAAAATTTCTGCAGGGTAGGAACAACTATCCACAAGAAATCAATTAGGGTTCCAAGCTTAGAGAGAAATGCAAGCAGCTTGTCTGCTTAGCCGAACAGCATGGGGCCTTGCTGATCAGGCATTCAGTCCCAGGAAAGTATCATGCAGTTCATAGTAATTAATTACTCTGGAGGGAATTGCCGAACACAGACATAATAGAGAGAGGGATAGGACTATAGAAAGCAAGTGGGAGGAGACGAGGTCGGTCTAGTAAATGGTGCCTGATACATTGCTAATGAATGCCACTGCCAAACACAATATCATCCCACCAATGTCTATAAATAAACCTGACAATGCTGTGCAGGTTATGAAATATGATGGCATAGATTAATGCATAGGAAACATTACACCTTTTAGTTTAAGGAAGAGCCAGCCATGTAATGCAATCAATAAACTCTTTACATTTCAGAGATTTCAGGGGAAATTCCCCTGCAAAGGAAACAGCCTATTTGCCTTTACTGTAGTAAATCAACCCCAATCAGTAAATGTGGGTTCCATTTATTTTATTCATTTATAGAGCACCAGTTTATACTGCAGTTTTTTGTTTTTTTACAAAATATCATCTTTAATCAATAGGGTTCATTTGGGCTAAATCTCTGGTGTTACTTGTTATTTTTTTGTGGTTTGTCCTTGATATTTCACACTAAAAACTTAAATAACTAGTAACACAAATAGGTATTTTTTTGTATTCCTTTTACTAATTTATACAGCACTGACACTTTTTCATAGTGATAAAAAGAATACAGAATAATTGTGTAACTGATCTATAAAGAGGCTTACTATGAATTTCCCTACTAGATGAATGCACACAAAGTGCACATGGGAAAACCTAATGCAAGGGCTCCAATACTGCAAAAGAATGTTTGAACTAATGGGGATAAGCAAATTGATCTGGATTATGTTCTCAAACTCCTAGTAAAGTTCGACCATTGTGAACTTTAATTTGAACCCCATTAAAGTCTGTGAATCATGAAAACCAATTCTGGCCATTTTCAAGTCTAATGGGCAAGGTATGGTCAAGCCAAGGGCATTGAGAGCTGGGCACTGCCATGTATCAATGCAAAATAAATAAAATTCCAAACAGCAAGAGGGGTTCCTCCTTTTATACGACTTGAAGGTTGATGTGAAAAACAAAATTTGCTTCTATGTCATGTTTCTGAGATACCTTTTAGGCTATATATGATGTTACATAAAAGTACAATTCTGACAGTCAGTGTCACAGTATCCTGGAATTGCATATTTTGGATGTGTAATTTATTTCTACACTTATAATTTTAGCATTTAGTAATTTTTTTATTTTTTTTACTTGGATCAGTGATTTTTAGTGGGACTGTGACATTGCGGCCGACAGATCGGACACCTAACTGACACTTTTGACACCTTTTTGGGAACCAGTGACATTATTACAGTGATCAGTGCTAAAAATATGCACTAACAATGGCAGGGAAGGGGTTAACATCAGGGGCGATCAAAGGGTTAAGTGTATTCCCTAATTGTGCTTTCTTACTGTGGGGCCGATGGGCTCACTGCATGGACACTGTGATCCGTGTGCCTGATTAGCAGAAACACTAGATCACAGGCTCCATGCCCGACAGCACAGCGGTCTGCTTGTTTACATCGGCCACCGTCCTGTCTCTGTGGGGAGTGATCGTGGGTGGCCGTCAGACATCGCATCCCCCGGGCCCGCTGATTGGCTCCCCCTGTGGCCAATCAGTGCGAGATCGCAGCTCCGACGGCGTGCATGCGCCCCCCCCCCCAGTGGCTATTGACAAAATCACATACAGGTACGGGATTTTGCGCAATAGAGCCACTTTGCCACAGTTTATGTATGGCAGGCGGTCAGGAACAGGTTAAAACCTAACTAACGCTGAACCTACTCTCTGTAAATAAAAACCGCTGTACTTACCTTTTCTGAAGCTGATCTGGTCCGGTCTCCAGCGGCAGATGCTGTGTGCAGGAGAGGAACGACAACAGCTGGGAAATGCTTGGGAAGTGACTTCACCCATAGACTTACCATGGGACTTTGGTTGTCTGCTGCCTCTCCTGCACACACCTACACACTGAAGCCATTGCTAACAGTTCTGCGTGGGACTGGACCAGAGCGGCTGCCAGGTATGTACAGCGATTTTAGCTTTACAGGGATAGATAGATAGATAGATAGATTAGGCTTATCAATGCAAGAAATATCATCGCATAGTGGCCTTGCAGACATTGTATAATATACTGTGCCTCATCCCTAATGAGATCAAAATGACAAAAAATTTAACAAATATGGGATTTTAATGGCACCAAACCAAAAAAGTTAATTTTAAAACATATATATAGTTTATTAAATTCTTAAAATCGCTTAACATAGATAATCTACTACATAATCGCTAACAACCCTGATTAGCTGGGTTAGTGTCACCATAGCCCCTCATAACCTGTGAGTTGGGAGCCCCTAATACACAGTGAAAATGTAAATAAAGCCACTAGGATATCCTAACGTCCAGATGTCAGATGGTGGCTAGTGAAAGGATGGTGAAATTCAGCTCAGCATTGTGTTCGACATGTTTCACATATTTTGATACTTCTTGGGTTAAGTTATTATAATCTATAATAGAATGAATATAGTATCATTAACCTCTCTGGCGGTTTTCCCGAGTGTGGCTCGGGGTTAAATTTCATTACCATTAGCGGTAACCCCGAGCCACACTCGGGATTGCATCTCAGGATCCTGGTGCAGTGTACTTACCTTGTCTCCAGGATCCTGCGATGTTCCCCCGCTGTGTCTGCGGGCTCTACCCTCCAGCCCGATGCCTCTGTGTGCCGGGCTCCATTCCTTGCGAACGTCGTGACGCATGGGGGTTGAGCCCGGCGGCAAATTCAAAAAATAGAAAATTCATAACACATACAGTGACTGAAGGTCAGAGGAAATATGCATATTAGGCAAATTACAAGAATTATTTGTGATGGTTGTGCAAATGCTTCAGACATTTGCACAGGGGATTTTTTTTAAAATAGACCCTATGCTAGCAGATTTAATTGGCCACAGTTTCAAAAGGAGACACCAGGCAGGTTATAATCAAGAAATCAAAATTAAGCCCCATACACACGGTAGGATTTTCCGATGGATTCTGTCCTATCGGACAATGTTGTCGGAAAATCAGACCGTGTGTAGGCACCATCGGACAGTTTCCATCAGATTGTCTGACGGACAAAGTCCTATCTCCTGCTGGATAGATTTTTTGACAACAAAGTCCGATCACACCAAATCCGATCGTGTGTAGCGAATTCCGACCGGACAAAGTGCTACGCATGCTCAGATCACATTACAAGACCAAAGCTATTGGCTACTAGCCTCTACGTAGTCCCGTCGTAGGCAACAAACGTCACCACGTTCAGAATGATCGGATTTTCCGACAACTTTGTCCGACCGTGTGTACGCAAAACCAACATCAGACAAAGTATGACGGACATGGTCTGACGGACCTGGTCCTCGGATAATCCGCGCGTGTGTATGGGGCTTTAGAGTGTACTATTTCAAAGAAAAATACACAAAATCTGTCCAGTCTCAATGCACACTATGCAAGAAGCTTTTGTAGGATGTAGTTTCAGAGGGAAAAAAACAGGCAGGTTTTATTCTAGATTGAACTATTTCATGAAAATACTGCATTATGGCCACTATAGGAGCTGACGGTCATAGGAAATATGCATATTAGGCAAATTACTAGAATTATTTGTGATGGTTGTGTAAATGCTTCAGACATTTGCACAGTGGATTTTTTAAAATAGACCCCATGTTAGCAGATTTAATTGGCCACAGTTTCAAAAGGAGACACCATGCAGGTTATAATCAAGAAACATTTGAGTGTACTATTTCAAAGAAAAATACACAAAATCTGTCCAGTCTCAATGCACACTATGTAAGAGGCATTGACATAGTTCAGGAAAATACTGAATTATGGCCACTATAGGAGCTGACGGTCATAGGAAATATGCATATTAGGCAAATTACTAGAATTATTTGTGATGATTGTGTAAATGCTTCAGATATTTGCACAGTGGATTGTTTTTAAATAGCCCCAATGTAAGCAGATTTAATAGGCCACAGTTTCAAAAGGAGACACCAGGCAGGTTTAAATTAAGAAATCAAAATTTGAGTGCACTATTTCACAGAAAAAAATCCACAAAAACTGTCACACTATGTAAGAAGCTTTTGTAGGAGGTAGTTTCAGAGTGAAAAAAACAGGCAGATTTTATTCTAGAAATTAAAATAAGTATGTATTACTTCACAAAAAAATTACACCAAAATTGTACAGCCTCGATGTTTTGTGCTTTTATGTGCTTGTGAGCACTTGGCAAGTTTTGGTATGAACTAAAAATTAGCGCAAGCTCCAGTCAGTGGCCCAACCTTGACACCCAATAGTAGATGTGGTCCTCGCATTATATTTGCAGGTGCAGAACCTGCTTACCCCCTTTAGCTTTAGGCCTGCCAGATATTATGAATACAGTGGATTGCAAAACCTATTTAGCAGCTATGGCAATATGGGGATTGATGACGTGATGCATAGGTGCACTTAACAATGTGGTGATTTGGTGCAATAAAATAAATAAAAATATTTCACAAGTAGGCGATGATGTGCTGCAAATACCTTCTTTGCCTGTGTCAGGAACAAGTTCATGCTGATAACCCCAAAATAAGAAGAAACCCTAGCAATATATAATAATAAAATATACCTCCCTCAATAAAAGTTAAAACGCTAAACCTAAACTAACCCTAATATATTAAACCACAAACATATTATTTTTTTTATTTTATTTTTTAGCCTAACTGAATGTAAGTTAAGAATAAAAAAAAACTATCTAGCTAAAAAACTCAGTAAAACAAAAAAAACTATATGTGGAGCATAACAACAGCAAACAGTTGTTGCTTACACACAAAAATAATCCTAAACATACTGTGTACCCCACCACACTGCAATTCAATTTAATGATGATGATGGTAATGTTGGTATAATACAGAACTGGGTATAGCAATTTTCAACAGCACTGTATAGTATAGCTGCAACTATCTCTCACTGCAAACACTCATTCAGTTCTTCCTTGCTCCAAGTCTCTCCAATGCACACTGGCTGTGTATATGACTGACTATAATTATAGCACTGTTTAGCAACACTGTATAGTATAGCAGCAACTATCTCTCCCTGCAGACATTCGGTGATGCTATTTACTTCAGGTCTCCTCAACACACACTGTGAAAATGCTGCTGAGAACACTGACTTTAATAGGGAGGGAGGGAGCTAGAACATAATAAACCTCCCCTTATTGGCCCTCTTAAGCCACCTTACCACTGTTCATAGGCCAGGAAGTGCATTATTGGTAATTGTTTGCTATAGCCGTGAATGGCTGTATTACCTATAGGTACTGTAAATAGCTCCTAAACATGCGCCGTTTATTGAGATATTTACTGTATACTGTGCCGATGATGTCATTGGCGCAAGCACTCTGAAGGAACTGCTGCCTGTGCCGTTTCTTCGGGAACATGTGCCGTGACCGGTGGTTCCCGTGCGCATGCGCAGGAGTGATGTCACGCGGCTTCGGCCAGTCACACAGCCGGAGTCCGCGGACCAGGAAGGAAGACGGGCAAAGATGGATGTGACCTCCAGTGGGGACGACGCAGGTTTTGTTTGCAGATAAGTGTCACATAATGTGCTAGTATGTGATGCATACTAGCAAATTATGCCTTTACTTTGCAGGGAAGAAAAAAAAAATTCAACCAGAGTTTAATGGCTATGTATGTTGTCTTCAATGACTATGGATGTTGATGGGTTTCAGCCAATGTCGACAGACATGAACTCCATTACTATCCGTATAAATTACAGTTGTAAAATAACAAAACGATACACATCTCAGAACAAAAACTCATATTTCATTTAGTATTGGTAATTATGATAATTATTTTGTTTTTAAAACTTTTATTTTACAGAATCTGGTATTATATATTGGATGACTTTTGGTTGTTGTATGACCCTAAATATTTTGTTTGGATTGGGCCAAAAAGAGACATCTGAAACCTAGTAGTTAGACATCCCCAGCCACAGCACCTTGTATTAAAAGTAATATTCAAAACAGATTATTTGCTTCATCAGAGTACTGGTCAACTGATATGATGGGAGACTGAGGCTCTGCTAAATGCATATTTTTTTATGATATTAATAAAATGCTCCATAAGGATGTACTTGTGCAATAGTAACTTGTAAATGTAATTTATTTTAGCACTTTGTATATGTTCTGCTGCTTTTGTTTGTTATTTTCCTTTTTGTTTTAATTTTGTTTTCTGTTTTTCATAGTTACACAGTCTAGAGGGGCCCTTGACAACTTCCAGAGGTTTTCAGCACCATCAACATATCTACCTGTAAACTATCGAATAACTACAGCAGAAACTGCCTTTCTCATGAAAGAGAACAACCAGGATTTTATGAGGAATTCTAGCTTGCAATCAAGGGTAGAGACTTTCTTCATTCATAAATCTCGAAGAACTCCAATACTGAATGCTAGCTACGGACCCTTTTTTGCTGAGCGGGACATTTCAGAAGACCTTCTGTTGTCCTCTCAGGTATTTGCATCCAACAAGTTTACCTTTAACTGGAAGCTAAAAACTTATCTAATCAATGATAAAGTATATCCCAACAAACCAAAAGTCCAAGTTCTATTCTATATTGCTGGCAGAGACTGGGATGATTATAGTGACACAGAAAGGCTTCCATGTCTAAAATTGTTTGCCTTTCGAGAAACCAGAGAGGCAAAGGGGAGCTGCAGGTTGCAAGGAATTCTTGGATTATGTGTAGCAGAACTTGATTTCCAGCCCTCCTGGTTTACCTCACCCCCTGTTGTTACAGGTCGTAAGAGAAACCAAGAGCAGCCTGATGGTATTCCTGTGGAACTTTACTATAGCATACATTCAGAAGAAGCAGAGTGTACAGCTGAGGAAGCAAGGAAAGGAAATTCCATCCGCCCTGGTAAAGACCAAGGGGAAGATTCCCTTTCCCACCTACAGACGATTGCCACTATTATAATATATCGTAATCCAGAAAATTCTCAGCTTACAGAGCTCAGGTTGGACAGCAATGTTGCTCTCTGGCTACCATCAAAGCCTACTAAACAAGGGGAAATCGTACATGTATACATCACAGTTGCTAACAATTCAACATTGGATCAGTTTACACTAAGGTATAGTATCTATATTTTCTATTAATATATAAAACACAAATCTGTTTGGTGGGATTGTTTATACAGTGCCATGCAACTACTGACATCCATCAATATCATCCTATATTAGATTAGTTTGGGTCCGAATTTAAATTCAGACACATTTTTGGTTATTGGGAAATTCAGATGTATCCGAATCTTTGAATGAAATGGTAACGACTGTCATTGAAATTTGTATAATTTTGTTTCGTATATTAGTTTTCTAACGAATTCCAAAATTTTGGATTGATTCGTATTCTGATCGGCCACATGGGGACAAGGGCATCTTCCCTGCAACCCTGGATGGTGGCCTACAGGTGGGGGGCTTATTGAAATCGGGGGGAAGGCCCCCAAGATCCTATCCATTCACCAAAAAAGTGTGAAATGTGAATAAAGACACAGCACAAGTTTTTGACAATTCCTTTATTAAAAAATAATGTGTCCCCCGGTGTAGATCAGTCACACCACCTGCCTCCACTGCTGGACCTTCCTCCACTGCTGGACCTTAAAAAAAGGAAAAACTTGTGTTGTGTCTGTATTCATTTTTTACACTTTTTTTGTGAATGTGTAGGTCATTCTCATTCACATAAGGTGCTGGGATCTGGGGGCCCCTTGTTAAAGGGGGCTTTCAGGATTCGATAGGCTTTCTGCTAGTTATGGGCAAGAGACCTTTGTCCTTATTAACATGGTGACAAGGTGCTTTGGGGTGCATGATGAGGGCATGTGGCTTGGTATGGTTTAGTAGGAGGGGGGCTACTTGCTCCACTCCCCCTTTGCTGGGCTGCATGCTTGGATAAGGGTCTGGTATGGATTTTTGGGGGACCCCATGCCAGTTAAAAAATAATAATTGGTGTGGGGTTCCCCTTAAAATCCATACCAGGCCCTTCGGGATTGAGGGGGGACCCATGCTGTTTTTTTCCTGATTTTTTCTATTGCTGGTATTACATTTCAGCTCTCAGTGGAAAAGCCTGCTGACAGCGGATGAGTCATCAGTTGTTAAGGACTTGTTCACACAGAATTGGTCGGTCGATCATTTTTCGACTCTTCCAAATTTGAATCGTTCTGAAAAATTGGAATTCACTAGAAAATTAATAAACTAAACTAAATTAAACAAAACTAAACTAAATGATTTCCAAAACAAATCAATAAGGCGATTCAGTTTGCATAGGTAGCGCTATACAAGTCACTCATTCATTCAATAAAACAAAATTAGTAATATAACGAATCTATAAGAAACAAAACAAATTTTTCCATTCTGCCCATGTCTATCCTATATTGGCTTGCCATCTTCTGTTGCAGTGGTAGAATATTCTACTTGCTTCTGTAAAAAAAATGGGTGGTGGTAGCATACAGATTTAGAATTCATGAAGATCTGTTCATCTAGTCACATCGAGCCAATGTGAAGGTATGCGCATGAGGCTTTCATTGGATGTTTTTCTGTTGTTCATGAAAATAGAAAAGTAGAAAATTCCATGAAAGTAGAAAACTTGCTTGCTCTAATTAGGACACAGGGAATGGTCATTGTTCTTTCATGGTATAAGGTAAGAGAAATGTGTGTTTGCTAGCTGTTATTATTCTTAATCAGATATCATGAGGTTTTGGACCATATTTTGAATTGGGTCTCAGTAGAGTTCAGCTTTTCCTCAATCATCACATTGCATTTTCTGATATAAAATTATTGATTACAATTCCTGACTATAGCAGAATTACATGTATTGTATATGTGTACGATGATAACAGAATCTGACTTTTCCAAAACACACAGATACATTTATACTAATACTTTTATTATAATAATTATTGGTATTATGACAGATATAGTTATTTATTTGGTGGCATACATATATGCATTCATAAATAAATATTAAGTACATGGTCAGTAATTGGGTTGGTCACAGTTTGAGCATAGGCCCTTTGTGTGGAGTGAAGGATTTATAAACATGGTTTAAACATTTTTTCTATCTTAAATCTATACAATCGGTTTCCATTTGCCCCTAGTTAAACCTGGAAAGTCCCATTAAAAGATGTATTTTTTCATTTTTTTACTGGAGTTTGAATCTAAAAAATGTTTTAGTTAAAATTTTTGATTAATTAATGAAAACTTATTTTTTTCAATTAAATAATTTTTTATAAAAAATGTTTCACTATTTACAACAACAAAAAAAAATGTACAGTAGTGTCAATTACATCTCATTACCCCACCCAAAGAACAAGCATCAAACATTCTAACATTCAAGATGACCCAAAAAAAAGAGGAACCCCCCCCCCCTCTTTATCTGTGTTTGTCAGTCCCTTTTACAAATCCCACCTTCACAATATTCCTATTTAATAACAGTTTTATTTATATTCCTTCCACTCCTGTGTAGCTTTCTTACCTAATGGCCCCTATTGATATGCTCATCTGGTTTCTCAACCAAGACAGACGCTAACCACCAATGCCAGATCTTTTCAAATTTCTTAGGGCCTATGTTTATCATCTTAAATTATGATTAATTGCTTTAATCTATTGATCTGTCTTTGGTGGGGAGTTTGATATCCATTTTTTGCAATATAAGTTTCCGTGCCATGTATATAGTTCTCAGCCACATCAATTGTACCTCCTCTGGGAAAGTATCTACCGGCATAATCCCTAAGAATGCTACTTTTGGATCGGGCTGTACTTGTGTAGAGCACATGGAATTCAAAATATCAGATATGGATTCCCAGTAGCAGTGCAATTTTTGGCATCACCACAGCATGTGTATGAGTGTACCAGAACCATTTATACATCTTGGACAATTAAATGCAGTTGCTTTACCCCAAGAATACAGTTTTAACAGAGTATAGTGAACTCTGTGAATAATTGAGTCATACATTGTGCAGAGGATAAGGACACCCTAAATACATTTTTCAAGGCTTGCCCCCATTCCTCATCACTAAAGCCCCATACACACGCTCGGATTATCCGAGGACCAGGTCCGTCGGATCATGTCCGTCGTACTTTGTCCGATGTTGGTGTTGCGTACACACGGTCGGACTTTGTTGTCATTCTGAACGTGGTGACGTTTGTTGCGTACGACGGGACTACGTAGAGGCTAGTAGCCAATAGCTTTGGTCTTGTAATGTGATCTGCGCATGCGTAGCACTTTGTCCGTCGGAATTCGCTACACACGATCGGAATTGGTGTGATCGGACTTTGTTGTCGAAAAATCTATCCAGCAGGAGATAGAACTTTGTCCGTCGGACAATCCGATGGAAACTGTCCGATGGTGCCTACACACGGTCGGAATTTCCGACAACATTGTCCGATAGGACAGAATCCATTGGAAAATCCGACCGTGTGTATGGGGCTTTAGTGTCTCTACGTCTCTTTGCCACCATCCATAGCTACCTTCTTGTGAGTTGATTCTTGTTATCATTTTAAAAGAAAAGTATATCTTTCTTCTTCCCTGTTTAGCACATCTAGTAGTAACTGCCATAGTTAGGATTAATAAAGGGTTATATGTTAATATAAATGTCTTTACCTGAGACTGTAGGGCATGCCGTAGCTGTAGATATTGAAAAATAATTTTATTAAGCAAATTATACTTCTCTAACAGTTTATCAAATGATATCAAAACATCATTATTGTAGAGTTGGCAAAAAAACAGAATGCCTGCCTTTTTCCATAACTCAAAATGTTTACATTTCGCCACTTTAGGCCGTTGTGGATTATTCCATATGGGCATATATTATGTGTAACCCTCATACTGAGTTTCTTGTTGAACAGTGGTCCAAGTCCTATGTACCAAGTAGAATATAGGGTATCTGCGTTTGTTAAAAAATTGATAGGAAACTATTAACTGCACTAATGGATTTATTGGCATTTGGGATCCTCACAATCTATATTGTTCCGTCCATATAATTGCTGAAGTTGATATGCCAGATAATAAAGTCTGGCATTAGGGACAGTCAAACCTCACTCATCCTTAGGTAGCTGCAAGGTTTCCAATCTGATCCGAGGATATTTATTTCTCCATATAAGATCTCTGAACAGAGTATCAATTTGTTTAAAGAATTTCCGTGGTAACCAAATGGGGCAATTATGGAGCAGATATAATGTCAGAAACCATGAAATCAGGCCGAGACAGAAGTACAGTTAAATCACACTTGTTTAATAATAAAAGTAAATAGAACAAACGTAGTCAAAACATATAGTTCGGTAACCGGAACGGATAGTCAGCCAAGCCAGAAGGTCAGGGATCAGTGTAGTGAAACAACAAGCAGGATCTGGAGCCAGAAGGGATGTCAACCAAGCAAGTCTTTAAACAGGAACACAGGAAAAAGTCTCTGTGATGTTGACCAAGGCGAAGGCAGAGATCCTCTGGGCTGGACGGCTTAAGTAGGCAGGACTGATGAGCAGGATATCATCAACAGCTGAGTAACTGTGGAGAGATAGGAGCTGGCAATTAGCCGACAGCTGAGCGGCCAGCTCAGAGAAGGAAGGGCTGAGCCCAGCCCTGACAGTATCCCCTCCTCAAGGACCCCTCCCCCTCAGAGCACCATCAGGCTTGAGGGGAAAACATCTATGGAAATCACGGAGGAGGACAGGGAGGCACGGGTGGGACTGCAAAGCTTGGAGACAAACCTTCAGGAGGCTCCCGCAAGCGCTCCTTAAAAGAGTCTTTCTCTGAGTCTCGAGTCAATGAGGATGGCAAACGTGATCAACTTCTCCAGCTCAGTGGGTATATCTCGGGCTGCTATCTCATCCTTGATGGTATCCGAGAGACCATGAGAAAAAGCATCAACAAGGGCCTCATTGTTCCAAGCAACCTCTGCTGCCAGAGTACGGAATTCAATGGCGTAATTGGCAACAGTTCTCGTACTCTGTTTGATGGACAGGAGGCACTTGGAAGCAGAAGTGGAGCATGCAGGAACGTCAAATACCCTTTTAAAGGAAGCCACAAACTCAGGGTAACTCAAGACAACAGGTTTTTGTGTCTCCTATAGAGGGTTTGCCCAGGCTGAGGCTCTCTCAGAAAGCAAAGATATCACAAAACCTACTTTGCGTCTGTTTGTGGGAAACGCCTGGGGCAGCATCTCAAAATATATTTCAACCTGGTTGAGAAACCCTCTGCATTGGACTGGATCACCCCCAAATCGCTGGGGAAGCAGAGCGTAACCAGACATCGCTCTTATAGAGGTAATACTCGAGGCCGGTGCCTGCACAGAGATTGGAGGAGCAGCAGGGACTGCCTGCAACAAAGGTTGTACCGGAGCAGCCACAGTGGGAGATTCCAGGTGAGCCGTGCGACTCAGGAGCATTTGTAACGCCATGCAAAACTGATCCATGCAGTGATCCTACTCATCCCATTTGGAAAAAATATTACCAAAAAGTGGATTGACTGTATCTTCTGAATTCATGGCCTTCGCCTACTGACAGAAACCATGAAATCAGACCGAGACAGAAGTACAGTTAAATCACACTTGTTTAATAATAAAAGTAAATAGAACAAACGTAGTCAAAACATAGCCAATAGTTCTGTAACCGGAACGGATAGTCAGCCAAGCCAGAAGGTCATGGATCAGTGTAGTGAAACAACAAGCAGGATCTGGAGCCAGAAGGGATGTCAGCAAGCAAGTCTTTAAACAGGAACGCAGGAGTTAGTCTCTGTGATGTTGACCAAGGTGAAGGCAGAGATCCTCTAGGCTGGACGGCTTAAGTAGGCAGGACTGCGAGCAGGATATCATCAACAGCTGAGTAACTGGAGAGATAGGAGCTGGCACTTAGCGGCCAGCTCAGAGAAGAAAGGGCTGAGCCCAGTCCTGACATAATCATGTGGCACCCAAATCATCTTTATTAAGTTGGCTCTACCTATTATTGTGAAAGGTAATTTACTCCAGATTTTTCACACTTGCCCAAGTCACTTAAAGTGGAGGTCCACCCTAAAAAAAAAAATGCATAAAAAGGCTCTAAAAAATTAAAATAAAAAAAAATATATATATTTTTTTCACTTACCAGAAATGGCTGTTGTTAGGCAAATCGTCCTAATCTGCCTCTTCCTATTCCGCGGTGATCTTCGGTCTTCTCCTCCTCGCATTGTCTTCTGGTGAATGGGGCGCAGTGTGTTGTGGTAACTGTCCTACAACACAGCGCGCCCCATTCACAAAGCGCTGCGCGACTCGCGCATGCACAGTAGGAAACCCACTGCCTATTTCCCTTAATTTGAATGGAGGCGTGGGGACCCGAGAGCTGAGGGACGGGTTGGCCTCCAGCGGCCGACATCGCGGGAACCCTAGAAAGGTAAGTGCTTATTAAAAGTCAGCAGCTACAGTGTTTGTAGCTGCTGACTTTTAAATTTTTATTTTTTTCGCTGGCCCACCCCTTTAAGTAGTGGGGACAGATTCCTCTACAAATATTTACTCACTTTTGATGTTATATGTACTCCTAAATATTTAAATGTAAAAACTACATCAATCTGGGAGGCAACGATTGGCAGATTGGTCACCAAGGGGTCCACTGGTAGGAGTACTGATTTGTCCCAATTTATCTTAAAGCTAGAAAAAGAGCCATATGTTTTTATTAAAGACATTACTGCCTCCAATGAGGATGAGGTATGCAATTTTGTCCTCTCCCATAGATCTACAGAACCCAGTAATATTCTTTGATTGGCGGATAGAAGCAGCCAGTGGTTCTAAAACTAAAGCAAATAACATGATAATGGGCATCCCTGTCTTGTTCCTCGTTGCAATGAAAAAGATGCTGATATATGTCCATTTACCTTCTCCCGTGCCACTGGGGCAGTATAAAGTATCCATTTGATAAACTGGGGTCCAAAACCACATTTTTCTAAACAATACCTCAAAAAGTTCCATTCTAGGTTATCAAAAGCTTAAGCCGCGTTAAGCGTCAATATTGCTCCATTACCCAAGTTTTCCATTGGAACCTGTAAATTAAGAAATAAACTCCTTATATTCACTGCCGTGGATCTATTTGGGATCAAGCCTGATTGATCCTTATGCACTATCTTGGAAATGATTTTTGTCAACCTAGTGGCTAATACTTTTGCAATAGTTTCACGTCTGAGGTAAGTAATGAAATTGGGTGATATGATTCCAGATTACTAGGCTTTAACAACACTACAATAATTGCTTCATTCATAGAAGATGGAAAATGGCCACTCTAAAAAGCGGGATTAAAGACCTCCAACAATTCAGGCAGCAATTCTTCTCCAAAAACCTTGTAGACCTCCCCTGGTAACCTGCACCTGGGGCTTTATTATTACGCAAATTAGCTGAAGATATTTAGAGTTTTTCTAATGACAGGGGTTGATCCAACATCTCTCTATCGCTCTCTGATAATTCTGCTAAAGTAATGGAATTCAGGAAAAGTTTCAGATCACTTCACTTCAGATCATTTACTGCTATACAAGTTTTTATAGAAATCAACAAAAGCTGATGAGATCTACAAAGTTGTGTGCACAGTTTCAGTAGGAGAAATTTGCAATTCCACTATTTGTGACATTGGTTTTTGGGATTTTACGATTGCAGATAAGAGATTACCCGTATTTTCCCCATTTTCAAAATAGGGTTGCTGAAGAAAAAAACTTTTTTCTGCTCTGTTTTTTTTTTTTACGAGAGATACCGGAGTATATCTGTTGTTTCTGTATCCATATCTGCTGTGCTTCTTTAATAGGGTTCCCTATATATTGACGTTCCGCCTTTAAAACCAAGACTTTTTTTTTATCCTAGATATTTGTGACATAAACAGGCCTCTCATATAAGCCTTTAATGAGTCCCAATAGATCTGTGAAGATATAGTGGGCTTATTAATAGTGCCATAAGTCAAAATATCAAGTTTTATTTTCTGTTTTGAAGGAAATACCGTATTTATCAGCGTATAACACGCACCGGCGTATAACACGCACCCCAAGTTTAGGAGGGAAGTTTAAGGGAAAAAAAAAACGTACATTTAAATGCTCATCAATACAGCCTTATCAGTGTCCATCTGCAGCCTTGTCCATCATTGCAGAATGATCAGTGCCATTTGCAGTCTTGCCCAGTGTCATTTGCAGCCTTGCCCAGCTGCCGTTTGCAGCCTTGCCAGTGTCATTTGCAGCCCTGCCCAGTGTCTTTTGCAGCCTTGCCAGTGTCATTTGCAGCCTTGCCCAACGCCTTTTGCGGCACGTTTAAATTTCCCGCCGCCGAGATAGACAGAGCCTGTGTACTCGACTGTACTCGTCTCGGCTCGTCTCGCGAGCGGAGCCAAGCCGAGTACACAGTACAGTCGGTCTTTTTCGGCAGCGCTCGCTCCAGAGACAGCAGGGAGGCGGGACTGCGAGCAGAGCCGAGCACTCGGCTCGGTCTTTTTCGTCGGCGCTAGGTCTTTTTCGGCACCGCTCGCTCTTTTCGGCTCACAGACAGTGGGGATCAGCATATAGCACGCACCCACGATTTCCCCACGATTTTAAGGGGGAAAAAGTGCGTGTTATACGCCGATAAATACGGTAAGTCAAACCAGTAAGGGTTGACTTTCCATAAAGTGCTAGTGTGGGTTAAATTTAAAGTCAACTTAAGGACCATTGGAGAATGATCAGATAATCCTCTAGCTGCATATGTAACTTCAGATATAACAGATAACATCGTAGGTATAATTAGTGCCATGTCTATTCTAGATAGAGTCCCCTGGGTACTAGTGAAGCAAGAGTTAGACGCAGCACTCTCTCTTTAGGATGATGCATTCTCCAGACAAAAGCCTTAAGGCCCATCACCTGGATAAATCCAGAAAAAGGAGTACATACTGAATTTCTTGGAATTGTCTCCAAGCTAAATCTATCTAAGGAGGAGTCAAGATAATTGTTAAAATCTCCTATTATTAACCAAGGAACTTACATTTTATCAGACGTAAAGTTCAATAGCTCTTTAACTGCTTAGTGACCGCCGGCTGTCAATTGACGGCCAGGCGGCGCAGCTCTCGTGGTGGGAGGGCGTCATATGATGCCCTCCCCTTCCCGGCCCTCCAGGGAGCGCACGTGCCCGCCACCGTCAGCGCCTGCCCGCGATGTCACTGGGCACCCGATGCACATGCCTGGCGGCCCCGATGTCCGCTGGGCACCCGCGATTGCCCGGTGTTTACATACACAGATCCACGGTCCTTTCAAAGGAGAGGAGACCGGTGGTGTGTTCTCAGTACAGAGAAACACTGATCAGTCTCCTCCCCTTGTGAATCCCCTCCCCCTACAGTTAGAATCACTCCCAGGGAACATATTAACCCCTTCAGTGCCCTCTAGTGTTAACCCCTTGCCTGCCAGTCACATTCATACAGTAATCAATGCATTTTTATAGCACGGATCGCTGTATAAATGTGATGGGTCCCAAAATTTTTTTTAAAGTGTCCAATATGTCCACCGCAATATCGCAGTCATTATAAAAATCACAGATCGCCGCCATTACTAGTTAAAAAAAATATAATAATAAAAATGCTATAAATCTATGCTCTATTTTGTAGGCGCTATAACTTTTGTGCAAACCAATCAATATACGCTTATTGCAATTTTTTTAATATATTTTTTGGGGATATGTAGTATAGCAAAAAGTAAAAAATATTGTTTTTTTTTTTAACTTGTCCCTCTTCTTTTGTTTATAGCGCAAACAATAAAAACCGCAGAGGTGATCAAATACCACCAAAATAAAGCTCTATTTGTCGGGACAAAATGATAACAATGTCATCTGGGTACAGTGTTTTATGACTGCACAATTGTCATTCCAAGCTGAATGCTGAAAAATGTCTCAGGCAGGAAGAGGGTCAAAATGCCCTGTATTGAGGTGGTTAAGTACCTCTGATGAATATGGGGGGGGGGGGGTTGTATGTGTATGTGTGTATATGTATGTATATATATATATATATATATATATATATATATATATATATTAGCTAATACATATGATCTTCAGTACAGAAAAACATATTGCCCGTTTGTACCTACCTACAGGAGAAATCCAATTTATTTGCTAGCATTATAGATACTTCTCTAGAATAAGTGCTATATATAGAATGATATTGTCTTCTATATTGCGCTTGTTTCAAGTGATTTAATTTATGTATGTTTAGATGGGTCTCCTGCAGGCAGATAATAGACAGAGACACTTGTTTCAGTGTAGTAAACATGGCTTGTCTTTTTACTGGGTCACTAAGCCCCCAATATTCCAAGATACTAATACTTGCTTAAGTTTTTGAGACATATCCTTGGAAGAAGTATTTTTTATTAACAATACCAGGGAGATTATTTAAAGTGCTTTGTAGGAAGCAAATTTCAATATTGATTTTAACCAGCTGACGAATGCATAGAAGATATCTAGGTAGAGATTAAAAAAAATCCATATTCATTAAAAAAAAAAAAAAAAAATAAGTCAAAGAATCCCTCAAACTTGTGCAAATCAAATACATTTCCCTGATGACCTACCCCCCTCCATAGCCTTACTCTAGATGGCTCTGTATGAAAAAATACAAAGTGCACACCTAATACATTTTACCATGCCAAAAACAAACAAAAAAAAACACAACCTAACACATAACCATAGATACAAGAATTAAAAACTAACAGCCAAACGTTTCCTTCAGGAAAAAAGTATAGATAATTAATTCAAAGGTTAACGCTGGACTCTCTCCTCCGCCCCCCCCCCCCCCCCAAAAAAAAGGCCTGGCCAACTCCAAAAAATAGAAATAAGAGGTAAGGTGAGGAGAGAGAAGAAAAAAAAGAGATTTTCCTCACCTCTCTCCCCCCCTATACTACACCCACCCACTTCACTATCCATAGTGTCTATCCAGCCATTCAATAGCTGCCTGTGGGTTGTCAAAAAATTATACCGCATCTTTTGCCTCTATTCTTAATTTAGCAGGATATTGCATTGAGTAAGATGATTGCAGAGATTGCAGTCTTTTTTTTACAGCTTAAAATTTAGCCCGCTGTTTTTGAACTTCTGGAGAAAAGTCCGGGAAGAACATAATTTTAATTCCGTTTACATGACGTCCTTCAAATTTCTAGCTCTTCTAAGAATGTGAACTCTATCTCTTTGGTTAAGAAGTCGTTTTAGGAATGGCCATGGGGGGGGGGGGGTCTCCTGCAGGTAATGGCCTGCTTGGTACTCGATGTGCTCTTTCAACCGAGAAATACATAAAAATTACTTATTTGCCAATTGTATCCCAAATCCATGTTTCCGCAAATTCTGTTGGGTTTGCTCCCTCAGATTTCTCTGGGAGACCCACCAGCCTTATGTTACGTTGAAAACGATTTTTGAGATCTTCCAACTTGTGAGCATTAGCATCAGATTTTTTCATTGCTTCTTTAACAACTTTACCCAATGGCTGCGTTGAATCCTCAAATTCTTTGACCCCGTTTTCAAGTACAGAGGTTCTCTCCCCCTTATTTTTTGTACGTCTTGATGCAAGACAATACATTCTTCTTTGAGCTCCTGTACTTGACCAGTCAGATTACCTATGGAGCTCTGACATTGTTGTATTGCCTTTAACACATCAATGTAGGCTCTATTGGTGTTATTGGTGTTGTTATTTGCATATCATTTGGCTGTTTATTAATATGTGTTTTTTTTCTTTTTTTCTTTCATAAATTAATATGTGTTTTACCACTTTCCTCCTTCTCTTCCACTTCACTAGCCATTTGAGCTGAATATTCTGAATGTTCATGGATATTAGCTATGTCAGTGGAAGAATCTTCCGTTTCTTCCTCAGCCATGTATCGTGACGCTTTATTTTCCCTGTCTTTTAACGGCAATGCATATTTTGTAGGTTTTGCTGCTGCAGCTGTGACTTCTTTAACCTTTTCTTTTGTGGGTTTCCCACTGTGTTTGTTGGGGGATTCCGCCATCCTCTTGCATCAGTATTAAAAGTCCCCTGCCCCACTTTCCATATTTTGTCCGCTCCTATTATCGCCCCTTCTTTCCATTCCTCCTCTTTCTTCCTGTCATCTGCTTCTTGGTTAATTATTTATTTTTTTCCTTGGTTTGTTTTATAATATTTTTATATATATATATACATTATATATATATATATATATATATATATATATATATATATATATATATATATATATATATATATATATACATAATTTATTTCCCTTCCTTCTCCTTTATCTGTATTTTTCCTTTTCTTTCTTCCTTTCCTTTTCTTGTTTCCTTTTTCTGCTTCTTTGTTTGCTTCTTCCTTATATCACCGTTTTTTTCAATATTGATTTTAATCACAGTTTTTAATTACAGTTCTTATTATTTTAAATTTACCTGCTCCTGCAGTCGGGTCCTTCCGGATTCTGCCGAGTCCTTACAAATCTTTCAGATTTTTAACGATGATTGCGATTCTCTGCTCAGTTCCTGAGCAGGAGTCAGGTGCCAGCGCCGGCACTGATCTCTCTCCTCATGTCAGTTCAAAGGCACCCGGAGTGGAGACGCTCCCGAGCACCACCCACTCCCGCAGATCACAGGGGACTCGACCAGCTCCAAGGACCGAGACCCTCCAACTCCTACACCGCAACAGACAGAGACCAAGGAGGGAAAGAGGAGATGGCCCAAAGCCAAAATCCAGACTCCAGCAACTCCGAGCACCACCTCCGGACACCTCCGAGGCCCCAGCCCCAGGCCAGGCACAGCATGGACACAGGAGGTAGGAGCTCTGATGTGGTATTGGCACGTATACAGCTTTTGTTAAAGAAAAGAAGTATCTTTTGAAGTAAAGGAAAATTCAGAGATACGGTTTTACTTAAACAGAGAGGGCCAAAAAACAGCAAGCATTAAGAAAGTCTCAAGAAACACATTTTTTTTAATTTTTTTTTAATATGGCTTATTCAAACAGAGCCGATGTCTGCAATCCAGGCAATAAGGGCTTGTCATTATGGGAGTTAGCCAGTAAAGAATTGAAGTGACGGAGTACACCCTACACATGTCCTCTCACTCTCACATCCACATGACTGTGAAAACTGTTTACAATGACAGAATAATTACCTTATTAATAACCGTACATACCTTAACAATGTGTTTGATATACCAAGGTTTGGTACATATTGTTTTTTGATAAACTAGTTTAACAGAGAAATGTCCCTAGACAGTACATTTTGTGTTGGATTGAAACTACGCATTTGTAATCACATGATAAAAATGTTTGCACTGGCAAAAATCTTATAATTATGAGAAACAATAATTCCCTTGCTTTCCATATTTCCTTGAATTGCTTAATAATGCAATGAAGGTCAAACAAGCAATTAAACAAAAGACAAAGCAGAGGTAGACACAACACTGTTAGGAAAGATTGCTAAGATGTTATGATACTATCTCAGACAAAAATTTGCATTAAGAAAGAGTAAATCCAAACCTTGTTTTGTTGTCTCCCATGTTAGCTGGAAATTGCAAAGAGACGCACAGGAAATGAGCATCTTAGGTTTACAATTTGCAAGGCAAGATTTCAATTAAAAACTCCTGACAAACATATGGAATTGCCCTTTAGAATACCAAAAGCGGAACTACACTGCATCTGAGCACCACAAACCAAAAATGCTATTTAATTCATGTTTAATATTTAAAGCAAGTGCACCCTTCCATCTATGTGTCTATGCTTTATCCTGATGAGAAATTACTCTGCCCTTGCTCACGATGGCCTTGACCATCGTGGGCAAGAGCAGATGATTCATGTAGCATTTACTTCCTGGAACCAAGGCTGTGTTTAGTTGGGAAAACCCCCGCTCCCCTCCTGAAAACTCATGGGACGTATAACATAATTTGACTAGACTTGGAAACCAGGAAGTAACTGAAGAGATGTAAAAAAAAAGTTTAAAACAAGAAAAATATTATATACTTTCCTATTTATTTACTAATGCTAGCAGCATAAGGATTAGAAATAATCAATGTTGATTAAGAGAGTGAAGTTCCACTTTAAGTATTTCCTTCACAAGCCATATTATGATTTTTCAAATGAGTAATGTAATTACCTGATATTAAACTTTGTATTGAATTTGAACATGTCAGCAAAAATTAGGAAGTGCCTAGTCTGTTAGATGATGGGTGTGCAGATGAGTGCAGAGGTAAGTTAACAAAATGGTTTTCATGTTGATGCTGATTAGCAGATGAAAGAGGATGCAAGGGTCCCTAGCACTCAGCGGGACCCTATCAGACAGTACAAAGGTTTGCCCTATTCTTTGTGTTGCAGGATTGCTATTGGTTAGAGGGAGATTTTCTCCCCTAGCAACAGGCCCAGATTGGTTTAAATTGGGGCTATTTAAAGCCCACTGCTATGCGGGTTCCCTCAGTCTCCAGGACCAGAACGGAACACCCACCCTTCACTTTTCTTATCAAAGTTTTCATTGTGGTGTTTACTTAGTCACAGTTTAGTCATCCAGTATATGTGGATGGACATTGTGACTTATTGGATTTGATGTTTTCATGTTATGCCAGGATGGCTGGATTTTCATTTGGTATGTTATTAGATATTCATTTAGGGTTACCCCTTGAATAACAGCATGGCCAATAAAATAATCCAATAAAATTGTTGAAATAAATACTTGTGTAAGTTGTATTATTATTTATAATGATTTTAAGTTGGCTCCTTTGTGCAGTCCCATGCAACAGGCTGAAACGTGATTTAAATAACAGGCTTGTAAATAAAGCAACCAGGGAATCCTGGGTGAGGTCAAGTCTCTGATGACTACAAGTACCTGTCCTTTTTTTCAGCTTTGAGGGAATTGAAATCAGCTCTTATTCCAGTACTGTACAACATAGGCAAGCTGTCAACCCATGAGGGGGCTGCTATGCATAGGTTTTTATTTTTTAACCCCTTCGAGAGGGCTGTAGGCATGGAGCTGCCATTGAATAATGTCACCTCTCTACAGTACACACAGGCTGACTTCTGTGCCAAAAGTGACACAGCAATAACACTCACTAGAGCACAGATTTACTGACTCCTGTGTGAACCACCTTTTACACATTTTTATCGTTATGTAAATAAAAGTTTGGATACTTTGTTTAAAGGAGTTACTCAACCAGCATATGGGAGAGCTCAATGTACATAAAGAGGATGCTGAAACATCATAGACCTGACGGGGGAAACAATGGTCCTGGGATAGAATGTGCAGCCTCTATGCCTTAGCAAGCGTTCTGTCCTGGACAGCAAGGTGGTCAGCATGTTGGAGAATGCCCAGAGGGCTGTCATGAAAGGGATATGTTTAAGCCCATCTCTGAGCCCCCCTCTTTCTCTCCCACCTATTTACAACATTAAAACATAAAAAAAAACCTTCCAACTACCTTTTTTATTTACCTGATTCTGTCACCACTTGACTGTCTGTGGCATCCTTTCTAGGAGTGGTGACCGTCAATCAGTACAGCACGTACTGGGCACAGCATCAGTGGCTATACAAAGCAAGTCCAAAGAGGATAACAATGCCAAAGTACAACAGAGAGCCTCATGCTGTGGATCTGTACAGTGTCCCCGATTGGTGTTTGTGAATAAATCAGCCAGGGGTTCCAGAGTGACATCACTGTCCAAATATGGTTACCACCACGCTAAACAAAAATCATTGCCACCATATTTGTTAATAACATCACCCAGGATCCCCTGACTGATTTGTTTATGATTTACCTAAATAAGACAAGTGTGAACAGACTGGGTTTGGGTAAAAGTCATGTTTGCCCCGATCCTGAAGCTCATCCCTACTGAGCACTTGCAGTGCACAGATCTTGTTTCTTCAACTTTTTTAATTCTGAGGACCTGGGCTTTCTCCACCTCTCCAGAAGTCCTGCTACTCAGGGCCGGCCCTACCATAGAACCCAGTGGGTCCATGGTCCCAGACGACATTTTAAGAGGGGTGGCACGGTCACCCATGCCGGCTGTTTCCCGAGATTTGCCTGGGCTGATGTGAAATGTTGCACCCAATGAATGTGCAGTCTGTGCTGCCTGTGAGACGGTATCACACTGAGCTGATATTGATGCTGACAGAGCCGCTCAGTGTGTGACACAGTCATGTAATGTAACTAAATGCAGAGAGAGACCAGCTGTCAAAATTAAGCTTGATGTTAGGGGTGGGCGGGACCCAGCAGCTATCAAACACCAGCCAAGGGGTTGGGGTCTGGGCGCACATCACCGATGAATTTTGACAGCTAGTCTCTCTCTGCATGAAGTTACATTACATGACAGTGTCGCACACAGTTTCACTAAGCGTCAATATCGGCTAAGTGTGAAACTCTCCTCTCCTCTGTCAGTGCCAATCACTGCCACCTATCAGTGCCACCTGTTAGTGCCAATCAGTACCACCTAATATCAGTGGCAACCGATGCCACCTATCAGTGCCAGTGTTTTTAATCAGTGCCACCAATCAGTATCACCTATAAGTGCCCATCAGTACTGCCAATCAATGCCCATGGGTGCCACATATCAGCGCTCATCAGTGATGACTATTGATGCCCATCAGTGCTGCCAATTAGTGCCCATCGGTGCTGTCAATCAGTGCCACTAAATTCTGCCAATCAGTGCTGCCTATCAGTGCCGATCAGTGCTGCCTATTAGTGCCGATCAGTGCAGCCTATCAGTGACATTAGTGCTGCCAATCAGTGCCGCCTATCAGTGCCAATCATTGCTGCCTGTCAGTGCTGCCAATCAGTGCCAATCAGTGCAGGGATGGTGCGATGAACTCAGCAGCCAGGCACATTGTCCATGGGGGGGCCGCCTGGTGGGGCACAACTGAAATCTGTTGATGTTTATTAATTCCACATGCCGATCTTTAGTATAATAGGTAATCACCACACTACTATTTACAATAAACTACTGGAGGTAATATAAAAAAAAGTGTCAGTAAAAGGCCTGCCGCTAAGCACTGTTATGTGTTCCCAAAACCACCAAAAAAAAGTGCAGCGCTAACTTACTGATCAATAACTTAACAATAATGGTGGAATTCTAGGCTTCAATTTTACGACAATACCGGTCTCTGATACGCAACTTTGCATATAATACACATCAAACTGAAAATAAGATATATACTGTATAAAATTAAACTTAGCAGGGATGATGGAAACCCCTCCTATAGATATTGGCTATAAAAAAATGTCTTCATCAGTTTAGGCCAATATGTATTCTGCTATATATTTTTGGTTAAAAAAATCGCAATAAGCGTATATTGATTGGTTTGTGTAAAAGTTATAGCATCTACAAAATAGGGAATAGATTTATGGCATTTTTAATCAGATTTTCTGATAAAATAGAATTTTAGTTATCGTGATATAAAGTAATGAATGTAGGGGCCTTTTGGTGGGCATAATTTTTTATTTTTTTGGGGGGTGGGGGCCCTGCTGCTACTTCATCTTCATTATCCCACAAGACACTAACCATCGGGGGAGCTCTGTTATCAAGAAGCAAATCCCTGCTCTTCTACCAAGATTGTCATTTCTACACAGATACACAATGTTAAACAAAGCATGATAGTTAGTAAGAAGGAAGTAAGAAAGAAGTATGGAGCCAAGGGGTAATACTGGTGACTAATCTATTGTTTGTAGCTTGCTTTTTTAGATTTATTACATTATTCACTGTACAGGTCTTCTTTAAGCTTGATTTATATTTTATTAAACACAGGATTCCGTGCTTAGGTAAGGGTTTAGCTGCAGCCTCCCCAAATAAAGACATCACAAAGTAGTGGGCTTTCTTGTGCATCATCTTCAGAAGAGGCTTCCTTCTGGGTCTTGGCAATTGTGTTATAGCCTAGGCCATCTTTATGTAAAGCAACACAAGCAACTTCCAGTGACCAGTATTACATAGTGAGAGTGATAACACCAAATTTAACACACCTTCTCCCCATTCACACCTGGTACCTTGTAACAATAACGAGTCACATGACACCTGGGAAGGATAATGGCTAATTGGGCCCAATTTGGACATTTTCACTTAGTGGTGTACTCACTTTTGTTGCCAGCTTGTTTAGAGATTAATGGCTGTGTGTTGAGTTATTTTGAGGGGACAGCAAATTTACACAGTTATACAAGCTGTACACTCACAACTTTACATTGTAGCAAAGTATAATTTCTTCATTGTTGTCACATGAAAAGATATAATAAAATATTTACAAAAATGTGAGGGATGTACTCACTTTTGTGAGATACTGTATTTACAACATACAAAAAAAATAAAAATAACTACAACTATATGTTTTATTTACCTGACTCTGACTCGGTCACCACTTGACCTTCTGTGGCACCCTTTCCTAGAGTGGTGACCTTTGCTCTGTCAATGCAGTTTAAGCCTGCTGCCAATTGGTCTTGTTGCTGTCCCTTAGCATGACATGATGATGCTGCAGCTGGGGTCATCAGAACCCATATACACTCTGCTGATGGACAGCCAATGGAAAGTGCCCAGGCAGAAGAACATTCCCACTATAATCCAGAAGAAAAAGGCTCTATAACCAGTGTTTCACATGAATGTGGATTTAGGTGGGTATTTGGCAATTAGGTGGTGGGAGTACTGTTTAGTGAGGGGAGGGGTGTTGGTACAGAGATCAGTTTTAGGAGTTCTAGAAGATTTCTGGAAGATTAATGCTCCAATGCTTCTGCATATGGTCCAGCTTTATAAATAAACACCCTAGATATATTTTCACTATTTCATCCCTGGTGTGCTTCCCTATTTTTATTGAATAAAAGCTGGAAAGTACATTCATAAGGAGGAATCTATTCTGCCACTTTTTTCAGTCATCTAACTGTTTGGTTTCTTTTGTACATCACTTTTTGACATTATCACTTTACATGACATACTGGCCAAATGGCCAAAAAAAGATGCATTTTTAGCAACAAAGAATGATAATTTGTGCCTAGATTTGAATTTAAAAAAATATGCTACTTTTATAAATATGTTTTACATCTGCAATTTCTGCCAGCAATTCTGACTATGAGAAAAAAGTTCATTAATTTTCCTATTCGCCAAGCTAAAATACTGTATATTTAAAATAAATGGAAAAGCACAATTGTACATATTTTAATTATAATGCTTGTGCTCGGATCCGTGCCAGCTACCCCATTTAATTAGGTGGTAGTAGTTTGACTTTTTTTTGCTGTGAGAGAATATCTTGTTAACGTCTTAAAGTCTTAATGAGATTTCATCACACAACTTGTAAGTTCTGAGAAATGTAAATAGGGTGTATCTACTGCAGAGTGTAAATCTAGAGGGAGCTGCATTAGTTAAAAGATTTCTCCTTCTCTTCTGCAAGACATGTCCCAGAGGATTACTGCAGTTAAAGTGTTTATAACTCGGCGCACTGAGAATTAAACTAATGGGCAATGATTTGGAGCAAATGAGACCTTAGAGATGTATAACATTCACACAGTTCATCCATGATAAAAACACTATTATATTTATAACATCGTATATGTTTGAGCACAGGTCATGAATGAAGTGGGAACATGACCTAAAACTGCAACTGTCATAATAAGTTTACAGAGACTGCTTTTTGAAAAAATGTATTTGCTTAGTTACAACAGTCTTCGCGTTGTGTCTAGTGAACAATACAAACACCACAGAGTTTTCTATATTATTATCCCCGTGTGCAGTTCATGAACAAATACAGCAGTTGAGCCTTTTCTTCTGCTCTAATGAAACTGACCTCTGTAATGTAATGACTCATCCTTGGTAAGCATTTTATAGTAATATTTTTTGTTACTAGATTACCTCCAGCTATATGACTTGCAAAGATGGGCAGTAATGCTTTAGCAACTTATTATACAGGGAAGTTACAAAACAATATATATGTGGATTTTACTATGTACGTGTGTGTGTTATTTTTTTGCATTAGTTTAACATTTTTGATAACACCACCAAACACACCTCCAAGATGACCACTACCTTTGCTAAAGAAGCTGAGGGTAAAGGTGATGGACTGGCCAAGCATGTCTCCAGACCTAAACCCTATTGAGCATCTGTGGGGCATCCTCAAACGGAAGGTGGAGGAGCGCAAGGTCTCCAACATCCACCAGATCAGTGATGTCGTCATGGAGGAGTGGAAGAGGATTCCAGTGGCAACCTGTGAAGCTCTGGTGAACTCCATACCCAAGAGGGTTAAGGCAGTGCTGGAAAATAATGGTGGCCACACAAAATGTTGACACTCTGGGCCCAATTTGGACATTTTCACTTTCACTTTTGTTGCCAGCGGTTTAGACATTAATGGCTGTGTTTTGAGTTATTTTGAGGGGACAGCAAACTTACACTGTTATACAAGCTGTACACTTACTACTTTACATCGTAGCAAAGTGTCATTTATCCAGTGTTTTCACATGAAAAGATATAATAAAATATTTACAAAAATGTGAGGGGTGTACTCACTTTTGTGAGATACTGTATATAGCGCATGCGATCTGGTTCTGTGAATTGACCCCACTGTCACCTATTCAGTGAATGAAGGATTTAGCTTGTCATAGCTGACAAAGTGATCACATGTTTGAGAACCACTGTGATTGTTGACTGCTAGCAGGGATATGGTTTATTTATCATTCCTCAGGATCGGGCATCATGCTAAGAGATGTTTTTATATAGAATGAGGGCAAGAAGGGCGAAGCGGAGGACAGAGTAATACCTAACACACGTACATACAAGGGAGTGCATTGCTATTTTTCAGGAGAAATATCAGATATAAATTAAGTTTTTCAGATGCCTTAATTCTTTTCTCAGCATTTACATGCCGCCCAAGATACCCAGCAAAAGTTATAGTAATGGGTTTGTGGATAGGGTGCTTGAATCACTACTCAACATTTTGATGATGGACTTAAAGTGGTAGTAAACACTGTAATAAGGCTTACCTGTAGGTACTGTGAATATTTCCTAAACTTGCACTGTTTAGGAGATATTCAGAGTGTATGCAGCTGGTTCCGACATACTTCCAGAAGTGACTTCATCATGCCCCCGGCCACTCATGTAGGCAGAGGCCGTGAACCCAGAAGGAAGACCAAGTGAAGATGGAAGCCCTCTCAGGGATTCGTTTTAAGGTAAGTCTCCCATAATGTGCTAGTATGCAATGCATTCTAGCACATTATGACATTGTCTTGCAGGGTTTACTACTGCTTTAACACCTGGGTTTTATCCATTTACTTGTCCCTTCTAATAAACATGGCTTCTAGACACTATGCCTTTTCCTTTCCCCTTCGGGTAGTTGTTTTCATGCAAGATTCCTATACATTTTACCCAGGATTTACATTTTTCCTATTGAATTAAATTTAAAAAAAAGTGTGAATCCTGGGTGAAATTTGTGTGAATTTTGTGTGTAAACATTTGTTAATAGACCCTGTAATCTCCTCCGAAAAGGATCTGTACCACAAGCTTTGCTGCCTGTGATTTGGGCAACTAGAAGAATCAAGCCCCATAGAAATCCAGTAGATGTGGCTGATCTGTGAGGCAACTGGGAGCATGGGCAGTATGGTGGTGACATTGCAGAGGCTGAGTGAGCCTGAAGATCCTTACCACCAAGAACTACGTGACAGAGTAACTGGCAGGATTAATGGGTAAATTCATCAAAAGGAAAACTAGCACAGATACATTGGAAAACATATTAGGGATTATTTACTTTTTTTGGTTTACAACCTTTAATAATATCACTTTACAGAGTTTTGCATAATTATCTTCATATTTTGACTATTTCGCTGGTCTATTCAGTATACTAGTTTTCACAGCCAGAGAGAGCAGTGGAGGATTGTAGACCCAAAAGCAGAATGAAACATATAGATAAAAGTCCATTATATCTCAGAGAAAGGCGTAGATTATTTTACTTAATAAACCTTACATATTTATATGGAAATTTTCACCTCACACCTTGTGCTTGATGGCTTGCTTTTTAATATGTAAATTACAGTATAAATTCATCATTATATTGAAATTTTGCAACCTAGCAACCCACGAGCTTTCAGCACATTCAGTGTGTGGAGAAAGAGCACCGTCAGATTAGCTTTTCAAGGCTCTATTTGTTTGTTTTGAGCTTTATATTTTAAAGAAGAAAAAATAAAATATTTGCAAATGGTTTCCAAAAAAGTCAAATGTGCTATTCACATTGTGTATATAAACATTTTCTATTTAATTTCATGCAAGAATGGATTTGCTGGATGGTCTCTTTTTCAAGAAAAAAAATAATAAAAGTAAACAAAATTGTACTTCTTAGAGCATCCCCCAAGTAAATTTTTTTTAGGTTGCTCACATATAAAATAATACCATGGTTCGAACACAGTATCAAAATGGATGGCAACATTAAAATTGTTATTATTTGTATAAAGAAACACGCGAATTCATTAGACAACTACTACAGATAACAAGTAAACTCTAGTCAAAATGCTGTCTAGAAACCACTACAGCTCTGTTAAAGCCAGGAGGTCCAGCAGGGCCCCCTTCAATGTGTAGGCATTATGTCTTAGCAGAAATCCCCCCCCCCCCCCCAAAAAAAAAAATGACACTAATCAACAAGCTCACCCTCTAAGCATAAATTCCTTCTGCAAGCCAAATTTCTCCCGAAACAAAAATTCAAAAAATCCCCCTCTTTCCAGTTCAAATCGCCCTCCCAGCACATATATGTACCCCCCCATCCCACCTTCCAGCTCTAATACCCCCCAATTCCAACCCCACCCAAAAAAACATTACCTCTCCTAGCACACATCCTATTTCCCCCAAATCCCTCCTAGCACAATCCCTTTCAAATTACCCTTCCCAGCACAAATCCCCCTCCACACCTCCTAATACAAATATCCTCCCCATCCCCCTCCCAGCACAAATCCAACCCCCACCACCCCACCCCCCCCCCCCCCCTCAGTCCTGCCTTCTAACATATATCTTCCTCTTTCCTCCATTTCCTTCTTCCAACACAAATACCCCCACAAATTACACTTGCTAGCACAACCCCCCCCCCCCCACATACTTCTCAATGAAAGCACAAATGATTGTTTACCCCTCACCCCCCCCCCCCCCCACCCATCCCTCATTGTGTCTCCAGTACAATTCCCCACCCCCTCACCCCTGAATCTTACAGCCAGAAAATACTGAAGTAGCGAGGCAGTTCAGGTTGAGCTGTGCTCTTTCTGTCAGAACAGCCATCCATCATGACACTGGATCGCTCTAACATTGCACTATACACTGTATGATTTACCGTCCCCATCTCTTCCAAAGACTACTGTCCTGGCAGCAGGAAATGTGGGTAGAGAGTGGGTAATCATACAGTGCATAGTCCAATGTTAGAGCGATCCAATGTCATCTGCTGTATGAAGGATCGTTGTTATGACAGCAGAGAGAGAGAGACTACAGATCAACCTGAACCACTGCCACTTCTCCTGTCGAGTTTATGGTTTACTTGAGTTCCCTGCACCATCTGCTCTCCCTGTCCCATCTTCGAGTGCAGGTAGAGGAGCTCAGCAGGTGTGGGCACAATGTCTTGAGGGGGGCATGACTAAAATCTGGGGGGGCAGTCCACACCAGCACCCCCCTAGATCCGGTCATGAGGTCCAGTGTGTGTCTAAAGAGAGGGCAGTGCTGGAAACATGTATCTTACATGACTGCACATTTGCAGGATATCAGTGATTATAGGGAGCTAGTATTGACACTCATGTCTGTGTCTTCATGCAAACATTCAAAATGTAACCAGAGAGTACCCGAATAAATACCTTGTTAAGGGCAAATTAAAAACTATCTATCAGTAATTCATGAAGCATCTCCCAGATACTTATATATTGGTTGAAGGTCCTTCTCATTCTAGTGTCAAGGACCTGCTATTTTTCACAAACTGCTGGACCTATAGAAGACTATGCACCCATGGCCGGTCCTTCAGAGAGAATGGGCCAGTGATGTAACTGGCTGCATGCAATGTAAATATCTCCTAAACGGTATATGTTTAGGAGATATTTTCACTACCTATAGGTAAGCCTTATTATAGACTTACCTATTGGTAAATATCTGCAGAGGAAGTTTACTACCTCTATAATGAGGGCACAGGCAGCAATAAAAACTCAACAAATCAAATTCTTTTGAGGAAATTGCTTCTGAAACAATTTACCAGGACACCACCTCTCCTGCTATAATCAAGTTTTGGACTATGTTAGATCCTGCTGTTTGAACAGAAATACAACTTTGATTGGACATGATTGGATGATAAAATCAGCAGAGCTTCCCTTATTTCAGATCTACAGTGATTGCATTCTCAAGTGCACTTGTAGTGCGAAGTGGATTTGCCTTTAGTAAATAAACCCCACTGTCTTCCTCTTACACCATTGCGTCTATTCAATATCAGATACAGTATATAGCAGCCGATTCACCAGTATGTGCAATGAGACTTAGGACTTCTTGGATGATTCTCTTGTGGACAAAATCCTGGCAGGATACCTTAAAATCCAGAGATTGACTGTAAATTAAAGTTGGCAAGAATCTCACTTTAAGCTTATCCACAGGGCCTTCATTCCAATTATTTTACACAAGGATAATGCTCAAGATTTTCACTGTCCTCTCTGTGATTCCCATTGACCTTCTCTTCTACATCGTTATTGGTCATGCCCCTACATCTAAATTTTCTAGGTTCAAGTTTTCTAGTACATATCTGTAGTCACAAAGGAAACTATACATAACAATCCACTATTATTGCTGTTCAGCCATGACATTGCTCAAACCAGTAAAGACACCAACCAGATTTGTGGGTCTTTCCATTACTCTCAATGGTTCCATCTCTCCCAGATGACAACTTGGAAGCTGATCCTCAAACAGTGGACATCTTCAACTGTCCTAGCTACAGCTGCTCTGAAAAAAGAACTGAAAAATTCTACTGTATAGAAATCAAACTGGACACAGTGTTATAAAGCTTCACTCCAACTAAGCGTTTCTTTGTCAGGTGGCAAGCATTTATGGAAAAAACATTTGAATAAGTACATTAATGACTATTTTTTTTAATACTCTGAATGGTATGCTAAAGCCACTCTTGGGAATGTTTTGGGAAGACTCTCCTTCTCTGACAAGTCTTTAATGTCTGGATCTTCTTTTCTGATGCTTTTATGAACTAGTGCTAGAATGTAATCTTGGTTATATTGTTTTTCCCAGTTTCCTTGTCAACCCTTTAGGGCTACCTGTGCTAATTTGGCATATCTGTAACTATGTCCGTATCATGTGACTATATCCCTAACCCCCTGGCTATCATGCTAAACAATTCCATAGACCATATGGAATAATACATTTTCTTAACATCTATGCCTCCAACCAGCAACTAGGATTTATAGGCAAAGTTTATTTGTATACCTTCTGTCTATTATTCTATGTCCTCTCTTTATTGTTCTAGCTTTTTTTTTTTCAACGTATTACTGAGTACTACATTATATATCGTTATATTTTACTTTTTGTTTACTGGCAGACATACATACTAATACTAAGCCATGTGTGTAATTTTTCTTGGAACATTTAATAAAACCCCTACAGAGGTTTTAATTGCTTATCACTCTATCCACAACTTTAAAAAAATGTGCCTTTAGGTATACTTTAACCCCTCAGTACTCAGTTTCACAATCTTCTCCTGCACATACTGGCCAATGTAATGCCTTACGCACTTCTCTCCTGCACATCTTGCCTCTGTTATACCTTATGCACACCTCTCCCGCATATACTGCCTGCTAAGACAGTTGCTTTCCTCCTCTATAATGGACACGCTTTTGCTGGTACTTAAAATTGTTAAAGTGTTATAGTTAAATAATTATTAAAGTGGATCAGGAGTTAATGGTCAAAGCAATCCCTATATTTGCAAAGTGCAGATAATATTGTTATTTGAACATTTTATAAGCTGACAGGGAATGGTAGAAAGCTTCCTTACCTTAGGAAGTAAAATCGCTGTGTTCAGTTGTCAAAAAAACATTGAAAGACCTTTATTTCATCCTATTTTTTATTTTAGCATTCCAAAGTCACAGCAAGGAAAACTGATGTGTTTCCAAGCATTACTGAGTTAGGAATTTAAAAAGGGTGCTAAAAGAAGAAACTTGGTATGAGGCCATTCAAACATGACTGTAAAACTTTTATGTCTTAAACTATGCTGTGCTCTTATGCCCCATACATTGTTGTCTCACGGCAGTTTTCAGCTTGAGAGAGCAATCCTATTTTAATATACTTTACACCAAAGAATATGGATTGTGATTTAAGGTTATTTGTCACTGGAAATAAAAGTAGGGTCATTCGTCTTTTTTTCTTTTGCTCTTTATGTTTCAACAGTAGATATTTGCACTTTTCTCTTTATTTAGATTTATATTTTCTGCACCAAGTAAAGAGAACTTGCCCTTAGTCAGCCCACTATTTTATCTCTTTTTTCCCAGACCTTTAATGTTTGTAGATTTTTCTGTAAAGAAGTGTAAAGAGCAACTTCAATCAACTAGTAAAAGGAATTAGTTACCTGCCAACGTTATCAAGGGGTCTTTGAAAATCAGTCCACTTGCCATTTACAGTGTACAGATAATGTATATTTGTAAGGGGAATATACTAGGGAGATGAATGGAAAAGAACAGAAGTGGGTGGGAGAAAACACTTAAAGCCAGAAGGAAAGTGGAAGGTGCAGAGGGTGACAACATTTTTATAATTATCTTATTACTGGTAGTGTTGATACTATTGGTATAACTGATGTTGTGCACATACCCAAATACAGTCGGCTTTTGGTGTTCAACATAGAAACCTATGCATGGAAAATGAAGCATTAGGTCAACTTAGAGTCTAATGACATGCTATAAGCTGGAAGCCTGCGTAGAAAAGCCTGTCCTCTGCCAGCATACTTCAGAGAAGGTACCTTTTTCTTTGTGTGGATGCAGTGGACACTGTGAAATGCAGATATGTCCTCTGCCATGGTCAAGCTATAGTGTTCCACTTATCAGTACAGGCTTTACTTATTGCAGAGTTATAGGTCTGATTCAGCTGGGGGGGGGGGGGGGTTGTTGGAACGTAGCAGAGAGACTACTGCTTTTCCGCAGAGAGCAAGGGTCTTTATTTTTCACCATGCCTGCAGGGTACAGGCTTTTCTTCTTAGACTGTAGCTGCATTTTAAAGAAAACTAACTCTGAGAATTGTGAATGTTTGATGACATTTTAGAAACAACTTACAAAGCCATCTACAAATCTGTCCGCAACTACATCACCAAACTCATCTCAAAATATCTAAATAGTACACTTTCTATCCCAACACTTTCTAGCTCAGCCCTCCCTTCTCAGTGCTCAGCTGTCGGTTAATTGCCAGCACTCATCGTTCCACAGGGCCTCACCTGGTGATCATTTCCTGCTTTGACAGCCAGCCCCTTCTGGCTATTTAAACCTTGTTCATTTCTCCCATGCCTTCACCTTGGTCAACATATCTGAAGATTCTCTGCTGTGTTCCTGTTAAAGACTTGCCTGGCTGACATCCCTTCTGGTTCCTGATCCTGTTTGCTGTCACCGACTACACTGATCTCTGGCTTCCTGATTTACTGGCTTGCACTGACTACCCACTTTGATTACCGAACCCTGGCTATGTTTTGACTACGTTTAATATTTGTTCCATTTTTACCACTATATTAAAAGGTGTGATTTTTACTGCATTTTTTGTCTCCGTCTGATTCATGGTTCCTGACACTTCTTCAGAATCTCTACCATTCTTTGGAGCCCCAAACACCTCAAACTGTATGGTTATCTCCTACTCAGTCTGCTTTTAGGCTATCCCTGAAAAATTGTCTCTTCAGTCAAGCCTATCCTGGCTCTAACTAGCAACTGAATTTAACTTTTTCCATCAACTCATCCCCTCACAGATACTACCCTTTGTAGTACTTTCCCTTTTCTTTAACCTAATTGTCTTGAATTGTATTGTAACTGTACTGTGTCCCATTATTTAGTAATTCCCTGCACAAACTGTTGGCGCTATACACCAATCTGCCATACCATTATGACCACTCACCTAATATTGAGTTTTACCCCCTTTTGCTAAACCCTGACCCATTGAGGCATGGACACCAAAGTAGCATCCACATGAATGGCAAGACCCAAGATTTCCCAGCAGAACATTGCCCAAAGCATCACAATGCCTCTGACAACTTGCCTTCTTATACCCCCAGGTAAGTGACGCACATGCACCCGGCTAGCCACAGTTCTGCTGTTCATGTGACCATTGTAGAAGAAGCTTTTGGCTGTGGACATGGGTCACCATGAGCTTCACAGCCCCATACACAACAAACTGCGATGCCCATTTTTTTTCTGCTTTCACCACATCAACTTCATGGACAACATGTTCACTTGCTGCCTAATATATCCCACTAATTTTCAGATGCCATTGTAATGAGATATTCCCTTTACCTGTCAGTGCTCATAATGTTATGATTGATCGGTGTATATATTCTGTATATTTTTTAATTGATTTAAACTCAAAGTTCAGTTGAGCTTCAATATATTTTTTATGCCAAAACTCTTTAACAGTACATGCATTTTTGAATGTAGGATGTATATAAAGCTCTTCACTAAAATGTAATGTGTAAGAATATTTCTATATGTGGCTATCTGGAAAAATTAGATCCATTTGCAGTTTGATAGAGACCATTTTGGCAATGGGAAAAAAATCACAGGAATAGAAGAAAAAAGAAGAGGGGTAAAACTCAGATTGATGTCTATCATGAGTTATCTGTAGTGGTACAATAAAAATAAAATGGCATAAATGCTGCATAATTTAAGGTGACATTGATTCTGAATGTTCCATTGAAAGCAAATGGCCCTTTGAAAGTAATGGCTTCTCACAAACCCCATAGAAAGTAATTGATTTTGCCTGGTCTGTGCAGGTGAAATATGCCTGAGAAAACCAGAAGAAAAAGCACTACTAACAGAATAATACTAACCTCAAAATGTTAACACTGCAGCAAACCTTACTGGCACTGCTGTACAACTACAGCAACACGCTCCTTTTGTATCTATGTGTTTTGGCATTTAAACATGTATATCTAAAGTATATTTATATTTTATATTTATATTTTATATTTTGGATAAAGCCTGCTGTGGTATAATTAGTCTAAAGACACACAGCCATTAAATGTGCAGCATTGTATTATCATTAAAAATGCACATCAAAAACACAATATAAAATGCAAACGAGTATAGAAAAAAATCAAGAATGCATGCAACTCTTTTGTTTCGTTAATATATTTTAATATGCATCGTAAATACAGATATACTGAATGTATATAAAATGTATTTATCCTTTGTTTTTTGGCTTAGTGCATTGAGAATGAGACACGTATGTGTAATGTTTATAATATATGCTTGGTGCACAACGTTTTTAACTATTTGCTTGTGGTACATTTTGAACATTCAGACAGATTGTACGCAGTTCCTACTTATTATATTCCACAACCCTCTCCCATACAAATTTAATAAACATATTCTTTTACTTACTGATATTTTTCTATGAAAGGAATGCCCATCCATTTCAGTCCTGCTTACTGATAGCCAGCAAACCAACCAAAGAAGCACACACATGGTGGCAAAATACCATAAGCAGCAGTACCACAAGTCACTCATTATAAATTATCATGCACCTTGAGAAAAGTGCCTTGATATATTCCCAACTTTAACCACCTGATTACTGTGCACTTAAACCCCCCTCGTGACCAGACCAATTTTCAGCTTTTGGCGCTGACGCACTTTGAATGACAATTGCGCGGTCATACAACACTGTACCCAAATGAAATTTTTATCATTTTTTTCCCACAAATAGAGCTTTCTTTTGGTGGTATTTAATCACAGCTGGGGTTTTTATTTTTTGCTAAACAAACAAAAAAAGATGGAAAAAAAATAAAAAATCATGTTTAATAGTTTGTTATAACATTTTGCAAACAGGTAATTTTTCTGCTTCATTGATATGCGTTGATAAGGCGGCACAGGTGGGTACTGATAGGCTGCACTGGTTGGCACTGATAGGCTGCACTGGTGGGCACTGATAGACTGCACTGGTGGGCACTGATAGGCTGCACTGGTGGGGACAGATAAGTCGGTACTGATGGGGACAGCAAAGATGGCACTGATGGGCACTGACGGGCGGCACCGATGGGTGGCACCAATGGGCACTGATGGATGACACTGATGGGCACTGATGGGTGGCACTGATGGGTGGCACTGATGGGCACTGATAGGTGGCACTGATGGGCACTGATGGGCAATGGTAGGGGACACTGATGAGCACTGGTAGGTGACACAGATGAGCACTGGTAGGTGACACAGATGAGCACTGGCAGGTGACACTGATGTGCAGCACTGGCACTGTGGGCACTGACAGATGGCACTGTGGGCACTGACAGATGGCACTGTGGGCACTGGTAGGCGGCACTTTAATTGGGCAAAGGTGGGCACCATGGATTGGGCACATTGCTGGGCACATTGCAGTGAGAGGGACTGATGTCCCTCTCACTGCCGCCGGTGATCGGCTTTTTTTTTTTTTTTTTTTTCTCCTCGCCCTTTCAGCGCGAGGAGGAAAAAATGCCGATTACCGGCTCTGTTATTATCACATGATCAGCTGTCATTGGCTGACAGCTGATCACGTGGTAAGGGGTCGGGATCGACCCCTTACTCGGATCTGTGATCCAGCGAGTCTCACAGACTCGCTGATCACAGAGCGCGCCGCGCGTGCCCTTCAGGGGGTGCGCAGGCAGCTCGTGGCCGGGACGACGTCAATAGATGTAGTCCCGGCATATTAGATCCGCGCTGTAGCCGTCATTCGGCTATAGCGCGGATCTTAGGTAGTTAATCCATGTAGGTCAGTTTGCTCATCTGAAGTGGATACTGATACTTTCCAAATGATACCCAAGTAATATCTTAAAGTGATTGTAAACCCTCACTTTGTAAAACAACCCATTCAGTTTAAAATAGAATAGAAAGGCAAAACATTTCTTCTTAGCCTACTTTCGCTATGCTATGCTTTCTTTATGCAATGTGGAGCAAAAAAAAGATGGTTCAGAAGACCACCTGAAGTTGGTTCCTAGTAGTGGTGAGCAAAGTAGCTTTCTGTAGTTTGACTCTGAGACAGACTCAGAGACTGATTAGTGTATTTCTCAAGAGAAAATCAGTAGTAAAGGTAATCAACAGCTCATAGCCCATAACTGTGCCATGTAAAGAGGAGATAAAATACTGCGGCCAAATAAATACAAGCTTGGCTGATGATCAGTGACTATAAACCTATTCCTTTAAGTGAGGCATTTTCTTTTTACATGATAACCAGCAGAACTCGGCACACACTATTTAAATTTTGTGCCATGATTCTAACTAAAAAAGTAAGCTAATGTGCCTATGGTTTTTATTTTTTCGGCAAACTCTGGCAAGATTTCTGTGCTCAGTTCCTATCTCTCTAAGAAACTGTCCCCTGGGCAAAAACAAGTAAGTACCACCTGTGTGTATGTGTATACAGTCAGGTCCATAAATATAGGGACATCGACAAAATTCTAGTCTTTTTGGCTCTATACACCACCACAATGGATTTGGAATGAAACAAACAAGATGTGCTTTAACTGCAGACTTTCAGCTTTAATTTCAGGGTATTTATATCCAAATCAGGTGAACAGTGTAGGAATTACAACAGTTTGTATATGTGCCTCCCACTTTTTAAGGGACCAAAAGTAATGGGACAGATTAACAATCATCCATCATCCAACAGCTGAGCAGCCAATTGTCCCATTACTTTTGGTCCCTTAAAAAGTGGGAGGCACATATACAAACTGTTGTAATTCCTACACCGTTCACCTGATTTGGATGTAAATACCCTCAAATTAAAGCTGAAAGTCTGCAGTTAAAGCACATTGTTTGTTTCATTTCAAATCCATTGTGGTGGTGTATAGAGCCAAAAAGATTAGAATTGTGTCGATGTCCCAATATTTATGGACCTGACTGTATATATATATATATATATATATATATATATATATATATATATATATTTACAGTATATATACAGGGCCGGCGCTACCTATAGGCAAGGTAGGCGCTGGCCTAGAGTGCACATAAGTCTGGGGCGCTGGCTGGAGTGCTGTTGGGGAGTGGCCTTGGGGCAACCTAATTTGCTTACTGTGTGTGTTGGAGTGGGAGGGAATGTGCCCCAGTCGGTCTCTGCATGCCCTAACAAGAGCTAAATTCCCCCTGGGCTCCCCTTCCACTCACTGCTTAGACACAGCACCCCACCCACCACACACTCTGACAATCAGAAGTTACATCACACTGCAGAGCCCTGTTCACTGTATCCAATGAGGGCACTGGCCTCCTCACCCACCACGTGTGCCTGGCTCTCCGTACTTCATGCTCTCGGAGGAGCATGAAGATGTCGGAAGGAGGGGGAGACCAGAGATGACAGGGGCAATGTGTCTAGGACCAGATACAGGTGAGCTGTGCCATTGCTGCTCATTATCATAGTGGCTCTGTACAGCTTTGTCTGTGGGAGCTGTGTAGTGTGTGCTGGGGGCAGACTTAATCTGTATTAGGACAGACCTGAAGTGTGGATACGGGGTGGGCACTTCAAGTTACTGCTCTGTCAGTCTCTGACCATCTCTTGTATTATGGCCGCACAGTCTCTGACCATCTCCTGTATCATATCTGCACACTCTCTGACTATCTCCTGTGTCATGTCCACACAGTCTCTGACCATCTCATATATCATGGCTGCACAGTCTCTGACCATTTCCTGCATTATGGCCACACAGTGTCTGACCATCTCATGTATCATGGCGGCACAGTCTCTGACCATTTTCTGTATTATGGCTGCACAGTCTCTGACCATCTCCTGTATCATGGCCACACAGTCTCTGACCATCTCACGTATCATGTCCACACAGTCTCTGACCATCTACTGTATCATGTCCACACAGTCTCCTGTATCACGTGCGCAAATGTTAGCAGCCATTAAAAAGGTGGGGTAAAGATGGGCAGCGCACAGGGTGTGGAGTCAGGGGTGGAACCAGGGGGAGCAAAATAGGGTTTCGTCTAGGGTGTCAAAATTATTTTTTTTTTAACATGGAGGAACCCCCTTTAAATATACATTTTTTGGGCTTCAGTGAACCCCTGCTAATAATTATTACATTTACAGCTCAAAGTACATTAGTGTGATGGTCAGTAAAAACAATGTTCCTTACATTTGGGAAGAATACCCCATTCCGCACCCCCCCCAAAAAAAATAATTCAGAGACTGCTCAAGGAATACCTAGCAACCTCTGGAGGAAATCTGGTTGAGAAACCCGGATACAGTATATACTGTATATATCCCGGATACAGTATATACTATATATATATATATATATATATATATATAAATCTTTGTTTTATAAAGGAAAATATACAATGGTACACCATATCCTGATTATTAATTCATGCAGCTCGTTATCAACAGGATTCCATATTTCTTCTGATTGTCAAGTATCTTAGACCCACTCTGACAACAAACTACCAAAATGTGATTCATTAGTACAATCTGTTTAACTGAGAAGGGGTGTACTTGTTAATCAAGTGCATCTTTGTATTTAACATTCTTCCATCATTGAACTGCTTGTACTTCCAATGGCTCCTCTTAAAAAATAAACTGTTAAGAAAGAATAGCTAAGATTTTACGCAAGCAAATTTTTAACTGTGATTTGATTTATAAAGTTAACCATTCATTATCCCAGATCTTTTGCTTGTTTGCTTGACTTGCTGTATAAGGAGAAATATTCTACAATACTTTTGGACTGTACTTGAAGTACACATACCCTCTATCTCTGCTACTAATATACTGCAAGTGTTTTTGTAAAGCTGGATCTGAAATTCACATCATGTGGATATGTACAATAATCTAGAGCACATATACAGTCTAATCAGTAGATGTGCACATTGAAATGTTTTGTTTCGGAATTTCGTTTTCGTCCGAAAAATTAATTAATTTAGTTACTCCCGAAATTCGTTTTTATGTATTTCGTTTTGTTAAAAAATGCATTCGTCCGAAAATCCGAAATAATTAAGGTCGAATCTGTCATTGAAGGCTTATGGTGTCTGTCGAATGTTCTAAGAAAATTCGACGGAGCAGCTAAACTGTACGACGCCGCAATCATACATTTCTGGTCGAATGTTCCGCCTACAAGCTATAGTAGAATTCTAGTTGTATGACACTAGTAATAATTATATTTATTAATTATTATTACTAGTCAACCAACATTAGAATTCTTCTATAGCCTATGGGTGGAGCATTTGACCATAAATGTCCTCTCGTGCCGACTGCTTCGTCGAATCTTCAAGTCAAATCTTCAAGTCAAATCTTTTCTCTCTATGTTGAATAATCTTGGACTAATAGAGTTAGGTTAGGCACATTCAACCTTTTTTGCTATTGTCTCTATTATGTTGAATCTTTTCTCTCTATGTCAAATCTTTTCTCTCTATGTTGAATCTTTTCTCTCTATGTCGAATAATCTTGAACTAATAGAGCTAAGGTTAGGCACATTCGACCACAGGTTCGATGGACACAGATCGCTATTGTCAGTGTCATGTCGAATCTCCTATCTATATCGAACTGTTGCAACGAAAACTAAAATAAAGCATTTGTTTATGTGGGATCTTTCGGTTTTCGGATTCTGCACATTCGTTATTTGTTAAAACGAAAATACCCGAAATTCGGACGAAAATGCATTCGGACGAAAAACAAATGCACATGTCTAATAAATAGTGAAGGGGTTCATTGGACTCTTACTAATTTATTACACTGTGTCCTCTGAAACTACATGCAAATGGGATCTTCACTGAATTTCATGCAATAAGCAATAATTCAATGTGAATCTAGGTTTAAGTTAACAATTTTTTTCAACATTACAAACACATTTGAGTACCTCCAGTAAATAGTGTTCTGACAAGCAAAATACTTTTTCCAACTCGGCATGTAGAGAGTCACCTTTTTAACTTTTAATGAAGTCACTCATGTGGTGCTCAGCACTACCATCGTTAAAACTTCAGTAATTTTTTCATCTTTCCATCTATTAAATCTTCTGCCCTTGTTGTTTTAACTTTGGATAGTAAAACATTTTTTTTTCTGCAAGTAAATCTCTTATCCAGCCTACTTCCTTTGTCTTGTATGGTGAAAAGCCTTGGCTTATGACATCATGCACAACTCTCTATCTCTCACTCTTGTGAGCGTTTGCCAGGAAGGGAGGGGGGATGAGTCATAAGAGGGCCAATGAGAGCTGCAAAGCTGGAGGTGTGCCTCTGTGTGTCTGTATAAATCCAGAAAGTTAACAGGCAGCAGCTTCAGCTGCCCACAGTTAAAATTAATGCAGCCAGACTCAGTGGAGAGAGATTTCTGCAGCATATTTGGCAAGTACAGAATCGCAGTATATATCAAATAATATGCAAAGTGGCTAGAGGAAAGCTTCAGAATGGCAACAATGTTTTTATTACAAATTATGTGAGCAGACCGCAGTTCCTTCCTAAAGTGGATGTAAACCCACTCTCATCCTTTCTAAACTACTGCAATATTGGTTATCTAGAAGGATATACATGCCTCCTGCATGTATACTGTGAAATGTCTCCCCTCTGTCTGCTATGAGACCCGAAAAACTGCAGATTTTGTGGGTGGGTCTGTTCTCCAGGGCTCAGAGTGGGTGGAGTCGTGATGTCAGTAGACTCCCCGCCCACCTCTACACTCCCCATATCAACATGCATTTTCTCCTGTGTATTTCTTACACTGAACTTCTGCTATGATCACTAACATCCAGTAAAACCTCCAGTTAAAACCCAGAAAAGTCCCCACATGACTTCAGCATGCCAAATCATGCTAAGGTGTGGAACATCCAATCCTTGCAGAGCAGCAGAAGAAAGGAGTGGGAGGGAATTAAAAAATAATGCATGTCTCTTAGGCTAGTGCACATATGTAAATCACCTGTTACTCACAGTAAGGGGGAGGATTTGACAAAGTTCTTCTGTTTGTCAAGATTTATCTCACTGAACAATAAAAGAGGATTACTCAGAGCTGGATTAACTCTTTGTGGCAAGACTGGGCTCGAATGATAGGAAATCTTATATTCTACATTATGACATTCACATTTTTTTTCGGGTTAACAAGCAATTGATGTTGGAAGTCTAAAATGGCACTGTCAACAGTTAGAACTTCATTAAAGATCATGTGATAACCAATCCCTTTGGTCAGACCACCAGCAGTCCTTTAAATCCCTCTCAATAATATAAAATAGAGAATAAAATATTCTGGTTTATTTGCATATCAATGGGGAGATCCTGGCTTCTTAACACAGCACATGATCTTAAAAAAATCAAACTATGCAATCTAACCAAACAAATATATTTGCTATAAAATCACCTAAATATTCATAACACAACAGGGTATCTCTAAAAGGTATTGCTGTCAGTGTCTCCCCCAGAGGTGCTTTACCTTCCCTATTTGTCCTTATTTGTTATAATGGGAAATTCAATATTGTATGGTTGTCACTGAAACAGGTAGTGAGGGGAATTTTTTTAGTCAAGACGTGTTCCGGTTACAACAGTCTAAAGCCCCATACACACGGTCGGATTTTTTCATGGATTCTGTCCGATCGGACAATGTTGTTGAAAAATCAGACCGTGTGTATGCACCATCGGACAGTGTACGTCGGATTGTCCGACGGACAAAGTCTTATCTCCTGCTGGATAGATTTGCCGACAACACGGTCCGATCACACCAAATCCGATCGTGTGTACGGTTGTCCGACCGGACAAAGTGCTACGCATGCTCAGATCACATTACAAGACCAAAGCTATTGGCTACTAGCCTCTACGTAGTCCCGTCGTAGGCAACAAACGTCACCACGTTCAGAATGATCGGATTTTCCGACAACTTTGTCCGACCGTGTGCACGCAAAACCAACATCAGACAAAGTATGACGGACATGGTCCGACGGACCTGGTCCTCGGATAATCCGCGCGTGTGTGTATGGGGCTTAAGAAGCTATTATTTCACGTTTAAGAGACATCAATTACCTTCCTGATCTCTCTTGGACAGTTGGTTAGGGTAAATATCCTCCATAGTAAAGGGTTCTAAGCCATTCCCCACTCTATCCAAAGTGAGATTATCTGCTGTCTATGTTATATCTACATAGGTTTCTCTTTCAGACAATATCTACTCAGGATACTGTCTTGAAGCAATATGCACCAACATTTCAATATGTTTTGTAGTTTAATTTCTCCACCCATTCATTTCTAGAGCTATAGTAAAGTCTCCTGCAAACAAATATCAATATTGCCTTTGATCTGTTAAGAACATGTAGCCAGCAGTTATAAACTTCCATTTTATTGCTTCCATTTTTTGTTCTGGCACCTCTAAAAGCTTTTCTTATGGATAGATATCTCTCAGAGCAAATTGCACAAATCAACTCTTCTTTAACCAGTTGTCAGCTGAAGGAATTTGCCTTTTTTTCTGTCAAACTATTTTTGAAAGTAACTTTTAACATTATTTAATATAAAATAATGTTTATTTTTGCTAAAAATATACCTTCACACTGATACCCTAAACACTTTCCAAGCTGCTCACATAAATTCAAATCAGCACTGATGCTGCCCATGCCATAGCAATTTAGTGTTGTTTTTTTTTACTAACAGAACTGTAGTTTTCATCAAATTCTGACACTTCCAGGAGTGTCAGAGGCTTCCTGTGCCAGACAGCTCTTACTGTTCCCTCCCTCCTGGTCCTGACATCACCAGGATGTTGGGCTGCTGTCTTTGAAGCCTCTGGCGCTCTGTGAGTAGCAGCAGTACACAGATACAGGTGCTGTATGTTTCTGCTGGGTTATTTGAATGTCTAAGGATCCAACTTTGCTCAGTTCACTCATCCCTAGTGGCATATGGTTGTAATTTATTCTTGTTTATTACCCACAATATTGATCAGATTTTGGTCTGCTGATTGTGATTATTACCGTATATACTCGAGTATAGGCCGTCCCGAGTATAAGCCGAGGCCCCTAATTCACCACAAAAAATGGGAAAACTGCATTGACCCGTGTATAAGCCGAGGGTACAAAATGCAGCAGCTACTGTAAGTGGAAAAGAGGGTCAGCAATGCCCATCTGCAGCTGCCTGTCCCCTGTACAGACCCCCCCGTGTCCCCATTGCAGCCTACCTGTGCTGATCTGCGGGTCCTGTGCCATCCGTCCTTGTGCCCTCCGTCCTGTGCCCTCTGCCATCGGTCTTCGCTCGGTCTTCGCTCAGTCTTCGCTCGGTCCCCGCTCTGTCCCCGCTCGGTCCCCGCTCTGTCCCCGCTCTGTCCGCGTGTACGGCGCCATTGTAAAATTAAAAAGACGCGCCTCCTCCTCCTCCTCGTCCGTGATAGGAGGAACGCTGTTTTCCCAGCAGTCAGTGCGCAGTGTTCCGCCTATCACGGACGTCCTCTCATCCTCGTCCATGAGATGAGAATGACAGGCCATCCGTGATAGGCGGAACACTGTACTGCTGGGAAAATTAGTGTCCGCCTATCACGGACGGGCGGGAGGAGGCGGAGCGGCTTTTGAACACTGCCGTCTGTCTACATGACAAGCTGTTCATGTAGGCAGACGGCGGTGACTCGAATATAAGCCGAGAAGGGGACTTTCAGCCCTAAAAAATGGGCTGAAAATCTCGGCTTATATTCGAGTATATACGGTAATTGGATTTTATGGTTTAATATGCCATGCATATCAATATTTCTCTGTGCGCTTCCTTATTTGCCTACAGTGTACTGTAAATGAAAATATTTGTGTGTAGGCTAAGGGCTTGTACACACTATAAGAAAATCGGGCGAACATTTTCATCCAAAGAATTTTCGTACGATTTTCGTATAGTGTGTACACAACTTTCGACAGTCGATTCCGAATTTTCTTGCGAAAATTCCCGAAGGGACAAACTCCAAAGTTCAGGAACAGAACAAATGATTTTCATTTAATGTGTACCGTTTTCGTACGATTTTCATACAAGAAAAATCGGAAAAAAAGACTATGCATGATCAGAAACAATAAACAACAAATAAACGCCTTTGTCGTACGAGAATATTCGTAGGAATTTTCATACAAATTTTCTTTCATCAGTTCCGATTTGCTGTGAAACATCGAGAAAAATCGTACGAATGTTCGCCCCTATTTTCTTATAGTGTGTGTCGTGCAAAGATTTGGCTATATGCTATACATAATCAATCTCACCTGCGCTAACACGCACCCTTTCAGCATAATGGTATAATGCACCTTTAAATAACCCATGTCTCCCCCTTTCCCCAGTAAACAGACATTACCACATTCTTACATCCTCATTTCAGCATCACTGCCGCCGAGCAATTCACTGCTCCTTTTATTCACACACAAACAGGAAGTCACAAACTGGAAGGCCTGCCTCCAACAGCCAATCGCCTCCTACACAGGATATGACCTCACAGGATATGACCAATAAAGGATATGACAACACAGGATGTGAATGTCAACACAGGAGAAATGAATTTATTCAACAACCAATGAAACAATGACTACAATTCCAGCTGATGGGAGCTTATCTGCTCATGCCACCATAAATATGTTGATCAGGCATACAGGGGTGACACGAACGCACATACGCTAAACCAATAATGTGTTTGCAGAGTGAACACATCCCCCCAGATGATCGTTCTGTGCATTGCACAGGGGCCCTTCACTGGTGGACATATCTTCACTCCCCAAACACCTCTCTTCAAACAACAGGAAGTTTTTCACTACCTAACAGATCTCAACCAGCGTCAGTCTGCCCCAGTCAGCTCTTTAGAGTGGGTTGCGGGAGAACTCACACTAGGAGACACTGTAAAAATACATATTAAAATACATCTTCATAAAATTTCCACAACATGTGTACCCCACTTAAGACTGTGTGACAGAAAGTTCTTCAATGACGTTTGCCTTGTGCTTAACTACTGTAACATTTTACTTCCACACTTCAGCAAAATATAAGAAGCATGTCCTTTTAACAAGCTCTGCAGTGGAAAATGTTAATTGTGTTGCCATAGTATATACAGTGGATTGACATATTCTTTCCTGCGTCAATATAAGAATACAACAAAATTGCTTTTTAAAGAAATTCTATGGAAATTGATCTCTAGGGATCTATGTATATCATCAATAATTCTTTAGTGTAAGATGTTGGTGACATGTAAATAAAACATTGTGATAGTCAGAACTCATTAAGGGCCCGTTCACACCAGCAGGGGTGTGTGATAATGTGTGCTGGTGTGTGCTTTGCATGTGTGTAAGATGTTGGTGACATGTAAATAAAACATTGTGATAGTCAGAACTCATTAAGGGCCCGTTCACACCAGCAGGGGTGTGTGATAATGTGTGCTGGTGTGTGCTTTGCATGTGTGTTTTTTGTGTTTTTTTTAACTGTATTTACAATTCATTTAACTCTAAGTGCAGCAGTGCATTGCAATAAAATGTGTGCCTGCATCCTTTTATCACAATACACTCACTCAAATTGTTGGTATTAACAGGCCCTATACAAAGAAAGTATTTTTGCCTTGTCTTTGCATTGGGACGGAACTGGGCAATGGGCCCAAAGGGGTTGGTGTGAACTAGCCCTTAAGGATGACATTAAATTTAAGCAGCTTTCACTATCTGGGTTCTACAACGTGAATGCAACATTACAGCTGCTTCCAACTTTTCTGTTAGACATAAAATGGTTATTTTCTTCCACATCCAGTCTGTAGGTAACAACGGGACCTTTGCCATGATCTCGTATAGATCTGGATGGCTAATTTTTGACAAGTGAAATACAAAGGTGCTGTGTGGGATAGGTCATGACATACCAGATTTCGGGTACTGCTGCAGAAAAAAAAAAAACTGACATTGCAGCTTACTTTTTTGTTTAACAGATGATATTGTGAGGCATTTCTGATTTGAGAATTGTTAATTTAATTGGGTATGTATGATGGATTGGCATATATTTCATACATTGTTATGGACAGGAATATTTCCATATGCAGCCAACAGATTGAGCTGTCAGATTATTTTCATGTGTTTTCCAAGGTCTCCTTATCTTCTCTATTGGAAGAAGCCTGTTGTTTACAGATTCCAGCAGCTCAAGCTAAAATTTGTACACCAAGTCAGAGCAGTGATTCTTTATCCTCCTTTCAGTTGGCTTTGTGCACAGTTTCAAACATAGGCAGAGGTACCATTTTAAATGGAGGGCGGATATCACTCTTCAGTCTCCTATTAACACCACAGCATTGACTAAACATGGTCACACACTTTACTTTCCAATAAGAAAATGCAGCCAGTTGCATTGAGCCTTCGGTGTCCCATAGAGTGTTCTGTAATATCTATAATTTGAGTAGAGATCACTCACGTGCCTTTGACAGGTCATGTCCCTCTCCCACTTTTTTTTTCTGTGTATATATAGCTTCCTGTTTATTTAGCGTGGGTGCAAACCCAGAAGCTCTCTCCAGATTTTTATGTAGGGCACACCACCAACAATCAATCTGTTCATCCAATTCTGAAATATAAATTGCCAGAATGTATTTTTTTATTTAAGTAGTGCAGTAATGTGGCCTCTTTGCTTCTCTTCTTATCAACTCTCCACATCCAGGGTCAGTGAACAGCCTGTCCACCTCCTGTGGTTGTGCAGAACAAAGTGAGAAAATGCTGTCAATGATGTACACTGAACAGCCCCCTTGCAGGTTTTGCTGCCTGTGACCTGCCAACAACAGTCCCCTTACATTTTTTTTTTTTTTACAAAGTTTTTATTGAGTAAAAAAGCAAACATACAAAACAGTGAACAGATGCCAAGGCCAGCAACTGAAAGTAATTTTAAACTGAAAAAGAACATACCACATTCCAATAGGCCTCTTATATTTTATAAACAATAACAACAGATAAAAAGACAAAAGGTAACTAGGTGAGGGTGCCTCGATACTAATACGGTGCATTTGGAAAGTAATGATCAGTATACCTCTCAACGACCAAGGCCTAGAGCAGTGATGGTGAACCTTTTTGAGCCCGAGTGCCCAAACTGCAACATAAAACCAACCTATTTATTTCAAAGTGCCAACATCCATCGCCATGCAGCACATCGCACATCTCATCACACTGTAAACTTCTAGCACATTATGTATTGGCCTTCAGCTCACACCTCTCTGTTGTCCAGCCACATCACATCAGTGAGCTACAGCACATTATACATTGCCATTTAACTTATAGCCTCATCTCTGGGCTTTCTCACCAATGGAACGAAACAGGACAGTGTGGGGACACTGGACTCTTTGTCCTCCTAGTGAGGTGTGAGGAGCCGGATCTTCTGAGTGCCCACAGAGAGGGCTATGTGTGCCAGCTGTGGCACACATGCCATAGGTTCGCCATCACTGGCCTAGTGAGTGAGCTACACATAAACAATAAGAATAAAGAGAGAGAGAAAGGGCCCGAGAGCCTGCTCATGGGCCAAAAAAATGATTCCAGCCTCCAGATGTTCGGTAGGTCAGTGATCCCATCCTAGCACCATAAAACAATGCAAGCAAAAAATTGACACCAGAAGTAGAACAAGAGGGCAATAAACAGGCTCAGTATGCTGGCTACTGGTGGTGAATAATAAAAAAGGGGGAAAAAAATAACACAGTAAGGAGGAGGAAAAAAGAGAAAAAAGGAAACGTTGGTGTAGGGGCTACAAAAGAGAAGGTAAGCCCCACCCCAGGGGATCCAAGGCCATCACAGGTAGACTAGACAGAAATTCTACAGGTCGAAAAAGTGGGTAGGCAAACTCATCGCTGGAAACTGGTCCAACTAGGGTTGCCAAATGCCAAGAAATGTATTCCGAGTGTTTGCAAATATCGCCGTTAGCTTCTCGTTTCACCAACATCCCAAGCACTTGCCACTTCACCTCCTCTAAGGAGTTCCATGCCTTCGCAATAGTTTGTTTAGTGGCCACAAAAATGTGCGTTGCCAGTAGACATGTGCATTCGTTTTCGTTCAAATGCATTTTCGTCCAAATTTCAGGTATTTATGTTATCGTTTTAGCAAAGGATAACGAAAGTGCAGAATCCTAAAAACGAAATATCCAACATAAACAAATGCTTTATTTTCATTTTCGTTGTGACAACAGTTCGATATAGATAGGAGATTCGACGCTGACAATAACAATCTGTGTCCATCGAACCTGTGATCGAAAGTGCCTAACCTTAACTCTATTAGTCCAAGATTATTCTACATAGAGAGAAAAGATTTGACGTAGAGAGAAAAGATTCGACGTGAGAGAAGATTCGACGTAGAGAGAAAAGATTTGACGTAGAGAGAAAAGATGGAATTGGAATTGGGTGGGGGAAATAAAATAAAAATGATGATGATCAATGTTATTGCCTGATTGTAACCAAAGCGGAGGAGCAGTAAAATAGCTAGAACTAAGTACACACATACAGCCAACACACACACACTGAATCATTTCAGAAGACAGTCAATCTTAGCTGGTCCATTTGTCAGAGAACCTGACTTATTTTTTATTTATTTTTTGTTTAATTTTTGTTTATTGAACAATTTTAGAAAACAGCGTATACAAAACAGATTTTCTTAGAAAGAAATAAAATCAAATAAAACAAATATGAACAGAATCAATACATAGATTGAATAAGTTGTCGACATCCAAAGACTCATCCAGGCCTAAGGATCTGAGTGAGACAAATAAGCATAGATCCAATCTTATAAAAGTAGTCTAAAGCAATACACATTTTAGGGAGGGGGGAACAGGGGCAGAGAGGGAGGGAGGGAAGGAAAAGAAAAGGGGAGAGAGAAGAGCAAGAATGAGCATGATAGACGAGAGAGCAGCGAGTTGAGAGTGGGCTGGCTACGCATGACAAGGCATGGCAAAATTGACATGTATACATCATATAGATAATCATATAGAGAATAATTTAGTAAGTCATATTGCAAATCAAGCTGCAATAACCGACTGGTACAATCCCTAAACAGGCAAGTTTGTGTCACAGATCATGTTTGCTATACTCAAATTCACGGAGTAGGAGTGAGGGAAGCTTTGATTCTAGTGAAAATCAAGCAGATATTGAGGGGGTCTCCATAATGTCTTTATAGCTTGATAAGCTCTTGAATTCGGACCATGGCAACCAGGTAATAGTATGTCGATGAAAGTTATCCTTGGCTAAGAGGGTGAGTTCCTCCATGAGGCAAATAGGGTCTACCGCCCTTATCCAGTCCTTCAAAGAAGGCGCCGAAGTTTGACCCCATCTAGCTGGGATGAGTGCCTTGGCAGCATTCAAAAGGTGAGGCACGATTGAGCGCTTGTATGGGCCTACAGATTCCACTTTATTGTGAAGAAGTATGGTCCACGGCTCCATGGGAAGGGACGAGCAGGATATTCGGTTAATCAGTTGAACGACACTTGCCCAGAAAGGTTGGACGATTGGGCACGACCACCAGATATGCGCGTGTGAAGCTGTGTTCCCACAACTCCTCCAACACAACAGGGAGTTGGAGGGGAACATGGCGTGAAGTTTGACTGGGGTATAGTGCCATCTCGCGAGTAGCTTATAGTTCATTTCTGAGGTTTTGGAAGAGATGGAAGACACATGTGCCAAATTCAAAATTTTATCCTTATGGGTATCCGAGATGGTTGTTTGCAAGTCCTCTTCCCATTTGTGAAGGTAATCCGGGTAAGCAGGGTTAAGCAGTTGTATAATGGCCTTATAAAACTGTGAGATGCAATGAGGTGGTGGGTCTTTAAGCGAGAATACATATTCAACTGGAGTTAGATCTTGCATGCTTCTCATTGGATGTGGGAGGGAGCGTACAAACCCATGGATCTGTCTGTATCTCCAAATGTCCATGAAGGTAATGGGGTTAGGAGCTATTATGTCTGTTAGAGGCTTGAGTCCATTGGAATCCACAATGTGGTGGAGTAGAATAGATTCACCAGGCTCCCAGGTCCTGAAGCCACTGTCCAGTCGACCAGGTAGAAAGAAATCGTGGTTTAGGATTGGAAGCAAAGGGGAGTTGAATTGCCAGGAGAACTGCCTGTGTAATGAGTCCCAAAGTGCCAGGGTGGTGATGGTTAATGGTGATGAATGTGGCGATAAATCCCTGGTAGCACGAGGGATCCAGGGTACGATAGATAGGTCTACACCACTTAAAACCTGCTCTATTTGAACCCAAAGTTTAGACTTCCGTGTATACTTCTAATCCGCCATTCTGGCGAGCGCAATTGCCTGGTAGTAGACTGCAAAATGGAGAAAAATCCTATAGGAACACTCAGTGGCAACATTTGGAGAATGAACAGCACCCTGGGGAGAATTTTCATCTTAATTATGTTTATTTTGCCCATCCATGAATGTGAGTGGGGGGCCCAATGACGTAAGTCTGATTTGATGTTTTTGAGGAGAGGAACGTAATTGTGTCTAAAGAGGGACTGAGGGTCAGGTGTAAGAAAAATCCCAAGATATTTCAGGGTTTTCTGCTGCCATTGAAAGGGAAATTGGGGTTTCAGTTGAGCAACATCTCTGGGAGGGATATTTATATTGAGGATTTCTGATTTGGATAAATTAATTTTGAAATTGGATAGGGCTTTAAAGGTCCGAAAGGCAGACATGATGTTAGGTAGAGTGATGTGTGGTTGCTGGACAAAGAAAAGGATATCATCCGCGTAAGCGGCGTATTTATGGCTTTTGGCGTTTATCTTTATTCCTTGGATACTATCATTGTGTCTGATATGTGCTAAGAAGGGTTCAAGGGAAATGGCAAAAAGCAGGGGGGACAACGGACACCCCTGCCTAGTTCCATTATGCAGAGTAAAGGAGTCGCTTAGCGTACCAATGCGTATCTGGGCCGTCGGGCAGGAGTATAAGGATGCTATACGGTGAAACATCTTGGGTCCCAGACCGAAATGTCATAGTGTCATTTTGAGGAAGTCCCAGTCCACCCTATCAAACGCCTTTTCAGCATCTGTTGAAAGAAGAAGGGTGGACTGGGAGCACCTCCGGACGTGATGTATCAGCAAAATTGTACGAAGGGAGTTGTCTCTAGCTTCTCTAGTAATACGGATAGGATAAAACCTGTTTGGTCTGCCGAAATCCAGTTGGGGAGGAGTGGGAGAAATCTAGTTGCCATTACTTTAGCCATAAGTTTTAAGTCAAGGTTTAATAGGGAAATGGGGTGATAGCTGGCGCAAAGTGTGGGGTCTTTACCTGGTTTGGGAATAATTGTAATGTGGGCTGATAGGGATTCAGATCTATAACTCGTAGTGTTCGAAATTGAATTGGCATAGGCTGCAAGTCTGGGAATTAAGGTCTCGCTAAAGGTCTTATAATACTTTGCGGTAAAACCGCCAGGTCCGGGTGTCTTACCAGAGGGGGTATTTTTTAATGCGGTCTGAAATTCCTCAATCGTAAACTCTGTTTGAGAGATTGTCTGGACAATCTGGGCAGGTTGGCCTGTTTCAAGTAAGTCAAAATACAGGAACGCTCAGCTGCAGGTGTAAGCCCATCTAGATCACCCTTGACGCGATAGAGTTCTGCGTAATAGTCCTGAAAGGCTTTGGCAATCTGGGGGGAGGAGTGTACCATGGTACCCGAAGAGTTTTGAATTTTAGAGATAAATTAAGCTGATTTTTTTGCTCTTATAGAGCGGGCAAGTTGCTTACCAGGTTTGTCTCCCCACTCATAGCATTTTTGAGAGAAAATTTGAAAATGTCTCTTCGTTTGAGAGTTTAATAAATTTGTAAGTTCCTCTCTCTTCTGCGTCAGGGTTGCTAGATGGACTTTATGCAATGATAGTTTGTGTTGCCTCAAGGTCAAGGTCAGTTACTTGTATCGTCAGGTCATGGAGTTGTTTGGACTGTTCCCTTTTCCTCCTAGTCCCCAGCTCTATGAGCTTACCCCTCATTGTGGCCTTATGTGCTTCCCATAACAGAGGTGGGGTGACCTCAGCAGTCCCATTCTCTGAAAAGTATTGTTTTAGAGCAGTGTCCAAAAGGGCTACGTCAACTGAGTTACTCAATAGAGATTCGTTAAGCTTCCAATTGGTAGACCGCTTGGTCAGGGAGGGAATGGTAAATTGCATATATACCGGGGCATGATCTGATATAGTGGCAATCCCTATAGAGGCTGACTTTAATAGGGGTAAATGGAAGTGGTCGAGGAATATATTATCAATCCTCGAGTAGGAGAGGTGGGTTTTGGAGTAAAGAGAATAGTCTCTACCCTTGGGGTGAAGTGTGCGCCACACATCAATGAGTTGTTGGTCATGGAGTTTTTTCTTAAGGAAAGCTATTCTTTTGTATGAGATATTGGACCTACCTTGGGACGTATCCAATACAGGATCTAGGGGCATATTAATGTCCCCAGCCAGAATAGTAATGCCTTTGGCGAAGGTAGCCAATTTAGACAGAACCTGAGATAAAAAGGTTGGTTGTTGGGAATTAGGGCTGTAAACATTTACCAGAGTGCACTGGTTGTAACCTATAGAACCCCTCAAAAATAAAAATCTACCCTTATCATCAGAATACATTTCCTCAAGCTGAAAGGGCACATCTCAGTGAAATCCAATGGCTACGCCCTTTGCATTATTGGTATCAGAGAGGCTGTAGTACCATTTTGTAAAATGCGGAGAGTAAATCCTCAATGCAGTAGTGTGAGTGAGATGTGTTTCTTGGAGAAACACTATAGAGCTAGAGGCTTGTTTCAATTCTCGCAACAGTTGGTGTAGTTTGGCAGCATGTTTCAAGCCTCTTAAGTTATATGATGTAACAATTAAGGCGGCCATTGGAGTGTCAAACTGTGCCCTACCAGCTTACGGCGACAATCATGCCCACAAAAATAGCGGAGAAAAATAGATGAGAGCAGTGAGAGGCAAAGAAAGAAGTGAAAAAAGGGGGAGGAGGGGGGGAAAAGGGGGAGGGAAACATATGGGTAAAACAGCATGAAATACATCATGATCAAACCAATGGGAAACCAGTAGTGGTCACGCGAAATCTCGCAGTGTTCCCGTGGGGGAGTGTGTGGGAGAGGGCCCCAGAAGCTCCCAATAGGGGGAGCGTCTGATGGAGCAATTGGGACAGTCTCCACCACATCCCCCAGAAGAAAAACAGGGGGGGGGGGTGGTGTGCCCGCGACAAGAATGACCAACACTCATAGCATGTAGGGCCTGGGGAAACTCCCATGGAGTCCTCCCAGTCCTGGCCCAATACAGTCTGTAAAACAAAATGTTAAATAAGGTAAATGAACCTCTGGCATCAAAAATGGTGACTTATAGAGTTCAAAGCTAAACATAAGCAGAATATCAAAAATAAACAGTACCAGATGGAGCCCCATCTTAACAGGAAAACTCAGTCAGATGGCTTAAAGAATGGGGCTCCTTTCTAATATTGAGAACCTTCATACCTCCTCCTGACATCCCTGCTTGCAAAAAGAGGGGGTGTTACGGGGTATTCAGCCCCAAGCTGCAAATCAACAGGAGAGAGAGCAAGCTTGATACCGAATTGGTATAAGGAAATAGCATGGGACTCATCCGTTCTTCTGAGCGGATCCTGGGATGCTGGAACGCTTCTTTTTGAGTGGAGGGCTCTTCCATTCCTGCTCCAATGTCTCTGAGAACTCTGGGATCCCATCATGCCATCCGGGCAGATCAATTAGCGGAATGCCAACCTCTCGTGAGAATGCTTGTAGTTCTTCTGGGAATCTCAACGTGGAGGAGCGGCCGTTCTTAGTTGCCATAAGACAGGCAGGGAAGCCCCATTTGTATGTGACGCCATCTCCTCTCAGATGCTCCAGGAGTGGCTTAAGGGCCCGGCGCCTTTCAAGAGTCTCTTTTGATAGGTCAGGAAAAATGTGTAGAATGGCGCCATCAAAATCAATGTTCGGCATGCCGCGCAGTTTGAGCATGATGGCGTTTTTCTCCTCAAAATAATGCAGGCGACACACTACATCTCTCGGGAGGTCTGAGGCCAGATTACGTGGCCGGAGAGCTCTGTGAACTCTGTCAAAGCATAGGGGGTCTGTGACCGTTTTTCCCAGTATCGTATTGAGAATACTCTGGATCGTGGGTTCTAGGTCTGAGTCTCTGGTTGCCTCTGGCAATCCCCGAATGCGGAGGTTGTTCCTCCGATTCCTGTTCTCCAAATCTTCTAATTTGTAGAGAGAGGAGCGGTGTGCGATGGCCACCCTTTTAACTACAGTTTGCAGTTCTTTAATGGCGGCCGCCTGTGAGTCCTGTCGCTTCTCCGTTTCCTCTACTCTCTCTAATAGGTGCGACATGTCCAGCTGCAATGTCTTTCTTAAGGGATTTTTCAAGGCTCTGAAACATCCCCGCCATCTCTTTTTTTAGCCCGCTTACCAGCGATGAGAGTTCGGAGCCAGCCGGGGAGCCTGGGTCTTCCATCAGCTCCAATCCGTAAGAGGATGCAGGGGAGCTCTCACGTGGTGACGCCGTCTGCTCCGAGCGAGATCCACACGACCTTGAGGCCCTGGCTTGAGAAGGCCGCACACTGGGACTGTGTTTCCCGGAGGCTAGGAACCATTTGATGTATCCATTGGAGGCGATTGAGGCAGCGGTGATGTTCCCCGTCCTCTTACCCTCTTTTTGGGACGGGATTTGGAAGCTTTAGCAGGCATTGCCAGATGTATTAGGCCAGGACAAGGACAGAGCTCTGTCTAGAAGCGTCCAAACAGCGCCATGCGGAAACCACGCCCCCGAACCTGACTTATTTAGCAATTAAGCATAAGCACAGCAGCAGAACAATAGTGAAGCAAGCTACAGTTCAACCTAACTTTTTCATAAAAATCTGCTGCTATTGTGTTACTAGTGTTGCTAGTGTTGTGATAGCCTCAGAGGCTGCCCGCGTTGTGGGGGGGGGGGATTTATTATTATAGATTATATATTATAGATTGATATTCTATATAGATTCTATATACCCTATCTTGTTACCTGTCTGATCAGTGATTACTATCACCAGTCCATTTTCTGTTTGAACTATATACATTCAACATGAACGACAAAGATTCGACAAAGCATCGAAAAACATACAAACTTTGAATCTTTGGCATATGGTGTCTGTCGAAAGTTCTAAGAAGATTCAACGGAGCAGCTAAACTATACAGCAGCTAAACTATACAGAGTCATACAGTTTAGCTGCTCCGTCGAATCTTCTTTGAACATTCGACAGACACCATAAGCCTTCAATGACAGATTCAACCTTAATTCATTTAGATTTTCGGACGAATGCAATTTTTAACGAAAAACTAAATAAATAAAAAACGAATTTCAGGAGTGACTAAATAAATTTATTTTTCGGACGAAAACGAAATTCCGAAACAAAATATTTCAATGTGCACATGTCTAGTTTCCAGTATACTTTCTCCTTTCATTAGTTCCATTATAGGCTTATGAAGTAGGGCTTTCCTTGGGTCTTTGCGTATATTGTAATGAAAGATTGTATTGAACAAAGTATACACTCAAATACACAGCCATTTAGCTTTGGGGCATGTCCATCATATTGCCCAGATCTGAACATTCCCTAAAAAGCGGAACCCAGGGTAATTTTTTTTTTTTATATAAGGAACAGAAGTATGCACTTTGCGGATCAGCTGAAAGTGAATACAACTGGCATGAGCAACAGGCATTTTATAATGAGGTAAAGGGCACAAATTGTTGGACAACTGTAATAGGGATGTTATTATATATTTTTGGGGATTTATAACCACTTTTTAAATTAATAGGTCTTTACTTCGGTTGGAGTACTGCTTTAGAAAAAGAACCATTGTTTTTTTTTAACTGTTTTAAAGCAGGTCATAGTGCTCTAGAGATCCCATGCCATGTAGGCATCCTTTGTATGTGCATGTGTGTGTAAAAAGATACAAAACATCAGTTTGTAGACTTACAGACTTGATAATAATATTGAACCAAACCATTATAGCTTCGCTGTAAATTTATGAATGACTACTGCATGAATCTATTATGGTCAGTGTTTAAAGCTCCAACTTTCTTATCACTTGAACTGAATAGAATGATCAGTCCCAGCATAGAGCATACCTCTGTACCATGTTGCTCTATTGTCTGCTGATCCCCCTGATATTCTGGGTTTAGTTGTGGCTATGTACCATGTAACACTCTGTGTAGTTTTTTGTAGACTCTTCTATAACCACTTCCTGCTGCATTTCTAGCCTGAAACACACCCCTTTGTAGTCTTTCAGACTCTGCAAATGATGTAACTTCCTTCACAGCTCTGATGGTGGATGGGATGGAATACTTCCTAATTAGCATTCAGCCCTGCCCAGTCACAACTACAGGAAGAGTCCAAACCTCCCAAGTCCTGCCTCACAGATCACAGCATTGTTCAAAATCAAATAGGAAACCCTTCATATACACAGCCTGTTCTGAAAGCTAGCAGTGCTGCTGCTGGGCAAGATGGAATGGATCACAATTGTACTTCTGCCCAGTTAAATATGCCAACCAGTGTGACTAAAGATTTTTGTGAGACTAAATAGAGTTTTGTGTGTACTGTGTGTGCAAACACTGTATACACATTAGAGGTGCACATCTTCACTAGTCTCATGATTCGATTACGATTATCCTGTCAAGGATTCGATTCGATTTGATCCAGCGATGCATCACGATTACTGCCCATGGTTTTCATCCAAAAATTTCAAGCAGTCAGAAGAGCTAAATTTTTATTTTAGTTTATCTACTCTTAAAAAAAAAAGGACACTCCTTGCATGTAGTAAAGTTTAAACACAGCAGACAAGAGTATTTATTTAGTACATGGACTGATCTTGTAGAGGTCCTGTGTAGAAAGACACTATGTCATGCATACATGAATAGACATGTATAGACAGAGGGCAGGATGACACCTGTGTAGAGAGGGGAAATTCTGTCATATCACCTGTGCCCCCCCATGCCTTGTGCAGTAGGAAGGTAAGTCCTAGTGTGTGGGTAGTCCGGGGTTCCCTTTGGTGTAACCTACCTAGGTGGGCCATGGTGCTGGTGCTCCTCCTCAATCCCATGTCCTGCATCCCATGTCCTTCTCCTCCTCCATCCCATGTCCTGCATCCCATGTCCGCCTCCTCCATCCCATGTCCTTCTCCTTCATCCCATTTCCTCCTCCTCCATCCCATGTCCTCCTCCTACATTCCATGTCCTGCATCCCATGTCCTCCTCCATCTGATGTCCTGCATCCCATGTCCTTCTCCCCCTCCATCCCATGCCCTGCATCCCATGTCCTCCATCCCATGTCCTGCATCCCATGTCCTTCTGATCCAACCCATGCCCTGCATCCCATGTCCTCGCCCTGCATCCCATGTGCTGCATCTCATGTCCTCCTTCTCATCCCATGTCCTGCATCCCATATCCTCCTCCACCATCCCATGTCCTGCATCCTATGTCCTCCTCCTCCTCCATCCCATGTAGATGAGTGTATGGTGGGATCTGTGGGCTCTCATGTGGTCTCTACAGTATACAAGAGGCGATCTGTCTCCTCTCCCCTCCCTCCCTGATGGGATTAGAATACCCAGAAATGAATGGATTGCCCATTTGCCCATTGAATGTCTGAGCCATTCCTCCGCCTCCATAACTCTGTGCAGGTCCCATAGGAAGTGCCTGATCCCTCCTCATCCTCTCTCCACCTGGCTGTCAGTGTCTTGTGTAGTGTCTGGTGCAGATCGCGGTCTCCCTAAGATCCAGCCCAGTGATGGGCAGAGGTTAGGACAGAACAGGACCATTAAAATACTGACCGGGCAAAGTACATGATCGTGCTGATGCCCGGAGCGCTGAAAGCAGTGGAACTGGGCGTGCCATTGTGTCACTGCCGGAGACTCGCTCCTTATTCACTCCCACCACCGGCGAGAGCAGTACAGAGCATACAGCGGCTACACACACCCCTCACTGACAAAGGCGAGGGAGGTGTTAAAGCACACCACTGGGAAGGAGAGGAGCCGAGATTGCTCATTGTGCAATTGCGATTCAGCTGGTCTCTTCATCTCAGTGCATCGAAGACTGAATTGTGATGCATCGATGCACCGATTATTTTCAACAACCCTAATACACATTACTCATTATGCCTTCAACAAAGACAATTTTCTTTTTCTCTGTTAAAAAGAATGAGATCAGAGTAAAAAAAAAAACACGATCATGGGATCAGTCTTATATTTGTGTGCCCTTTATAGCTAGAATAGCACATTTCTTATCCAAGAGATGATACAGTTCCATTCCTCTCTTTTTACCACCCACATGAAGGCCCAGAAACACAGTAACCTTAAACCCACTCACATCAACTCCCACAGCTGCTACAAGTGACTCCAGAATCACAACAATATTTATCGTGCCAGGACACTCCCAGACACAAGCTGGGATATGGTAAGGCAGGTCAGCCTTCTGATCCTACACAAATGTATAGTAAAGGATATATTAATGGTGAGGGCAGTTAAAATTGTTTCTAATGCTGCGTACACACGATCGGAATTCCGGCCAGAAAAAGACTGATGAGAGCTTTTCATCAGAAAATGCGACCGTGTGTAGGCTCCATCTGTATTTTGGTGGCCGAATTTCCGACAGCAAAAAATTGAGAACATGTTCTCAATTTTTCCAACGGAAAAGGATCGGAAATTCCGATTGTCTGTAGCAATTCTGACACGCATAATTCCTACGCATGCTCGGAAACAATTTGACGCATGCTCAGAAGCACTGAACTCAGCTCGTTGTAGTGTTGTACGTCACCGAGTTCTTGACGGTCGGAATTTGGTGTGACCGTGTGTAGGCAAGACAGTTTGAGTGGAATTCTGTCGGAATTCCGTCGGGAAAACCATCAGAGCTTTTTCCGATGAGAATTCCGATTGTGTGTACGCGGCATAAGAAACATTAAAAGATGACAAAGTGATTAGTAAATGTGGGTAACCCAAAGTTAAAGTTGAAATTAAAAGTCCATGAGTCCTGGGTAATAACCTCAGGGTTAGTGAGAGTCTTGAGATCCACAATAGAAAGGCAGCTGGCAGTAGTTACTCTGGTAAGTAACATAAAAGGCAAAAGAGCAGCGCCAATCTGAGTGTAGTAACTTTAAAAACACATTTTATTCACAAATAGTTTGTACTCAGTAGATAGCAGTTGTTTGTAGGCACATCATTAAAATAGCAACCAGGTAGTGTCACAGGAGTCCAGGGAATCTTAGTGCAGTGCGGTCCCGTCGAGCTCGGCAGCGCCGGTGGTTGCCGGTGACTCAGGCTTGATATGGATGGTGCAGAGGAGAATCGTCAGCCGGACGTCACTGTGTCAGGTGGTTTGCTGGTGGGAGGTTACAAGGTGATGCACATGTTCAGAGCATGCATGCTCCTTCCTATTATAGTGCAAACTATTTGTGAATAAAATGTGTTCTTAAAGTTACTACACTCAGATTGGCTATTCTTTTTCTTTTATGACTCCAGAATCAGCAACCCGTCAGATTAGGTAACGGAAGTGACGTTCCATCACCTGCGCATGCGTTCCACCTCTACCAGGTTTGCTCATCTGACAGAACACCTGCAGTCAGATGAAGCTGCAGCAGACTTCTTACTACACCCAGCTACGTCTTGAATTTTTATTTTAGCAATAAAATGAGCGTATATAAATAAATATAGGATGTTGACATCTGTGATGTTGTTTTCATGTTACATTTTGAAAGAAGCTGGATGCCAGCAGTAGGAAGGTGGCAGAGGTCATGTTGGGACACCCCGCACTTCTCAGCGCTAAACCTTTAGGCTTTAAAAATTAAACATCAAAACAACATCACAGATGTCAATATACTATATTTATTTATATACGCTTACTTAATAACTAAAATTACTGTGAAATTCAAGACATAGCTGGGTGTACTAAGATGTCCACTGCCTTTTTCTAACTGCAGGTGCTCTGTCAGTAGAGAAACCCTGGTAGCGGATGCGCAGGTGACGGAACGTCACTTCCATTACCTAATCTGACAGGTCACCGATTCTGACGGACCACCTGCCCTGAAACTACAGAGGCTCAAAGGATCATGGGAAATGTAGTATCAGGACTGGTAACGGAAGGAAACAGGAAGTCAGAGAACTTTGAAATTCAGCCAGGAGGAGGAGTGACATCACCGACACAGAAACTTGCTGTATACAGTTAAAGTAGGTAAGTTACACACAATCTGACAGTGGGGTTGTCATTCATTTACATGTACAATGCATCTGTTATTTTGGGGAAGAAAAGCTGGAGTTCTGCTTTAAAACAATTGCAGTCATCTAGCAAACATAATAGGGAATGATTTACACATGGAGCTGTACTGTTGCCTTGCACTTTCAAATATCTATAGCTATTTATCTTTTTCCCTTTGTAATGTTTAGTTTTTATCTAACAGCCCAATTGAATTTACTATGAATAAATGGCCGATTTTCTTTCATATTGGGCTTACAGCACCTGCTGATTTAATAGAGAACCAGCTACATTCACTTTGTATTTAATGCAGTAATGCAATATTCTTTAACATAAAACAATATAGAGAAATGAGCCTAAATATTTGCCTCCAGTAAGTGTCTGGCAGCCTGCCACCAATGCCTCTGCCATCTGAACTCTAATGTTGTGCTGTATTATTAAAAACACATTTTTCAGAGTTTTCTAAACAAGAAGAAAATACTTTTCCATTCTATGAAACTACGTACAATCAAAATTGCATGGAACAATTTTTCAGCAAAGTTATATAATAAATAAAAAGATATTGCATACTTTTATCCTTTGATATTGCATTTGTTTTGGCTTATTTATGACCTCAATACTAAAGTGGACCTAAAATCTTCTTTACAAAAATGGCCCCCCTCTTTACTTGGCTTCTGGCTAACTCAAGCACATAATAAAAGAGCTGATATAATTACCTATAATCAGAATTTTGTCTCTCTACTGTCAATAGTACACACAAGTACCTTTGCATCAGGCAAATTTGACCCAGAGTCATGGCTGGTAAGGATTTTGTAGTGTATAACCACTTGCCGACCAGCCGCCGTCATTATACTACGGCAGCTTGGCACGGCTGCGCATATCACTGTAGCTGTACGTCGGCTGCTTTAAGAGCAATAGGAGGCGCCAGAGACGATGTGCCTGGCCGGCGGCCCACAGAGAGCCAGAACGGGGATCTGTCAAAGTAAACAAACAAATCCCCGTTCTGACAGGGGAGGAGAGAGAGATCTGCGGTTCCTAGTCATTAGAAACAGTGATCTCTCTCTACTCCCTATCAGTAAACTCCATCCACAGTTAGAAACACCTCCCTAGGGAACACTTAACCCTTTGATGGCCCCCTAGTGTTAACCCTTTCCCTGATAGTGCCATTTATACAGTAATCAGTGGCTAATTTTAGCACTGATCGCTGTATAAATGTCACTGGTCCCAATAAAGTGTCAAAAGTGTCTGATCTGTCCGCCGCAATGTTGCAGTCCTGCTAAAAATCGAAAATTGCCGCCATTACTAGTAAAAAAGAAAATTTATAATAAAAATGCCATAAGCCTATCACGCTATAACTTTTGCGCAAACCAATCAATATACGCTTGTTGCGTTTTTATTATTTTACCAAGCATTTGTAGAAGAAAATATATTGGCCTAAACTGATGAAGAAATTTGTTTTTTTTGGATATTTATAATAGCAAAAAGTAAAAAATATATATATATTTTTTTCAAAATTTACGCTCTTTTTTTGTTTATAGCACAAACAATAAAACTCCCAGAGTTGATCAAATACCACCAAAAGAAAGCTCTATTTGTGGGGAAAAAAAAAAGACATCAATTTTGTTTCTGTACAACGTTGCACGACCACGCAATTGTCAGTTAGGGAGCTGCGGCTTGGGTGCTCCCATAGCAATCTGCTTGCTGTGTGGGCACTCAACAGAAGGGAGAGGCCAGGAGCGCCAAAGAGGGACCTGAGAAGAGGAGGATCTGGGCTGCTCTGTGCACGTTTAACATTGGATGCAGTTTTTCCGCATCCAATTCGCAATAGCAGGAGATTTTGACCGACTCTCTATGAAGCCGGATCACATATCTCCGCTGTGGCTCTGGTGCGAATTTGCACAGGAGCCCTGTGCGTCTTTTGGTCCATTTCAGGTCCAAATTCAGCCAAAAATTTGGGCTGAAATCAGATCTGAAAAGGTCAACGGGGGACGCACAGGACCCCTGCTGTGTGCCGCATGTAAAGATAGTGGGAACCCAGCCTTAAACTTAAAGTGGTTGTAAGGGTTTTTTATCTGAATGCAAGATAAAAATCCTTCTGTGTGCAGCAGCACCCCACCCTCAATACCTACCTGAGGTCCATCTAGATCCAGCGATGCTGCACAATAGACTCAGCTGTCCGGGACTCTCCTCCTCATTGGCTGAGATAGCAGCATGGCGCCATTGGCTCCTGCTGCTGTCAATCAGTCAGTGAGCCGATGAGGAGAGAAAGGATATGGGGCTGGGCCGGGCCTGAACACAGGGAGCTGTGGTTCAGCTCCAGTCCCCCCATAGTGAGCTATTTACTGTTGGGGTACGCAACAGGAGGGAGGGGCCAGAAGGGCTGATGAGGGACCAGAAACGAGGAGGATCTGGGCTGCTCTGTGCAAAACCATTACACAGAGCAAGTAAGTATGACATGTTTGTTATTTTTAACAAAAAAAAAAAAGAAACTTCATTATCACGTTAAAGGGCATAACATCCGATACCACAGGTGTATACCTCATATGGACTGTCATTAAAGTACCTATTTTTTAAAATGCTTGCTGGCTATGTCATCATGCCATTCTGCAAATGATAAGGTTTCCAGCAGTACAGAAAAGGCAAGTGTTATCTACCAATTTTGACTTTCACTTTGAGAATCTGTGTTATTTATAATAATGGGAGCACAGAGCTGTCTTTTATGATTACAGGAGATGCCACATCTCTCGGTTTGAATGACAAATCTGGTCAGCTTAAGCTGAATGGTTCTATCACCCACAAATGACACATCTGATAATTCTTTGAGACAGGTCTCAGCATCAAAGTGAAACAAAAAGGTTTCCATTCACTCTTTGAGATGGAAAGAAAGAAACCCAAAGTGAATTTTAATGAAGTTTATCTCAAAAAGTCATCCTTAATTTAATAATTGCTAAGCCCATAATACTTCTACCTGATCCATTTTCTTGCCTTTCTGAATGTTATAGTTTAACATGTGTGTTGCTGCAGGGCTCCTACTAAAGTGCCAATTAGTCCTAGTACACAAGTATGCTGGATCTTTCTAAAACTTTGTTTCCTGCCTCTGTTGTTTGCTGTGGTACCTTCAGTCTTCGAACTGGTGGGATTATTGTCCCATGATTACCTTGCACACTAATAATAAGCAACCAGAATGGATTTTGCCGCTGGTGATATGCTCAGTCTATTGTATGTGGCATAATTGACTTCACACAGCCCGGTCACCCTGCAGTCCTCACAGCTGCTTAACAGCCAACTCATTCTGCATACGTATCACTTTGCAGATGGGTAAAATACATGTTGGGCACAGTGTTGGATCTTCAAAGACTTACACATTTTCAATGAAATTAGGATATAAACACCACAGATAACAATCATCTACTCTGGCAGTTATTAACCTGCATAAATTGTCAGAGCCGAAGTTCCTTTTACTGTGAATTTGATCGTTCTGCAATATAAAAGAAAGCATTTATGAATTATTTGTGTATAACTATAACACATCAGCCGATGGGTATTGCAAGGTAAGTAAACATTCTAACATAAAAAGGCTTTAGGCAAACATTGAAATTGGGGTTAAGGCAAAAGTCTAGCTGTAATCCTATTTTCTATGAGTTATCCATTACAAACTCCATAAGCCCTTACTGTAAAATCTTGGATGTCTGCGAAATTGTTCTGTTCTCCCCTATTACAGCCCAATTTATCTCACTTGGATGGTTGGATCTGGGTCCAGGTGTCAAAGGTTGGTCTCTACCTGAGGTTCTGTCATGCAGAAGATATCAGTAATTGTTAAGCATGTGAGCATTCAGTTACCGACGGAAGCTGTGCTGGGGGGAAGATGGGGAAGAGAGGGGAGCGAGTGTTGTTACATGGTCTGCAGGTAACAGAAGGAAATTGTTGCTAGAAAATCATTTATTCTGTTACTGTAATGCCCTCAATCAGACTCTCCCTAAACAATTTGCATTTTTTGCAGACAAAGTAAGGAAATCTAGAAGAGACCGAAGACATAATATAAAAATATGGCTAACACTTACAGTATGCTGTTAAAAATGCTCTGGTAGTATAGTCTAGCAGACATTCCCAGAAACATTCAAACTGCTTATAAACCCACTTATAAAACATACTAAAAAAGAACTCCAGTAAACAGCTGAATAGATGTATCTGAACTGTCTTATCTGACAAAAATATATGTGGTTGTAATCAGTAAGATCCCTGTCAGATAGCATAGTCAGGTTGGTGACCTTTCTTGTCTCCTCAGCAATTATGCTGACAGGAGGAGACTTGCTGACAGGAGGAGAGAGCAGAGAGTGTGTTCTTATAGCTTATGAGTGGGTTTTTGCCCTCCTTCGTTGTCAAGTCTGCTGTCCGAAAGGGGTACCTGATCAGATACAATGGTTAAAAAGAAATCTAAAAATCCTTTGACAGTTGAGATACAGTAATTCATATTTATGTATTTGAAATGTATTTAGCTGACTGCCCAATATTTAGATTTAACTTGACACTTTTGGCCTCATGCACGCCACGAGTAAAAAATTACACTGTTTTTTTTTTATGCCTGTGACGTCACTTCCATTTGCAGTACGGCTGCATCCTGGCGCATTTCGTTGTACCAACTTCTTTGAAGGGCTAATCCCTTCGCTGTATGGCAACCAGAAGTGAAGTCATACGCCATCCCGGAAATGACGTAACAGCTTACACAGAGGAGCCGTGTGAGAAACCAGGGAACCGATATGCTGACAGGTGGTGGTGCTGACTTTCACATTGAGTTGTTTGTCTATGGATATGTGATTTGTTGAGCATACTCTTTATTCATGTTTGTGATTATTTTTAATGAGGTTAGATACATTTTAAATAGATTCATGGCAATACACTATCAGATCTTTTTTTTTTGCCTAACTTGCCTAACTTTTCATGGATTGATTGGATGGATTTGATTGGGATGGAGAGAAAGCGCATATGGAGGAAGTGATTAATCTAAAAAGTGCTTTATACCGATCATTTTAAATTGTGAGGCATAAGGATCTGATGAGTGATAGCCCCTGTTCCAGTAACGCCCCAAGGCCACCTTCCGCAGGCCTGGCACAAATTGTTGGTTCCCCAAAATGGGGAATAATGGGGACTCTAATGATAAAAGCTTCCCTTTAGAAATAAGTCTGCAGCACATACTTATCGTAGGACCTATCAATGGGTGTGTCTTAATCGCAGATAGGAGCTCCCTGAAGCACCAGGGTGCTCTATGTAATAGGGAACTACTCTGTGCTTGCTCCAAGCTCGGCCAGATCTTTAGGTCCCCATGTGGACACCAGTCAATTTTATGACTCAATAGGACTGCTTGATAGCATTGATACAAATCAGGTATTGCCAGTCCACCGTATTGTTTAGGAAGGGTCAACAAGAATCTTCTAATCCTTGGGTGTTCCTGTGCCCAGATGAATCCGGTGAGGAGTGTGTCAATCTGTTTAAAATAATGCCTAGGGTTAGTAATGGGTAATGCCTGGAATAAACATAGGAACTTTGGCAAAATATTAATTTTGACTATATTACGTCTTCCAAACCAGGAGGCGAACCCCCTATGCCACCTCTCCAGGAGGCACCGTACCTTTTGTAAAAGTGGTGGGAAATTAAGCTCAAATGTATATGAGAGGTCTGCTGGGATACGTGTACCTAAATAATTCAGAGTCCATTTAAATTTATAGCTGGATTTCAATAATCTCAAGATTTCTTATTGTGATTCCCATGGCCTCTGACTTGGATAGGTTGATCTTAAAGTACGATAAAGAGCCATATCTCTCCATTTTAAGATAGATATTAGGAAGGGATATCATTGAGTTAGTCAGTAAAAAGAGCATATGATCAGCATAGGCCGAAATCTTATGCTGAGTTCTTTCAACTGTCATTTCCTGAATGTCTGGGTTTGATCGAATCCTACAAAGGAAAGTTACCAAAGAAAGAGCAAAAAGAAGGGTCAATAGTAGGCAACCCTGCCTAGTCCCGTTGGTGATCCTGAAGGAGTAAGACAGAACTCCATTTTCCAAAAAATAAACTGCCAATTGACCCGATCAAAAGCCTTCTCTGCATCCGTCCTAAGAAACACACATGGGATCTTGGATAGATTAGCTACGTGTATTAAATTCAGTGCATTATTAGTATTGTCCCTTGCTTCCCACCTTGGGACAAACCCTACTTGGTCCAGATGAATCAGAGAAGGCAGTTGTCTCTGAAGCCGGGTCGCAAGAATTTTAGCAAAAACTTTCAGATCTGCATTTAGAAGCGATATTGGCCTATAGCTTCTACATTGCATGGGATCTTTTCCTTCTTTAGGAATTACCGTGATAAGGGCCTTTAGTGATTCCATATGGAGGAGACTTTGGTTGCCCAGACCATTAAACATCCTTACAAGAAGATAAGGTCCCAGTATAGGCCGGAAGTGTTTGTAATATTGAACTGTAAAATCATCTGGGCCAGGTACTTTACCTGTTTTAACCCCATTCACTGCCTCCTGCACCTCCCCTAAAGTAATTGGTATTTCCAATTTCTGTTGTGCTATAGACGTCAGCCCGGGCATTACAGATGATGCTAAATAATCATCTATCCCTGACTGTGTGGGGGGGTCTGACTGTAAATTATAAAGAGAAGAATAGTAATCCCCAAATCTTTGAACAATTTTTCTAGCTAATGTGAGCTTTTCACCTTCAGCCCCTGTAATGTAATCACTGGTACGTAGGTCATCGATTGTTGTTCCTCCAGGGTTTTAGCAAGTAATTTTCCACATTTGTTGCCAGACACATAAACGTGTTTACGTACAATCTGTATTGCCCTTTTAGCTTTAAACATGAGTAAGTCAGTAACCTGTCTACGAGCGATCAAAAGGTCCCGTTCCACGTCTGAGGAGGGAGCATGTTTATGAAGTGATTCTAATCGCTTTATATCTCATAGCAAGGATGTTAACTTTGCCTCCCTCTCTCATTTAATCCTAGCACCATGTTTTATCAGTACTCCCTGAATCACTGCTGTATGGGCTTCCCAGATCACTCTGGGAGCACATTCTGGGGTATCGTTGGCCTGAAAATAACATGTCACCTCCACAAGAACATCTTCCGTCACAACGGGGTCTTGTAACAGACTTTCATTAAGTCTCCATATCGCTGAGCCAGGGCCTCGTCTCCCCGAAATATTATACTTCAGGAGAATTGCTGCATGGGCCAACCAGGTGATCGCCCCAATAGTGGCTTCTGCCACTAAATGTAATTGGCAATTGGGTTCTGAGTAATTTTCTAGAAAAAAAAAATATGATTTTTACATGGAGAGGAGTGCCAGAATAAGCTTGGGCGGCAAGTGGTTAATATGTAGTCTTAAGGAAAGAAAGGAAAGAGGAGACATGACTAAATCCTTTAAATACATTTCAATAAGGTTCAAGAAGGCAGTTTTTTCAATATGAAGTTAACATCAAGAACACAGAGTCATGACTCCAAACTAGCAGTAAAAAAGTTCAAAACTAACACTTGAAAGTATTATTTTACAGAAAGAATAGTTGATATTTGGAACAGACTTCCAGCAGAGATAGTGAATTAAGCTGGCTATACATGGAAGGAAAGTCATCTGGTTCAGCAGGAACTGGTTGAATTTTGCTCTGTCGAATGGTCCTGCTGGAAAACCAGCATTCAGTCAGCACATGCATCCAATGGCTGCAGCACTGATCTGTGTATTCTGACAGGGGGGGGGGGGGGGGGGTTAGTCCCTGCTGTCAGAGCACAACAGTGCAGCTGACAAGAAGTTCTTTTTCCATTCAACCTGCAAGTTCAAAAAAAGAAAATGTGTATACCCAGCTTTAGTCAACAGTAAGTGAATTAAAACATGCTTGGGGACAACATAAATCCATACTTGGACAAAAAGATAACAAAAAAAGGGCAGACGTGATAGACCACTTGGTCTTTTTCTACATAGAGATATACTGGAGAATTTTCTAAAAATAAATATGCATATCATAAATAAATACATATTTTTTAAAACAGTGTTTCACTTTTTCCATAAATGTTCATATTTCTAAAGCAAATACAAAAAACAAGCATCCACACAAAATTGTAAATGTTTTTATTTTAAAATATTCTTTCAATTGTCTAAATCAGTACACCCAATTTTTCTTTTTTTTTTCACAAAACAGGGCTTACACTTCATGAAAAAAAAGACAGAACACCCACATTGTTATTATTATTTTACAAGTCCTAAATTAATTTCCTATTAAAGAATAGATATAAAGTGGTACAAAAGGGAAAAAAAACGAAGCGCAGTAAATATAAGCCCATGTAATTTTAAAAACACACATACACACACACTATTTTTTTGTTTAGTTTTTTTCACAAATGTAATAATCATCTATTTTGTTGACTGTTTATTCTAGAATGATATTATTCATATTCAATCACCTTTTTTCTTGCAGGGACACAGATATTTGTTTATTCACTACAAATCCTAAATTTATTTTCCATTAAAAAATACATATAAAGTGGTACAAAAGGCAAAACTGAAGCACAGTAAATATAAGCCAATGTCATTTTAAAAACACACATACGCACACACTATTTTTTAGTTTAGTTATTTCACAAATTAAATAATCATCTATTTTGTTGACTGTTCGTTCTAGAATGATATTATTCATATTCAACCACCTTTTTTTCTAGCAGGGAAACAGATATGTGTTTATTCACTTCAGTATCACAGGGAATGATAAGTTAATTTGCTGAAGGCATATTCTGTGCCTGGTTTATGCTGAGAATGAGAATGTGTTATCCCAAATTGATTATTTTTCTGACTTCAAAGGGGGAAACATTTAGCCTGTTGAATCTAACAATTTCCTGAAAAAAAAAAAATAAGAAAGGAAGCAAAACTTGGTCACATAATATCAGTTTATGTCATTGTTGCAGAACAATTCACAAACATTGTACAAATTGGAAACTTTTATTACTGACACATGTTGCTTTCATACCTACCAATGATTTTGTGGCTAATGTTGGCAGTGACCTTTCAGATGTTCTAAGCAATAATTATTGCTTTAGCAATTAAAGAGAATTTCAAAGCCTATAAAGCTTAGCGGATTTAATTACATGCCCTGGAGCCCATCTTTACAAATAAATATTGAGTGAGAAAATATGGTCAGCAATAAGAAAGCAAACTTCATCATGTATGTAATGAGCTCTCTTTTTTTTAACCATGTACCTTACATTATGTTTTGTCCTAATACTTCGATTAAACCTGCCTTTAACTATCATATCATCCCGGCTTGCTATATATTATGTGATGTTTTTGGCGACGCTGTACCCAAATAAAATGTATGTTCTTTTTTTCCCCACAAATAGAGCTTATTTTGGTGGTATTTGATCACCTCTGCGGTATTTATTTTTTGCGCTATAAACAGAAAAAGACAGAAAATTAAAAAAAAACAATATTTCTTTTACTTTCTGATATAAAAGATATCCAAAAGATATCCAATAAAAAAAAATGAAAAAAAAAAAATCTAATGTCTTCATAAATTTAGGCCAATATGTATTCTGCTACATATTTTTGGTAAAAATAAGCTTATATTGATTGGTTCGCCCAAAAGTTATAGCATTTACAAACCTACAAACTATAGGATATTTTTATTTATTTACTTTTTTACTAGTAATGGCGGCGACCAGCGACTTATAGCAGGACTGCGATATTGCGGTGGACATTCTGACACTGATAGTTTTGACACTGTTTCGACCCCCCTTAACCCTCCCTTATCTACGCCCCTGTGCAGAAGAACACTATAAATCTGGAGTAATGACTACATCTGCTAACAGCTGTGGGTGATCACCTTGAAGAAAGAAAGTTCACATACTGTTTTGTGGCTCAGGAAATATTGATTCATCATGATTTTACAGTATTTTGTCAGGGTACAGGTATCCGCAGGGGCGATCAAATACCACCAAAAGAAAGCTCTATTTGTAGGAAAAAAGGACGCCAATTTTGTTTGGGAGCCACGTCGCACGACTGCACAATTGTCAGTTAAAGCGACGCAGTGCCGAATCGCAAAAAGGGGCCTGGTCCTTTGGCTGCAAATTGGTCCGGGGCTGAAGTGGTTAAAAGGCCATGCAAGTATATAAAAATACCTTTTGATCTGACTTCTAGTCTGGACTGACAACAAACAGCAATTTTGTAAGCTAAGTAGTGTCAGTCCTGTCCAGTTTTTATTTGCTTAAGTACTTAAACATTTCCACCTCTACAACATAGACATTTATTTTTTTTGTAGTCCAAGATAAGAACTAAGAGGAATAATTATGTCCCTTGGGATAAAACAGTAACACAAGACTCAAGACTGAATTTCTGACATGATCAACATGTACTTTTTGTACCTTTTGAGCAGATATAACAAAACACTTCCAATGGTATATGAAAAGCTAGTGAATAAGAGAAGTTTATTGTTAGGGTTTACATACAATTTCAGAATCTGGACCCCAGGAAGAAATCCACATAATGTTGGGATACAAGCTCCTGCAGTTTTCCAGGTGAATCCAGGACAATGGTGGAGGTTGCAAAATCTGGCGCATCTCTACATAGAAACCAATCAGCTTTCAGTTTTTTTGTTAAAGCTTAATAGAACAAGCTGAAGGCAGAACCTTTTTGGCTACATTGCACAGCTGCACACGATTTTTCACTTTCTGGTTTTAGTAAATCAGCCCCAGTGTCTCAACAACTAAACAGTGCTGTTAACCACCATGCCATCCACAGCCACCTTATTTTTTTAGCAAGGCTAATATGTGGTACTCCATCACGCTGTCCATAAGCAAAGCATTTTTAAAATGAACATATTTCCCTTTAAACTGTTGACCTTTTCTTCTTCAGACATTTTTGCTGATACAAAAAAAATTCCGTATTTAAAAGGAAAATCACAGGAGGAAAATTATAGGACCCGTTTGTTCTGTGCATAGGAACTTGGCAGCTAATTCACCTAATGATCCAAAAATGCTTTTAAAATATGATCATTTTTATGGTATTGAAGTAACAAGGAGAAATTGAAACCAAACCTTCCTTAGATTACACTATACAGCATTTCTTAGGAATGTTATCATGAAAGTAATCAAATGATTCATACTGTCTTCTATATGAAATGTCCAGACAGCATAGAGAAAGTAAATTTATCATTTTTTTCTGAACAACCTCAGAAAACAAATGTTCTGAAATTTATTAGGCTCTGAGAGAATAAAAACATGATACAAACCTACACATTCTTATAGGAATGATATCAGCGGAGGAAAAATGTGTGTACATTTTGCTAGAAAGATTCCCTATACTCAGTCTAATGCCCCGTACACACATGTTTTTTTTCCAACGGAATTCCGCTCAAGCTTGGCTTGCATACACACGGTCATACAAAAGTTCTCTGAACTTTCGACCGTCAAGAACACGGTGACATACAACACTACGACGAGCCGAGGAAATTAAGTTCAATGCTTCAGAGCATGCGTCAAATTGTTTCCGAGCATGTGTAGGAATTTTGCACGACCGAAAAATTGAGAACCTGCTCTCAATCTTTTGCTGGTGGGAATTCCACCAGCAAAAATCCGATGGAGCATACACACGGTTTAAATTTTCCCACCAAAAGCTCACATCGGACTTTTGCTATCGGAATTTCCGATCATGAGTACGGAGTTTGTGCATTCTCATCATCTTTAGATAGCGGGGTTGAATTGTAAGAGTTTGTTTACTTAAAGTTGTTCTAAGGCCTAAACATTTTTTATCTTAATGCATTAAGGTAAAAAATGTTTAGGCATCGAATTTAGCCCCTCAACCCCCCCCCCCCCTATACTTACCTGAGCTCTCATCCGATATAGAGCTGTACACATCTGCAGCTCTTCTCTCCCCTCACTTCAGTGTCTCACTGGCTTTGCTGGGACCATTGGCTCCCAGTGATGTCAATCAAAGCCAGTGACGAGGGAGCGGGGCGGAGCCTAATCCCACCATCTGTGTCAATGGGCGGAGCAGCGTGGCTCGGGAGCAAGCACACACAAGTCCAGGGACGCCCTCCCGGCAATTGGCGCCCCCACTGCAGCCATCTTTCGGCTATAGTGCGGACGCCTAGTGGTTAATATTGTAACTGGGATAATAATAAAAATGAGTGCTAGCAAGGCAGGTTTTGTGCAGTCCACAGTGTGCCATCTACTTTCGGGATGTACAGTGCATCCCGAAAGTATTCACAACAATTCACTTTTTCCACATTTTGTTATGTTACAGCCTTATTCCTAAATGGATTAAATTCAATATTTTACTCAAATAAGTATTCATTGTGTTACTTTATCCAATTTTTTTTGCATCTTAGAGTGATGAAACATTAGGCCAAGCATTTTATTGCTGTCTCTGCTGTTTTCCCTTTCTTCCTGCCCAGGTGACTACATAGTCCCTATGAGAAAAACAATAAAAAAATGACAGAATTTCTAGCCTTCCACTAATCTACTACCACAATAAATAAATGAACACACACAGGCAGCAATAAAAACCTAGCAGTGGTAAAGGTGGGGGTGAATTTTAATAGATATTGCTTAACAGTAAATTAGTGTTCTGCCGCTCATTTGCCTCATCTGAGTTTTGACATTCATACACTTCAACCTCTTCTGTATCTTTCTTCTGATAGACTCCGCACCATTCTCACTTTGAATACACAACCAGTTCCTGCAGTGCTGTTTCATTCCCCATGTGGGCTGAAGGAACCCAACTCTTTAGAGTTCTCGTATTTACCCCGTTCTGAACTCTCAACATTTCCCCACGAAAAACTGGATAGATGTTGAGAGTTCATGTTTCTTTTCGTAAATACGTCCATTCTTCCTGTAAGGAGAGGGCAACAGTTTACACAGCTGGATTCAGGAGCACTTTGCGACATCAGAGAATTTCGGTCAAGAAAGGTTAATTCTTTCTGTTTTATTATTTCATCCAAAATCTCTTGATAAACAGCAATTGTACACCACCGCAAAGCAATGTTTAAAAAGTAAATACTATCGCAGGGACGCCCAGCTCAGCCAGACCCCCACCCTACCCTCACCGGGCCAAACATCCTCGCCAGGACCCCCACCCTCGCCAGGACCCCCACCCTCGCCAGGACACCCATCCTCGCCAGGACCCCCACCCTCGCCAGGACCCCCACCCTCGCCAGGACACCCAACCACGCCAGGACCCCCACCCTCGCCAGGACACCCATCCTCGCCAGGACCCCCACCCTCGCCAGGACCCCCATCCTCGCCAGGACCCCCACCCTCACCGGCCTGTTTGGGGAATTAGTCCCAGCGATCTGGAGGATGTTGTGGAAGAGGAGGTGGAGGAAGTGACAGAGATGTCACCAGGTGAGTGTCTGACACCACTGTTTCACCACTGTTGCACATAATCTATGTCTGGCCACACCTTTATTAATACATTATTTTTTCTTACTTTTTTTAGATGATGTGCTGGTTTTGGAGCAACCGTTCACTCAGGACAGTGCGCAGAGGCTCATCGGCCAAATAATGGGGTGGAACGGGGAAATAGATGCCATGCGCAATCGACTGAACATCATGCAGCAGCAAATGAAAGATATGATTGATATTTTGGCCAGAATAAATTAAATTTAAAAAATATAACTTTTCAATCATATCTAGTTCTTCATTTGCTGCTGCATGATGTTGACTCGATTGCGCATCATCATCCTTGCAAAGTTTATTTGTTTTTTGTTTTTATATTTTTCCAAAACTTGCTTAAAAAAAAAATATATATATTTTGATGTTCAAAAAAAATAATCAAAAAATACCAAAAAAATATATTTTTGATGTTCAAAAAAAAAGAATCAAAAAATACCAAAAAAATAAATTTTTGATGTTCAAAAAAAATAAAAAAAATCCAAAAAAATACCAAAAAAAAAATAATAAAAAAAAAACCAAAAAAATATTTTTGATGTTCAAAAAAAAAATAATCAAAAAATACCAAAAAAAATATTTTTGATGTTAAAAAAAAAAAATCAAAAAATACCAAAAAAATATATTTTTGATGTTAAAAAAAAAATAATCAAAAAATACCAAAAAAATATATTTTTGATGTTCAAAAAAAAAGAATCAAAAAATCCAAAAAAAAAAAAAAAAAAAAAAGGCACATGTGAATGTGCACAGAATAAAAAAAGTTGAAACAAAACCACCATATGCCTTCTTATTTCAATGCTCAATATCAGTATATTTGTTACGTGGTTGTAGTTGCATTGACCATGTACTCTAAAATGTGTGTAGGTGAAATACAGCACAATCTAAAAGTTAGCTGGAATTGAGATGGATACCTCATGTTGCACATCAGGTTGGTTCAAACTAGTGGCAAAAAGGACAAAGATCATGGCTAGTTGCAAACATATAAGAAACAGACAACAGTCTTTCAAATTAAAGAATATTTAATTTTTTTATTACAATTGTAACTAATTATCCAAAACATTTTGCTGCCAAGGCACTGCCCCTCGACCAATAAAGTAGTCGGTGTATTGTTGGCGGACAACACGCCCATTCTGGACGCCAAAACCAGCATGTGCACTTTCAAGTGCTGGCATCACGGACTCTTCAGCTGGTTCACCCGTTGCCCCTAAGGCAATGTAGCTGGAAGCATTCCTCCGTAGAAAATTGTGGAGGATGCAGCAGCATAACACCACATGATTTAATTTATATTCAGCCAAATTTATGGCAGTTAAAAAGATCCGGAATCGGCTGGACATTATGCCAAAGGCATTTTCTACTACCCTTCGGGCACGAGAGAGCCTGTAATTAAAAATCCGTTGCTCTGGGGTCAGATTCCGCATTGGGAAGGGCTTTAGAATATGTGGCCCCAAAGAAAATGCATCATCTGCGACAAAAACAAAATTGAGGCCCTCCACATTGTCCTGAGCACGTGGCAAATTTAAGGTTCCTCTCTGCAGCCGGTCATAAAATTCTGTGTTCATCATAACTCCTCCATCTGAGTGACGACCATTAATACCAACGTCGACATATAAAAAATCATATTTTGCTGACACCACAGCAAGGAGGACAATGCTAGAAAAACCTTTATAATTAAAAAAATAGGATCCGGAATTTGGTGGTGGCACTATCCTCACATGTTTGCCATCAATGGCACCTCCGCAGTTGGGGAAATCCCATAAATTGCCAAACTGCGCAGCAACATCCTGCCATTCCTGGCTGTTTTTCGGAAACTGTGGAGTCAAACAAATAAAGCAAAAATTAATACCGGAGTACATTAAATTGCAAACATATTTGACACAAACATTGTGGGCCAAAATAATATTCTAACATGTAAAAGTGCATTTCAAGAACAAAATAAAAAGGTACAATTATATGGTCCCTCACCCCCTCTGGTGGCACATTAAAAAAAGCTTAGGAAGGGGGAGTTGAATGAGTATCTGTTTTGGACAAGTAAACCTCAACACTTCCAGGAGAACTAAAGGCATTAAAATTTAAGTTTAATTTGGGTAAGCCATCCATCTTGACAAGATTATCAGGCCAGTGGACAGCAGTGGCGGTGCGTGCATAGAGGGCGCAGGAGCGCCGCCCCCCCTCTCCTGCACCGCTCTATCACCAATAGATAGATTAATGCATTGCATGAATCTAGCTATTGTCACCGCTGCTGCCCCCCTATTCAGGTGTCCGGCCCCTTGTCGGGCGCCGGGCATGTGAATTACAGCGGGGGGGGGGGTGTTTCTGGAAGCGCCCTTTTAGAGCTGTAAAGCTCGAATAGGGGACCTTATTAGAGCGGTGTGCTCTAATAGGCTTCCAGAAGTGTAAACAGCGGGCGCAATGCTTTGCGTTCGCTGCTTACACAGTATTGTGTTAGCGAAGCGAATACATCGCTTCCCTAACACAGACCCGCCTCTCAGCCAATCAGGTTGCCGGTCTGTGTTACCGGTCCCCTGATTGGCTGAAGTCACAGGCGCTGTGAAGACAGGAGCGCGGGAGAAGATGAGGAGACACCGCTCGCCGCCTGACAAGGTAAGTGCCATTGGCAGCATTTAATGGGCACAGTGACAGCGTTAGATGGGCATAGTGGCAGTGTTAGATGGGCACAGTGGCAGCGTTTGATGGGCACAGTGGCAGCGTTTGATGGGCACAGTGGCATCGTTTGATGGCACAGTGGCAGCGTTTGATGGCACAGTGAGGCTGTTTGTTTTGCGCCCCCCCAAAAAATTGGAGCACCAGCCGCCACTGGTGGACAGGTAAGAAGTGGAATAAAACAAAAATATGAATGCACATTGACAAAATCTATACACATTTTGACATACATCGTACAAAATAATAAAAAGGATAATTAATTATGAGTATTTGTTAAGATGAAGTTAAAAAGCAAGGAAGTTGGCAAAGCACAGGGATGTTGGGAGCTATTCATAATGAGAAAAAAAACATGATGAAAGTATAATTTGTCGATTTTGAAGCTAATCAGGCAGGCCATTACACTACATTTAGGCAACAATCTTAAGTCAAAAAATAAGGTACACAGTATATGTGTTTTGCCAAATCTGCAGATGGAGTAGTTGTGTTGGTTGACTCTGCATTTTCTAATATTTTATTACATTTTATTTCAATTTTTTTGGAGGTTGGGGGGGTGTGGGGGAGGGGGGAGTGTTTCAAACTAAATAAGAGACTCTTTTAAGGGCAGGAATAATATTGGGACACATTTTAGGCGGTGTTTAGGGTAATGAAGGAAGCATAAAAAATACAGTGTTAAGTACTAGACTACGTGTGGATGGGCCCAGGGTAGCATGCTGTGGAGGTTAGGGGAGGAAAATATGCATGTAGGCCACGAAAAAGGTTAAGGCATGCATGAGGACAAAGAGGACATTCAATCACACCATATTCCAAAAATGTGGAGGATGGAATGGCCAAAAACAATAAAATGCATTACAAAACATGACGGTGATATTAAAGCAAAAATACTTACACGAATATAGTCCTTCTGCAATACTTGAATGATGGCACAACATGTGTCAGGGATAATGACTCCCAGAGCCTGGGGAGAGATACCTGTTGTGAATTTTATATCCTGGAGACTCCTCCCTGTTGCCAAATAGCGCAAAGTGGCTATGAGCCTTTGCTCTGCTGGTATTGCAGCCCGCATGCATGTGTCCTGCTTCGCAATATAGGGGTACAGCAAGGACAATAATTGCTGAAAGCAGGAGTCCGTCATTCTCAGATAATTGCGGAAATCATCCGGATTGTTCTCCTGTAGCTCACGCAGTAACGGCATATGGCTGAATTGGTCACGATTAAGTAGCCAAGTTTTGGTCCAAACACTTCTTATCCCAGTATTGCGCCTATTTCTAGACTGGGCTCGAGTCACAGCAATGACTCCAAGCCCATAAACAGCACGCTCTCTCCTAGGATCGCGCAACATGGCTGGCCAAAACGGTCGGAAAGGAACACGGACCGAAAACTCGAATCACCACTGACCAAACGTCTGCTAGCTCGAAGTTAGCAGACGGAGCCTGAAGGGTGACGCGAGAGAATTGAACGTCCTCTTTTGAAGCGTCGTCAGTACGTTGTAACGTCACTACGTTCGTGTTGGTTGACTCAAAAGTCCGACCGTGTGTATGCAATACCAACTTGAGGGCCAACGCCCTTTGAACAAAAGTCCACGGGAAAGTTGGTCCACGGTCCGACCGTGTGTATGGGGCTTTAGAGTGATGAAACATTAGGCCAAGCATTTTATTGCTGTCTCTGCTGTTTTCCCTTTCTTCCTGCCCAGGTGACTACATAGTCCCTGGGAGAGAAGCAATAACAAAATGACAGAATTTTTAGCCTTCCACTAATCTACTACCACAATAAATAAATGAACACACACAGGCAGCAATAAAAACCTAGCAGTGGTAAAGGTGGGGTGAATTTTAATAGATATTGCTTAACAGTAAATTAGTGTTCTGCCGCTCATTTGCCTCATCTGAGTTTTGACATTCATACACTTCAACCTCTTCTGTATCTTTCTTCTGATAGACTCTGCACCATTCTCACTTAGAATGCACAACCAGTTCATGCAGTGCTGTTGCATTCCCCATGTGGGCCGAAGGAACCCAACTCTTTCCCCGTTCTGCCCCCAAAAAAGGATAGAGTTTCACTTTCATTTCTCCTTTATTCATGGTTATTTCTTTATTCCACAGCAAACACTGATATCATTTAGAGTACTTTTTCAATATGCAGCCTGATCTACAATACATATTCATCATTTTGTACATCCTTTCCTCCACCTGACTCCAAACTAGACAGTGACTTGTAACTGAAAACTTACTTAAAGACATTTAAAACAAATGTGTTTTTTGCTGTTTTCAATTTCAGCTGCTTATCAGCATTCAGGCTCTGGCATTTTAGAGGCTTTGGATTTAATAAACAAAGAGGATAAGAGCATGCTGCCAGTGGGAATATAATATTATTTTGAAGAATGGTATCCCACTGTTAGATATGCAGCAGTGAGAATATTGATTTCTCCTGTGTTGGCTGTAGGTACGAGACTTCCTTCTCATACTATTCCCGCACTATGGAAGAAATTCTTCTTTTGTGTCTGCTGTCACTGTAATAAAAATGGAATCCTGGGCTAGTGTATCTTTCATCCAATGAAACAATTTAAATATGAGGTCTTTTGAAATCATATTGCTGCTCAGATTTTTTTTTTTTAGCTAGACCAATATTTACAGTCTTATTTAATAGAACAACCCAGGGCATTAAAGTGGTCTTAACAGACTGCTAACACTTTAGGGCTCTTACATTTGTGTGACAGATATGCAATTGATTTTAGTGCCCATGTTTACTTACCTGCACCCCTCAATATTCTCATGGGTGAACTAGTGTATCTAAAAGACTAGTGCTACCTGCAAACAGCATGTAATGCCGCGTACACACGAGTGGATTTTCCATCAAAAAAAAACTTGAATGGTTTTTCAGACGGAATTCCGCTCAAGCTTGGCTTGCATACACACGGTCACACAAAAGTTTGCTGAACTTTCGACCACCAAGAATGCGGTGATGTACTGTACAACACTACGACGAGCCGAGAAAATGAAGTTCAATGCTTCCGAGCATGCGTCAAATTGTTTCCAAGCATGCGTAAGAATTTTGCACGTCGGAATTGCTACAGACGATTGGAATTTTTGATCGGAACTTTTTCCGACCGAAAAATTGAGAACATGCTCTTAATCTTTTGCTGGCTGGAATTCAGCCAGCAAAAGTAATTCAGCCAGCAAAAGTCTGATGGAGCATACACACGGTCTCATTTTCCAACCAAAAGCTCTCATTGGTCTTTTGTTGGTTGAATTTCTGATCGTGTGTACGCGGCATAAAGTTTGGACAGCACTCTGAATTTATACGCAGGATATGCAGATATAGAGTTGGGTGGGCATCAGAAACACTGCCCCTTTACTGCACTTATTTGCAACCTTAACCTCCTTAGCGGTATTCCTGAGTGTGGCTCGGGGTGAATTTTCACTACCAAAAGCGGTAACCCCGAACCACACTCGGGATCGCATCGCAGGATCCAGGCAAAGTTATTTACCTTGTCCCCAGGATCCTGCGATGCCTCCCCACTGTGCGTGCAAGCCATGTCTCCGCTCAATCTATCACAGTGCCAAGCTCCATTCCCTGCGAACGTTGCAAAACACGGGGACGGAGCAAAGCGCCAAATTCAAAAAGTTAAAAACACATTACACATACAGTACACTGTAAGCTTACAGATTACATTACTGTATCACATTATTTCACCTCCCTTTTGTCCCTAGTGGTTTGCCCAGTGCCCTGCATGCAGTTTTATATTATATATACTGTTCTTTCTGCCTGAAAACTTGAGATTGTCCATAGCAACCAAAAAGTGTCCCTTTACATCAAAAGTGGTTTTAGGCCAGCTAGAAAACAGCGAAAAAAAAATTAAAATCACTTGCAGAATTGAGCGATAGTGATTCGTGGGGAAATTCGTCATCAAACACTGAAAGTTATGACAGCGACAAATCTGTAACTAAGCACATTTCAGTGTTTTTGATTTGATTACATTACTGAGTCATTTCTATTATTATTATATTATTTGTTATAATTATTTATAGTTATTTATTATATTATAATTCATGATTTCGTGTTTTAAATTTTATCATACCCGGGCTGTCTACTAGACTCTTGTTTGGACAGATTTAGGTGTGTAATTCCTAAGAATTTCAGGCCTACAATATAAAATGCCTAATTTCCATGCAAAACATTGTACCGCTTTGAGCATCAAAAATCTCAAATAATCATACCGCCAGGGAGGTTAAAGTCATATATCCTATGCATAAGTTATTGATACTAGCAAAAGGAATAAAAGCAGGTGCCTACAAAAATGTATTTGGATGGAACTCGCAGATGTGGTATGCTCAGAAGTGGACTTCAATGACCCTGTTCCCTCTGTGATGTGCATTTTCCTCAGACTTTAGGGCTAAAAGCAGCTTATTGGCACACAATTTCTAACCTTTGAGCAGCATTGGGTATGCCTGCTAATACTTGCAAACTCTATTCAGTATTCACAGTCATTTTTGATTAGCAATGCTCACAAAACCAAATGTTCTGTTTTTTGTTTTTTTACATTTTTTAACTGTTTTTGTAAGAATATTGTCCCCCGTATGTAAATTACATTTAATATCAAGAAATAGGAATGTACTACAACAAAGATATATAAATACTTTAATGCTAATCTGTCTTCATATAAAAAACCTCAGGTGATTAGCACTGAATGATGATAAAACAGTAGCTCTAAGGGACATGTGAGGCAACATTTAGCAGCTTAAGCCATCGCTGACATGTGCTGGCTTTGTTCATCAAGTAAAAATATCATGGGAAAAAATGTTGCAAGATTTATTAAAGATGTAAAAGTTTCAGACATTATAAACACACTCTTTTTAACAGGCATCAGTAAAACAGACAAGCTGGTATTCTCCTAACCATTCAAGCTGATTGTAGCCGATATATTTTTCAACTTTTTGAGGTGCTTTCGGAGGCATCTTGCAAAAAGGAAACCCATTAGCCTGCATTCATAGTGTATTCCTAGTGATTTTTAACCTTTCTTCTAGGAGTTTCTGCAAGTGCTTTTGCACTTATGTCAAACTTCGTACATGTTTCCCTGGGCTGGGCAAGAGAAGAAGAGCAAGGTGCAAAAAGACCTTTTAAAGTATATTGGGGCTAAAAACGCTAAAAATACATGGCGGCGGCCGCACACAAATATGCAACCTCTTGGCGGGTGGGCCTTGGCACCAAACGGCCGCATATTTGCGTGCAATATTTCAAAAACAGTTGTGCCAAGAGCGCCTGCCTTGCGCGCTCCCCATCTAATCACTGCTTGTGATCAGGAGCTTTCCGATCATGTGACCACCATGACAGCTAATCACGACAGTCACACGATCATAAATCCCTTAAAGGCCAGGAGGCGGTGGCACCAAGGGGTTAAACAAAATCTCATTTACTTTTTAAGTGTAGGGTGTAGATCATAGGATGACTGAGTGTACAAGTGTAAACAGAGTAATTTAGAAGGAATGGGATTCTACATGTTGATCATAGCCAGGCATGAGGAAACAAGCTGAAAAATGATAAGGAGTAAATGAGGTCTTAATGAATGTCAGCACAGGGAGTGCACCCTGACAACTTCTCTGCCCCCCTTCTTCCCACTTATCCGGGAAAAGGGTCCTGAACATTTACCCCTTTACTGGCTGAACAAAAAGTGAAAAGAAAAGCTAATATTGTTAAATGTATTAGTCTTATGCCTTGTACACACGGTCAGACATTCCGACCACAAAATACGTCAGATTTTTTCCAACGGATTTTGTCCGAAACTTGTGTTGCACACACACGGTCAGACAAAGTTGTCGGAAAATCCGATAGTTCTGAATGAGGTGACGTACAAATCGTACAATGGCACTACATAGAGGCCAGTAACCAATAGCTTTCGTCTACAAATTTCTTCTGAGCATGCGTGGCACTTTGTGCATCGGAATTCTCTACACACGATTGGGAAAAAGTCTGATCGGATTTTGTTGTTGGAAAATTTTAGATCCTGCTCTCAAATTTTTTCCATAGCAAATTCCGATGGAAAAAGCCCACACGATCAGATTTTCCGACAACATAATCCGATTGGACTTTTTCCATAGGAATATCCGACCATGTGTACGTAGAGCCTTGAACCAAGTTGGCCATCAATTAATTTCGAGATTTTGGTAAAAAAATTTTGCAACATAAAATATTGAAGATGCAAGCTTTTGGACCAATCTGCTTCCTAGTGTCTAATTGTAACAGATCTAACACCGTATTCTTTTTTTTTCTACACCCCAAGCTGGGTTTACTCCTCCTTTGGGTTGAAAGAAAAGAGAGCTCAGGGTTCCTTCATCAAGAGATTAGTAGCTGAGAAGTTTGCAGATCCTGGCTAGGCTTTAGAAGGTACAGAGAACTCTCAGGAAGTGATTCCCTATGTTCCCTGCTGACATTGTCACATACAATTTTGCCTGAACAGGACTAAAGGGAAACAAAGATTCAGTGGTTTATTAAGTCTGCAGTTTTGTTATGATGGCATGGCACAGCCACAACATAATCTCCTAATAGCCAGTGATGGTAATTGTGGGTGGAGGTCTTCTTCACAAAACATGACAGGAATGGATTCAGTGGCTCACCAGTAAAACATATCTGTACAAACTGCCTTGTCACTAATTAAACCTATTATGACAAAGCTGACATATATCATAGAAACAAACAATAAGCCCCCGTACACACTCAGACATTCCGACCACAAAATCCGTCAGATTTTTTCCGACGGATTTTGTCCGAAACGGGTGTTGCATACACACGGTCAGACAAAGTTGTCGGAAAATCCGATCGCTCCGAACGTGATGACGTTCGTTACAATGGGACTACGTTCAGGCTAGTAGCCAATAGCTTTGGTTTCATAATTTGATCTGAGCATGCGTGGCACTTTGTCCGATCGGAATTCTCTACAAACGATCGGACAAAGTCCGATCGGATTTTGTTGACGGAAAATTTGAGATCCTGCGCTCAAATTTTTTCCAGCTGAATTTCCGACGGAAAAAGTCTGACAGAACCCACACACGATCGGATTTTCCGACAATATAATCCAATCGGACCTTTTCCGTCCGATTTTCCGGATGGTGTGTACGGGGCATAAGAGTGTTTGATGATGTAGGTATCTGTCTCTCAATCACTATAGTAAGACTATAATAATACTTTGAAAACACTTATGAAAGTACAAGGACTCGATACCTCCATATTAAGATGTATTATAAAACAGTATCCTAAAACCTGGTTAATAAATAATATATTGCAGTGGTAGGCACACTTTATAGCCGTGTTATGGCTTATGTACAAAAATGATGTAAAACTAAAGTTGCATTTACAACAGTAACAATGAATCAGGCATTAGCTTTCATTCTCTTATCTGCACTAGAAAAATGGTAGCTGCAATCTGAAGGTTGCAGAAAAACACACCACTCCAGCAGCACTCTGTATGTATGAATCCCAGCATTTTTGCCAATGATTAGCAGAACAAGCTTGCACAATGTGCTTCTTATTTGTGTGTTTGGCATAGGCAAAGCAATGTACTTGGCTGTAACTGTACAATGTGTTATGTATTTGTGGATTAAATATTTCTGGAAGCAGAATACATGGCATAAATGTCATGGGCACTGGTGTATATAGCACCATTGTTTATACTTCTGTACATAATTTGCTGTCAGAATAGTGTTTCTAAGCTGTATACAACCTTCAGCCTCCTTTGAATATTTCTGTTTCATAGAATAGGTGTATTATTGCCACATTTTTGATCTATTATCTGTGTTCAAATGACCTGGCATGCTATAGTTGATTGTTATAGGCTTTAAGAATAGACAGATTGTATGCACAGCATGAATCTGCTGCAATGTGTGTTTACTGTGGAAACATTACAAATCTTCATTTCTGGGTCAAGCATTTATACTTATATTATAAAATATTACAATATTATAACAAATGATCTCCAGTATCTGTAAATGTCATATGAAAATGTAAAGCCCATCTCTAGGCAAATATTATTGATCATTGGAGGAGAGCAGGCTGCGTTCCCAACATAGCTAGAGAATTGACTGTGGTGTGTTCTCCTGCTCAGTGTGGTCAGTTTTTTAATAGGAAAGCAGAGGGACTGGCAGGAACACCAGGGATTTCGCACAAAGGAAGCAATATAAAGAGAACTGGACACTTTTTCATACAGGTACATGGTACAACAGGCACATACTGTATCAGGAATATGAAATGTTGGGTTTACATACTCTTTAAAGCTGAAATCTGCCCACCTTTTTTTTTTTTTGCCCACACTGCATGTTAACAGCTCATTTTGTCTAGGGATATGGAGAGCCGAGATATGCTCACCTAATCCTTCAATCTTCCCAGAACAAGACCGGTCACTGCAGTTCATGCCTCTACTGCAGTCTATTAGTCTTTTGCAGTTCCTGACGTCATCACGTGCATAGACCGGCTCTGGACATGAAGACAGTCCACCGCTGGACTTGGGGGAGGGCTAACTTCCTGGGAATAAAGCGGATAAAGTGGATAAAATGAGCAGTTAACCCATGCAGTGCAGACACAGCAAAAAAAAAAAAAAATGCACAGCTTTAAGTATTAATCTGAAATCTGTAATGCCACATATTTGATAAAGGAGCTAGAGGAGAGGGCTAATGCATCATTGCTAAAAGCTAGTACCGTATATACTTGAGTATAAGCCGACCCGAATATAAGCCGAGGCACTTAATTTTACCACAAAAAAATGGGAAAACTTATTGACTCGAGTATAAGCCTAGGGTGAGAAATGCGCAGATACTGTAAGTGGAAAATAGGGTCAACAATGCCCATTTGCAGCCTCACTGTGCCCATTGGCATACCTCACTGTGCCCATTTGCAGCCATATGTCCCCCCAAATTCGGTAGTTAAGGGTTCCTAGATGCCCCCTAGCTGCAGCCAAAATTTTGGGTTTCTGGACCCAAAGGGTCCCGAAATGATATTGCTGCAGATGGACACAGTGGACCAAATTTGGGGCCCCGTATCTCAGGCCACTTGGTGCTAGGAACCCCAAATGTGCAAACCAAGTGGAACTAGCACTACAGCATATCCAAAGATGGGGTTCCTAGCACCAAGTGGCCCTGAGATACAGGACCCCAAAGTCAGTTCGGAAAATGTCAAGCACTTTTCTGAAGCAGAGAATGACATTTTCCAAACCGACTTTGGGGCTAGGAACCCCATCTTTGGTTATGTTGTAGTGCTAGATCCACTGGGTTTGCACACCAAATTGGGGTTCCTAGCACCAAGTGACTCTGAGATACGGGCCCCAAAGTTGGTTCAGAAAATGTCATTCTCTGCTGCAGAAAAGTGCTTGACTCAAGTATAAGCCGAGGGGGGCACAAAAAAATGTGCTGAAAAACTCAGCTTATATTCGAGAATATACGGTATATGTCCACTAATCAATTACAATAAAACGTTGATTAGCTGGATCATAATGGATTAAGAGTTGACATTTTCAGTACCTATGCCCTGAAGTTCTTTTGTTGAAAATAATGGAGAAAATTAATAGCTAAATATTTTTGGGGGAATTTCGTTTTTAATCAATTTATTTTTTAATAAAAACATGTTTCCTGCCTGATTTGAAGCAATTAGGGTTTAGTTGCTTATTTATGTAATAACAATGGTCATGGCATAGCTAGATGTCTTCCCCCCGGCTCCAGTGAAAAGATCTTTTGCACCGCTTACCTGTTGACCATTTAGAGTATATAAACATTCCTAGCTCCACATGTACTAGCCAATGCATGGAAGGCAGTCAAGTTTAGTGTGTTACATTTGTTTAGAACTGATCATAAATATGGGCATTTTTTTTCCTTTCTGTTAAAAGAAACTTGTAAAAGAACTGCTACAATCCCAAACCAGAAACAAAAGAAAAATTTGAACAGTTTGATCAGCTGTTGGAAAAACTTAAAGCGGAGTTCCGCCATTTATTTTTATTTTTTAAGGTCAGCAGCTACAAATACTGCAGCTGCTGACTTTTAAAATATGGACACTTACCTGTCCAGGGCGCCCTCAATGTCGGCACCCGAAGCTGATCTATCCCTCGGCTGTCGTGTGCTGTCGCCGCCATCCTCGGTAAGGGAATCAGGAAATTAAGCCTTGTGGCTTCACTTCCTGTTTCCCTATTGCGCATGCACGACTCTCGCTGCGCTATCCCACTGGTCCCTGCTGTTTTCTGGGACCCGTGTGTCTCCCAGAATACAGCGGGGACGGGGGAAGGGAAGTGGCATAGATACCCGTGAGTGGCTCAGGCATCTATGCCCGGAAGTGGGAGAAAAATACATGTATTAGACAGGTATTTGCTCCCCCCTCCCCCCTGAAAGGTGCCAAATGTGACACCAGAGGGGGGGGGAGGAACCGGAAAAGTGAAAGTTCCATTTTTGGGTGGAACTCCGCTTTAAATCAGAGAACATAGAACCATTCCTATCCATCTCACCATTGATTGTTAAGAACATACAATCTAATGCAGTGGCTGCTTGTGTTTTTTTTGGGGGGGAGGGCAGCAATCAACCAACCCCCCCGCCAGCAGATTAATCCAGCGACACCCACCCACCCCGCCCAGCCTGCGGTGCGGACTAATCCAAGGGGACCCTAATGATAACCGCAGCAGTCAATTATAAAGCACCCCCACTGTCTACCCGGCACTTACCCCATCTTAGTGGCGGGTCAGGCAGCTAGTGAATGGCAGCAAGACGTGTCCCAGTAGCGGCATTGCTTCCTCTCATAGAGGCGCTGTGCGTCTCTTCTCTCCTCCTTGCAATACGATTACCTGTACTGTCAGACAATCAGGTGACGGGTACCAGACCCACTTCCCAATTGGCCGAGAGGAGGATCAGTGTTGCAACAGCGAATATTAATTTGCTGTTGCAACACACCTGGGTGGGCTCAGGACACATGCTCTGCGACCTGAGCCCACGCTATTTTGAAGCCTATGGCTCTAATCAGGTGCTTCAAACCCCCCCCACCACTATAATTCATGTGCCCGGTGACCAGAAAGGGGCTGGACACATGAATAGGGGGCGGCTGTGGATAGATTCATACATAGCAGGAATCTATCCACTGAATATAGGGGTGGAGAGGAGAGAGGGGGCGGTGCCCGGGCGCCCCTAATGGACGGGCTGCCACTGATCCAATGCCTGGTACCCATGATAAGATTATCAGGCGAATGGTCATCTGTTTTTTTTTTTTTTTGCATGCTAGTGCCCATATCAAAAATGAAGAGTTTACTAAAGTTATGAAAATTCTCATACGACAGAATAAAAATTCGGAAGTGATGTAATGTGTTGTAGTGTATTCGTATTGTATTTTGAACGACGGCTGTACCGATTCAACAAAAATCATAGGATCTGCTATTTTACAGAAATATTTTCTTGCTTGTCCCATCGGATAATTTCACATGAATTGTCCTGATCAGCTCTCGAAAGCTGTGTACTAATGATCAGATTATTATATGATCGCTTTGAAAGCGGTATTTTTTGTACGATTTTCTGGTCTGTGTAAGGGCCATAATGTGCCTACTAAAGTCATGAACACACATATCAGAAGATTGCCATTTCGATATTTTATGCATAATAATCGGCAGGAATTTGCAAAGGCATATGTACAAGTATATGGTTTCCCGCATAAACCTTGTGGTAATACATTGCAATTAGTCTAAAACTTACCATTTACGAATGCTTTACTGTTAAAAAGGACCTGATTTTCAGATGTCTGTTGTGAGAAGGATGGGAGTCAGCAGCCATGTTTTACAGTATTTGCAGTACTTTATTTTCTGTTGTCCATGTGTGTATTTAGTCTTTAATTCCTTTGTACAGTGCATCTATACCCTACAAAACCTAAAGCTGAATTTTGGCCAGCCTTTAAGATGAACTTTTGGGTGTCCTCCCCCCAGAATAGTAAGGGTTACATTCTTGTTTAGTCTGGGGGTGTAAAGTAGAGGAATACATACATTATTTTTGCCCCCCTACTACCAGAGCTGTTTGCTGTGCTCCAGTCCCAAAATATAGGTGGACCTTCAAAGTTACAAGAAAGCACCTGCAGGACCAAAAGAATTGGGCAGCTTTGATGGACTATTCATCCATCATGAAATTGGCGGTGCAAAACTCTGTAAGCATGAGGAAAAAGGTAAGTATTTTTCTGCTTTACACCCCCAAGACTAAAGACGCATTTAACCATAACTGTCTTGGGAGGGCACCTATGATTTATTTGTTGACCAGGGGTTTAGCTTTTAAGTTTTATTTAACAGCTTTTCAATGTTTCTAAAAAATATGCTATCATTCTACACAACTGTCCAACACATGACCTCTAATAATTTTATTTTATTATTCAAAGTCTTGCTGTAATGTTTGGGATAGAGTGCAGCTTCATGTCTTTCCTGTTTTCTGTAGAGAGTTAGATATAAAGCATTTCAGAGCTTATAGCACATAAAGGCATTCCATTATATTGCAGAACTCCTGGCTTACCTTCAGATGCTCATTGGCTCGGTGTCAACTTGTGTTTTCTATTAGAGCTGAAGGAGTATGCTCCATGGAGAGGCTTGGAGAGACTCTTAGCAACTCACATACTATTATTCTTCGATCAGTACTAACCCGCTGATCCAAGCTAAATAGCACCCAGGTGACAGATTTTGTGACTATTATGAGTGTGTAATGTTTATCTATGCTCCAGGCACAATGTTAACAGGTTGTAAATCTAGACAGATTAAATACACCACTGTGAGTTATTCCTAGTCTGGAAATACATCAGTCTCACTATATATACTATATATCATAGATCTTTTCTTTTGTTCCTTTCTGACAGCAAGTCTTCCTTTACAGCTCCTTTCCTCTGTCTATCTATGTGCTTCTTTACTTATTTTCTGTATTGTTTTATCCAGTTTGACTCAGACTTATATATATATATTTTTTTTTTTATTTTCTTGGACAGCAAACCAAGCAGTTATAAAGCAATTTACATACATAGGGTTGGTACTATGGCAGAAGGAAAATAAATTCTCTTTTGAAAGCAGTTCAATTTATTATCAGCAGTACTCTAATGCCCCGTACACATGATCGGACATTGATCGGACATTCCGACAACAAAATCCATGGATTTTTTCAGACGGATGTTGGCTCAAACTTGTCTTGCATACACACTGTCACACAAAGTTGGTCAGAAATTGCGAACGTCAAGAACGCGGTGACGTACAACACGTACGACGAGCCGAGAAAAATGAAGTTCAATAGCCAGTGCAGCTCTTATGCTTGATTCCGAGCATGCGTGGAACTTTGTGCGTCGGAATTGTGTACACATGATCGGAATTTCCGACAATGGATTTTGTTGTCGAAAATTTGAGATCCAGATCTCAAATTTTGTGTGACGGAAATTCCGATGGAAAATGTCCGATGGAGTCTACACACCATCGGAATATCCGACATAAAGGTTCCATCGAAGATTTTTCGTCGGAAAATCTGACCGTGTGTACGGGGCATAAGTCTGTCAGTGAAGTGTCTTTGTCAGAAAAAGTTTTTGCTAACTTGAATGGAATTTTTTTTTTTTTTTAACAAAGAAGAAGGTACATAGATTAATATTTGGAATACCTGCTCCTGGCCAGCAAAACTGTGGCATTTCAGCACAACAGCCACTTGAAAGGTTAACATACCTGGTGCAGACATAATTGATGAAAAACTCTCAGAGGCAGTGAGAAAGCATCGGAGAATGCGTCAAAATCATGTACCTGTCTGTACCAGGTACTTAATTTTGGCACAGTGCTTTACTATTTTTCTCACAACTAAGTAAATCTGGAGCTCCACTCCTATCACACTTTGGCACAAATGCAGTTTCAATTGTTGCACATCTCCTCTGAGGGGGACTAACACATTAAGCTTTCTATTGTATTTGGCGAATTGCTTTTAAAATGTCGCACAGATTTTCCACTCTAACCTTCCTATTGCACTTTGGCGCTATGCTGGTCTGATTGTCGTATGCCTCTTTCTGAGAAAAACTGGTGCTCTAATCCTCCTATTGTAGTTTGGCACAATGCTGTTCTAACTGAGGTATGCATCCCTGAGGAGAACTGGCTCTACAATTTTGGGAGGTGCTGCTCTAACTGGCATACACACCTCTGAAGTGAACTGGCGTTGGTGCTTTCATTTGGAGTGATGGTGCTCTAACTGGCTTACACATTACTGTCAGATCTCTGTCAGGTTGACCCTGGTATAATGTGATGACTGTGACCAATCACAGTGATCACATGTCAAATGTACACAATGAATGGCTTTCATTCATAGCCGTTCATTGCATACTATTGTGAACTCTGTGATTGACCACAGTGATTACATGGTAAAGACAGGGCACAGCACTTCACAGCACACCTGTACCATGTGATAGCTGTGGCCAATCCCAGCTATCACAATTGTACACAATGCAACATGGATGCCATTCATAAAATAATTGTTTCTAGTTCCTCTAGTGGGTGCTACTAGTAGTGGCAGTGTAGGAAAATTCACATGACTCATGTTAAAGCCACATGTCGGTCTTAATTGGGTCAGGGTTCACTAGAGTTCAGGGCTGGGTGACTCATCCTGGCAGCTCTCTGGTGCATGCCCCTGGTATCTGGAAGGTTGGAGAACCTTCTAGAATTAGAGGCCGAGGGTTAATAGGAGCTGTAATTAATATTTATGGGCCCTCAACCAGTCCCCAGAGGTGGACTGGTAGGGGGCAGAGACAACCCCATAAATAGACATGGGTTATTCCAGCCAGGGAGTCGGCTGGAATATGAAGATGGAGAACTGAGGAGAGGCTGTCGGTTGCCCTTGAGGAGACACCTCAGGCTGGAGGCTTGGGATAGCTGGCCTTGAAGGATCTCACCACAGGAGGCAGTTGGAGGAATACCTTCAGGAGAGACAGCGGGACAGAGTAAAGGACAGACAGTGAGTAGAGATCAGCACTGAGCAGGAACTCCACAAGGGGAGAGACTGTCAGCTCTAACTATGCTTTCTGAAGACAGCAGTGGGCTTAGTCTTCACCCTTGCCCTGGGGAATCTCCATGGATGTGTGCCAATTGGGCAGGACTGGCTAAGAAAGTTGGTCAGGAGGACTGGGAGAAAGATCAGCCAGGCGTGGCTGAAGGCAGCCAGGTAGGCTAGCATTTTCTGCAAGCAAGTGGAACTGGAAGCAGTGGCCACAGGGAAGCAGAAGATGGAATGTCATACTGTTCATTCACATTGCACTTCTTTGTCAAAGGACTGTGCGTTCCTGCCTATAATAGGCCTTTGCTGATCTAGATCCTGCTAGTTCCTTCAGGAGTGATTAGCAGGTGCTGTAGTAAACCAAGTGTATGCAGGAGGAAGGAAGAGGAGGACTTTTGTAAATAGGGAGGAAGTGTCCCTTTGTTCATTGTTTTGGGCATTTTTCAAGTCGGGCATCCCATATTTCCCTATCCCATCCAAGTTATCAACCCTAATAAAACATCAACAACAAGCAAAAGACTTTTTTCTGAGTTTGAATGTATGAAGCAAATGCTGTGTGACTGGCTGTGCAGTAGTGGGGACCCGGGACACTAGCAACTCTGGCAGGGGTAGTGCTACACTTATAACAGTGATCATCGCTGTTATAAGCAATATTAGTGTAACAAATAAAAAAAGTACCACTGCATTGCTCTGGTCACAGTATGTATAAAACATAAAATTGGAAAAAGAAAAAAATTGGAAAAAAAAGGAGAGTTTGAAAAAAATTGGAATCTTTCATTAACTTTATCTTTCTTTTGTTTGTTGCATACTGTCAACAGTATATAAATAAATATATTTCTTCATTTTCAAAAAATGTTGACAAAAAATTACAAATGCAATAAACTCACATTGCCTCTTACTAAATACCTTGGGGTGTCTACTTTTCAAAAAGAGGTCATTTGGGGGGTATTTGTATGGCCTCAAGAAATGAGATAGACCGTCAGAACATCCGGATTGATCAATTTTTCAAATATATATCCCATAGTTTGTAAACTCTATAATTTTCACACAGACTAAATATTATACACTGGTTTGATATGTTGTAACGAAGAAATGTAGCAGAATACAGTTTGTCCTAAACTTATGAAGAAAGATTATTCATTACCAAATTTTTTCTAACAGAAAGAACGTTTTTTTTTTTTTTTTTTTTTTCAAAATTTCCATGCATTTTGCATGTACATAGAAAAAAAACCCCCCAGTGGTGATTAAATACCACCAAAAGAAAGCTCCATCACTGTAAAAGAAAAGATAAAAACCAAATTGAAGTGGTTAAATGACACTAAGACTAACGACTAACTAAATAAATAATGACACTATCTAAATGAAACTGACAATAACACGGCCACTAACTGACACTTAGTATAATGGACCAAGTCCTAATCTGATTAATAAATAGTTTTTTACCAGACCTTTACATATGTACACATTTGTGTGGATCCATTCTGGCCTCAATCTCTCTGTGCACCAACAGAGAGTTGGTCCTAATTAGCTACAGTTTTGCAAAAGAAAAACTACCATTATTTTATTTTGAATTTGTCGCAATAAGAGCTAGCTGAATTCTGCTCACGGCTTTCAGATAGGAAAAAAAGCGGAGCAAATGGTTATTGAACTTGGTGCAATGCATTAACAATGGCTATTAATGCTGGAAAAGTTGTGCAGGACCTTTATTGAATTTCCCCCATTACCTCTACTTTTAGCATGGCTGGTATTGTATAGAAGTGACCTGGTGCTGACTTAAAGGCTTGGTAGCAAAGGTGCCCTGGCCTTTACATTGGAGCTCTTGTCGAATCTCATAGTTAGACTGCCTGTTCTATGGGATTCTGAGAGATTCTTTTAGTTCAGTTTTCATAGTTATTTAACCACTAAGATCCAACCTATAGCAGTTTTACTGCTACAGGGTGGCACCTCTGTGCCAGATCATGTATATTTACGTAATCCGACTCTTCCGGGTAGGGGGCATTCATGTGCGCCACCGCTGGCTCACTTCCACTGTGTTTACATCAAAAACCATCAGCGAGTACTGCAGTCTCAATGTTCACAGGCATCTGCCGATCATCAGACAGAGGAAAAAAGGAAGATTGCTGCTCTGACAGGAGGGAAGGGATGGAATTTGTGTCTCTGCAAGGCAGGAAATACATTCCATCTCTTCCCCTAGTAAATGCACCTCCCATGTATGCATAAACACTGGTTAGGCACACAGTTAACCCTTTGATCGCTCCTGATGTTAACCCCCTTCCCAGCTAGTGTCATTAGTACAGTAACAGTGCACATTTTTTAGCACTGATCACTGTATTAGTGTCTCTGTTTCCCAAAAAGTGTCAGTTAGTGTCAGAAAGTCCACCGCAGTCCCGCAGTCCCGATATAGGTCGCTGATCGCCACCATTCCTAGTAAAACAAAATATCTCGTAGTTTGTAGACGCTATAACCTTTGCCCAAACCAATCAATATATGTTTACTGGGATTTTTTTCTATTAAAAATATGTAGCAGAATACATATTGGCATAAATACCGAATACCGAACATTATGGGGCATTCGGGGGAAATCTGAGTGCCTGCGGAACACGCCATAATGAACAGCGAGACCGTCATTGCACTGCGAGATCGTAGTGTCATTGACGGCTGCTGATTGGCGAAAGCATGCACCTGACCTGCATGCTTTGGCCAATCAAAGCACGCTCGGCTGTGAGCGCTACGATTGGCCAAAGGCAGGGTGCCTTTGGCCAATCATGGCTCAGGGGGCTAAGTCCATGCCCCACACTATGTAAGGATGCTTACATGGCAGCCGTACATAGTTTTATGACTGAGAGCAGCAAAATTACATTTGTAAAGGAAAAATTGTCATTCCAAACTGCTCATGGCTGTAATGTGTTGCCAAATTATTGAAAAAATGGCATGACCCCCCCCCCCCCCGCCCAGTCCATTACCAGGCCCTTTGGGTCTGGTATGGATATTAAGGAGAACCCTGCACCAAAATTTAAAAAAAATTGCGTGGGGGTCCTCCCAAAATCTATACCAGGACCTTCAGGTCTGGTATGTATTTTAAGGGGAACCCCGGGCCAAAATTAAAAAAAAAAGTGGCATAGGGGTCTCCCCAAAATCCATACCAGACCCTTATCCGAGCATGCAACCTAGCAGGCCGCAGGAAAAAGGGGGGCAAGAGAGCACCCCCCCCTCCTGAACCGTACCAGGCCCCTGGTACCAGAATGGCACGGACAGGCATAAGGGTATTTTGGTGTTATTTGATCACTAGGGATGAATCAAACACCCCCCCCCCCCCGGTTTGGTTCGCACAGAACTTACGAACAGGTAAAAAATTTGTGCGAACACGTGAACACAGTTAATGTCTATGGGACACAAACATGAAAAATCTAAAGTGTTAATTTTAAAGGCTTATATGCAAGTTATTGTCATAAAAAGTGTTTGGGGACCCGGGTCCTGTCCCAGGGGACATGTATTAATGCAAAGCGGCAGTTTTTTTCAGGAGCAGTGATTTTAATAATGCTTAAAGCGAAGCTGCACCCGCACAAAAAATATTAAAAGTCAGCAGCTCCAAATACTGCAGCTGCTGACTTTTAATAAATGGACACTTACCTGTTCCTGGTTCCAGCGGTGTCGGCAGAATGTGATGAGAGACCGCTCGTCTCTCGCTGCCCCGCCGCCATCCTCTGTCAGGGAATCAGGAAGTGAAGACGCAACGTCTTCACTGCCCGGCTCCCTACTGTGCATGCGCGAGTCGCGCTGCGCACCTCTATTGGTCCCCGCTGTGTCCTGGGAACTGTGTTTCCCAAGACACAACGGGGCATCTCCGGATAGGGGCGGGGCAGCCCCGGATAATTTATCACGGAAGTGGGTGCAGATACCTGTATTATACAGGTATCTGCACCCCCCTTCCCCCTGAAAGGTGCCAATTGTGGCACCGGAGGGGGGGAGGAATCCGATAAGCGGAAGTTCCACTTTAGGGTGGAACTCCGCTTTAACAACTTTCAGATCGGACCATTTTGCCGGCTTAAGACCAGAGCACTTTTTGAGATTCGGCACTGCGTCGCTTTAACTGACAATTGCGCGGTCATGCGACGTGGCTCCCAAACAAAATTGACATCCTTTTTTTCCCACAAATAGAGCTTTCTTTGGTGGTATTTGATCACCCCATGTGGTTTTTATTTTTTGCGCTATAAACAAAAAAAGAGCGACAATTTTGAAAAAAAGGCATTATTTTTTACTTTTTGCTATAATAACTATCCCCCAAAATATATAAAAAAAATTTTTTTTCCTCAGTTTAGGCTGATACGTATTCTTCTACATATTTTGGGTAAAAAAAATCGTAATAAGCTATTATTGCCTGGTTTGCGCAAAAGTTATAGAGCCTACAAAGTAGGGGATAGTTTTATAGCATTTTTATTACTTTTATTTTTTATTTTTTACTAGTAATGGCGGCGATCAACGATTTTCATTGTGACTGCGACATTATGGCGGACAAATCGGACATTTTTTGACACATTTTTGGGACCATTGCCATTTATACAGCGATCCGTGCTATAAAAATGCATTGATTACTGTATAAATGTGACTGGCAGGGAAGGGGTTAACACTAGGGGGCGCTGAAGGGGTTAATATGTTCCCTGGGAGTGATTCTAACTGTAGGGGGAGGGGATTCACAAGGGGAGGAGACCGACCGGTGTTTCTCTGTACTGAGAACACACCATCGGTCTCTCTCCTCTGACAGGACGTGAATCTGTGTGTTTACACACACAGATCTACGGTCCTGCTGTGTTACCGGGCAATCGCAGGTGCTCGGCGGACATCGTGGCCGCCAGTCACGCGCATCGAGTCCCGAGTGACACGGCGGGCGCGTGCTCCCTGAAGGGCCGGGAAGGGGAGTACGTCATATGACGCCCTCCCGACACGAGAGCCACGCCGCCTGCCCATCAATTGACAGCCGGCGGTCATCAAGCAGTTAAGTATTTATCACCACATCATTTCAACACAGAGCCAGGTTTCCAATTTAGCTTTTGCACCTGAAATCTACGGCTCCTATATTTAAGGCTGGGTTTACATATTTGCAAATTGGATGCATTTTCAACCACATCCAATTCTCATGACATGGGAATGTGACTGTCTCTCAATTGAGCCGGTCCACACATGTTCGGGGTGGCCGTGGTGCGGTTTCAAAAAGGGTTTTTGGGTCCGGTTCAGGTATAAATTGTGTGTGTGTGTGTTTCTTAGAACCTTTTTAAAGAAGATGGAACTGATTTTTATTTTTTTTTAAGGAAATTAAGCACAAAATTGTGTGCAAAAGCAAATAGTCGGCTCAAGTAGCCCTGATTAATGATACAGTATACAGTCCCATCCCTTTTTGAATAATTCTCTGTAAACACAGAGGAGTGTAAAGAGGCCTGACTTCCACCATTAAGGTTCTATGCAGTTTTACTAGAGATTTAAAGAAACTGATCCAAATCAGATTTTCCACTGCTTATAACTTAGCAAGGGTAGCCGAAATCTAAAATGTAAAAACTGATTTTGCAATGTGTGAACCAGCTGTAACGTCATGGCACCTTCCCGCAAGTGTGACAGATTTGATGTGACAACACAAAGTACTGTAATATATCCACTTCCAACCTTCGGCTTTAGTGGTGTTATCGTGCATGACAAAGCTTGGAACTTAAAGTAAAAGTAAAGTTTTTATTTATGTGATCTAAGATTGATTTTGTAATTTACTAAGTGATTTTGAATGGTTAATACCATTGTAGTTTTCCATCAGTGGTTTCACAAACAATGCTTCTGATTAAAAGAAAGTCTTAACTAAATACACAAGTATTTGTTCTGTGTAATTCTAATTATGTGGTCTATTTAAATACATGGCTAACACAAAAAATTCCAGAATTGAAACAGGGAATAAAAATATTAGTGACTGTATATCTTTTTTGGAAAGGTTTGTTTACCAGCTCTTAGAGGAAGTCATGCTCCATTACCATACACATATTTGTAGAAGTCGAGGGAACGCTCTATACTCATAGAATTTTAGTTTTTTCTGCATCATTGATGTTGGCTTATTTCCATATAGCTTCTAGAGATGCATAGAGTGAAATGACTTAAGTGCCGTGTTGCTGCATTTTCTGTTTTCAGGCATAAAAAGGAAAATGGAACACTGATGTCATAAAATAAGAATATTGGTGACCTTATAGTAAACAGTATACACACTTAACAATAAAGTGTTGCGCTAAGCAATCAATATCCATATATAAAGTGCCAATATAAATATTATAAATGCATATCTGTGTATAAAGTGCCAATATGAATATTATAAATGCATGTATAAAGAAACTTCATGACATATATCTACAATAAAGTGCTGCAGTGCTCAAATATTTAATAACATTCTGTGTACAAATATGCTTTGTTAGTGAAAGTCCATATTGAACAATATGTTGAAGAGCCCCATATAGAATATGTAAAGTAAAGATCCTTGACATGACACAAGCAACTCATTCAATGCTTGATTAGTTCCCGCCTTGACTACTGCAACTCTCTCCTTAATGGCCTACCCCTAAGCAGGCTATTCCCCCCTTCAGTCTATTATAAATGCTGCTGCTAGACTAATACACCTCACTAATCAATCCGTGACTGCTGCCCCTCTCTGCCAATCCCTTCACTTGCTTCCCCTACCCCACCATGTGAAATTCAAAATGCTAACCATAACATACAAAGCCATCCACAACATCGCCCCATCTACATCACCAACCTCATCTGCAGATATCGCCCAAACTGTCCCCTCCGCTCCTCCCAGGACCTCCTGCTCTCTAGCTCCCTTGTTAACTCCTCCCATGCCCGCCTTCAGGACTTCTCCAGAGCCTCTCCCATTCTCTGGAACTCACTGCCCCATTATGTCCGATAAGCCCCTACCCTGTCCACCTTTAAGAGATCCCTGAAAACTCATTTATTCAGGGAAGCCTATCCCACACCCACCTAACAACTGTCCCCGAGCCAACCCCATCAAATCATTCTCTGCAGCTATTACCTTTTGTACCAACACCCTGTCCCTTTATAATGTAAGCTCTATGAGCAGGGCCCTCCTGTACCTTTTGTATTGAACTGTACTGTAATTGTGTTGTCCCCCTATACATTGTAAAGCACTGCGTAAACTGTTGGTGCTATATAAATCGTGTAAAATAAAAAAAAAAAAAAATCCTTGTGCTCCAAACTTAGAAATACGTACCAGCACTCCTGTGCTCCCCTTTGTGGTTAGCCTAGCCTCAAAGCCTGTGACAGCAAAGCTAAGTTTGGTCTAAACACGCTGACGAGCCTCCCATGGGCCCTATGGAAATAACTGCTCAGATGTCCTGGATCCTCACAGAGTGGTAGCTTTGTGATAAGGGAGAGAAAAACAAACCCAATAGTGCGAGTGCAATAACGCTTTAAATTACTTTATTTAAAAAAAACATCTTTATTGTAGATATATAGGATGAAGTTTCTTTATACATATGCATTTATAATATTCATATTGGCACTTTATACACGGATATCCTTTTATAATATTTATATTGGCATTTTATACATGGATATTGGATATTGATTGCTTAGCGCGACACTTTATTGTTAAATACCGTATTTGTTTTTGCACATAGTGGACCGTGAACAGTGTCAGCAGCTGAATTTTTGTATGCATGTGTGGATACGCAAGCATATGTATCTTATTACACTGGTAGCATTTAGTAATAGCATGCAAGACCTTTATTTTATAATTAATAAAAACATTATACACACGTTGGTCCCAATTTCTACTACAAATAGGAATGCTGACAAAGTTGTTTCCAAAAATGCAGTATACTTTACTGTATTCCACTAACATCTGTTTTCCTGATTTCTTGTTCCCTGTCAAAAAAAATACATTCATGGTTATTATATATAGGAAGGCAGCTCATTGCTAAAACTGGATCAGGATCCCACCCATGATTATACTCGTATACAATTAAAAGATCTCACTAAAAAGCCATCACATGAAGAAACACTATTTAAAGTTGGAAATGGAAGACCAAAGCTTTATTAACAGATACAATAAAGGGGCCACATTAAAACATTTCACTTTTAGCTACATGACATTAAACCACCCTGACGCAAATACTGACAGTTAATGACACTGTATTTGCACAGGCATTTAGCCACAATACGAATCCCAACAGGTTGATATACCATAAACATTTACTTGAGTGATTAATCCTAATCCATATACATTGCAAAATTGATAATTAAAATTGATTAAAAATGGTAGAAAATTAAATATAAAAATCATAAAGCACAGAAGATACTAGATAAATGAATTGAATAAAATATAATCCTTCAAAAACAAATCAAGTGACTGGTGACTTTTATTCATCTCTGTGCCTGGTGAATTAATGAACTTATAAGTGCAGGTGCTTCAATCCGTGGAAAGTGCAAAATCAGGCTCACTTCTGCATATAAACCAATGAGCTTCCAGGTTTTATTACCCAAGCTTAATTGAACAAGCCGAGGTTAGAAGTTCATTGGTTTCTATGCAAAAGTGAGCCTGATTTTGCACTTTCCAGCTTTAGTAAAGAATTCCCATTGTGTACTTAAAAGTGGGGTATGCCTGTACTTCCCACATCTCTAGTACTGTAGGAGCAACAACACATAGTAATCTTATAGAGGGGCTTTGTATGTGATATATAGTAATGACAACATACATTTTTAAAACTATAAATGTTTTGGGTACAAAGCCATACTAAAATGTTTACCAATCATGATCTGTTGTTAAAATATGACAAGATAATATAAGATCTGGTATGCTCTCCATTTCAAAGCTAGCTCACACAGTTTGAATTCAACTCGTGCATAAGAGTGCCCCTATAACCCATCATATGCCTTATTTACCATATATCATAACAAAATACATAATTCACGGATTTTATTGAACAGGCTACATTGTTTGCTCAGGAGATGTGTTGAATGTAACTAAAAAAGTGATGCAAATACCATGAGTAATAGTAACAGTTAGAGATGGGCTAAACAACCCCCTGTTCTGTTTGCAGCAGAACTCCCGAACAGGGAGAATGTTCTGCCGTTCTTCTAATTTGAAGGCTTATATCCAAGTAATTGGCCATAAAATGGTATGGGGGTCTGGGTACTGCCCTGAGGAACATGTATTAATGCAATTTTTTTTTTTTAAATCAATTGTTTTTAAAGGAGCAGTGATTTTAATGATGCTTAAAGTGAAACAATAAAAATGAAAAATTCCTTTAAATATATTGCCTGGGGGTCCCTATAGTCTGCTTGTAAAGTAGTGCATCTGTAGCATAGTATAGAACCTGCTGCAAACTTTCTAAAGAAAAAAAATCACATTTAAATTGACTCCAAATCCCCGGTCCCCCCCCCCCCCCAGTCTATACCAGGCTCTTTGGGTCTAGTATGGATTTTAATAGGAACCCCACTCCAAAATGTAAAAAAAAACACATGGGGCCCCAAAATATATACCAGACCCTTATCCGAGCATGCAGCCCAGCAGGTCAGGAAAGTGGGGGGTTTAACGGATGAACCATACCAGGCCAAATGCCCTTAACATGGGGTAGCTTTGGGGGCCCAAAGCACCTTGTCCCCATGTTGATGGGGACAAGGGCCTCTTCCCCACAACCCTGGCCAGTGGTTGTGGGGATCTACAGGCAGGGGGCTTATCAGAATCGGGAAGATCCCGCTCCCATGTGAATGAGTGCATTGTACACCTACTCAAAAAAGCTGTAAAAAATTAATAAAAACACTACAAGGGTTTTTGACAAGTCCTTTATTAAAAATATTAAATTCATTTAAAAAAATGTCCCCCAATGTGGATCCATTGTCAATAACAATGCCCGTTACACCCCTGGACCCAAAAAAAGAAGGCAGACTGCCAAACACCGCCTCCGCCATCTGACAGTTCTTAAATATGTAAGGGGTGGGGCCACCTGATGACATCACCTGATAGCTCCACCCCCCTCAGGATGTCACCGATCGAAACCTCCCTGCCCCAAAGCACCCACCTCCCAAGTTGAGGGCATGTGGCCTGGTATAGTTCAGGAGGGAGAGGGGTGTGCGCTCGTCCCCCCCTTTCCTGGCCTGCCGGGCTGAATGCTTGGATAAGGGTCTAATATGGATTTTGGGGGGGCCCACGCCATTTTTTTAAATCATTTTTTTTTCTTTCAGCTGTCAGTGGGTGAGTCTTTCATTGTTAAGGGAACAGGGGCCGGCTTCCTGGCCCCACCCCTTAACAACCTATTGACTGTGTGCTCGGCAGGTGAACATCCTGAAGGTGAAATTTAGGGGTTTGTTTGCTCGACCGAACAGTTTGCCCAACGCTAGTAACAGTCAATTGTAAAGCTATGAATTATGTACCATAACATTATAAATGGATTATTACTAATGATTTGGGTTATTGATATAAGTTTTTCAAACACACTCAAAGGAAGTAAACATAGTTTGTAAAATACATTGACCAGAGTTTTGCCCACTTCCCACTAGTCTCTTCAATATCATCCTGGAATTAAGTACCAGAGTATTGCCCATTTCCCACTAGTCTTTTCAATATCTTTTCAATATAATCCTGGAATTAAGTATGTTTATGATGTTTGGTGGGTGCTATGGTACTCTTATGCATGAGCTGGTACAAATTGTTTAATCTGGCTCTGAATTGGAAGGCATACCAGATCTCATATTTTCTGGTAATATTTTAACAAATGGGTATTGATGTAAGTTTTTTAAACACACTTAATTACTTCCGGACCGCCGCACGCCAATGTAAATCCCTACTTTGGGGACGGATATCATTGTTATGGCAGCAGCTAGCTGCCATAACTCTAGTATCCCCGTGTTCAGCCGGTCCGATACAAGATAAAAGTGGTCTCTGTGGTGGATTCGCCGCAAGATCACTTTCATGCCCTCCGCCGCTTACCATAGCCGCCGGCAGTGGCGATCGCATATGTCCCCTGGGCTGACATGGAGACAAGTGAGGGGAAGATGACCCCCACCCGTCTCCATGACACTGCAGGGCGGAAGCGACGTCAAAACGTCACTTCCGCCCATAGCTCTTAAAGGGCCATTTTATTATTATTATTTTTTTAGTTGCATTTTAGTGTAAATATGAGATCTGCTTTTTTTCTAAAAGGGATGTTTACATTCCTTGTAATAGGAATACAAGTGACACTTTTGTGTAAAAATAAAAAGTAAAAGGTAAAATAAATAAGAAAAAAAAAATGTTTAAACGTGTCCCGTCCCGCCGAGCTCGCGTAACGCAAAACAGACCTTCTCTGTAACGCAAAACATGCAACCGGTAGAATTTTTAAAATGTCACCTATGGAGATTTTTAAGGATAAAAGTTTGTCGCCATTCCACGAGCGGGTGCAATTTTGAAGCGTGACATGTTGGGTATAAATTTACTCAGCGTAACATTATCTTTCACAATATAAAATAGAATTGGGCTAACTTTACTGTTGTCTTATTTTTTAATTAAAAAAAAGTGTATTTTTTTTTTTTTTTTTAAAAGCGCGCTTGTAAGACTGCTGTGCAAATACAGTGTGACAGAAACGAGCGCCATTTTATTCTCTAGGATGTTAGAAAAAAAAAAGAATAATGTTTGGGGGTTCTAAGTAATTTTCAAGCAAAAAAAATGTTTTTAACTTGTTAACACCACATATAAAAAAGAGGCTCGGTCTTAAAGTGGTTAATGCATCTCCTGAGGAAGAAATCATTTTAGTTTTTGAAACACATTGAGGAGAGTATTAGGGCTCTTTCACACGGGGCGGAATCAGTGCAGATCCGCCCCGTGGATAGCCGCTTGCTCAGCGGGGATCGCCGGAGCGATCTCCACTGAGCAGGAAGATGACAGGTCCGTCTCTGCACACAGCGCAGGGACGGACCTGTCAGAGCGCCGCTCTCCCCTATGGGAGATCCGATCCGCTCTGCAGACAGATGAAAAAATGGGGTTTTCCTCCGTCTGCAGAAACGGAGCATAGCGGGCACGGACGAGAGCGGGTGTCAGCGGATGCTCATCCGCTGACACCCGCTATCCCATAGGGATACATGTATGTCCGTTTTTCATCCTAAAACGGAAGGATGAAAAACAGACATACGGTCCGTCAGTGTGAAAGAGCCCTTACCCACTTCCCAACAGTCTATTCAATGTCATCCTGGAGTTAATTATTGTGGTATGACATAGGGTGAATAAAGTATATGGCGGGTGATAAAGGCACTCTTAAGCCCCATACACACGGTCGGATTTTTGCATGGATTCTGTCCGATCGGACAATGTTGTTGAAAAATCAGACCGTGTGTATGCACCATCGGACAGTGTACGTCGGATTGTCCGACGGACAAAGTCCTATCTCCTGCTGGATAGATTTGCCGACAACACGGTCCGATCACACCAAATCCGATCGTGTGTACCGTTGTCCGACGGACAAAGTGCTACGCATGCTCAGATCACATTACAAGACCAAAGCTATTGGCTACTAGCCTCTACGTAGTCCCGTCGTAGGCAACAAACGTCACCACGTTCAGAATGATCGGATTTTCCGACAACTTTGTCCGACCGTGTGTACGCAAAACCAACATCGGACAAAGTATGACGGACATGATCCGACGGACCTGGTCCTCGGATAATCCGAGCGTGTGTATGGGGCTTTATGCATTTCGTAATCTGGCTCTGAATTGGAGGACATACTAGATCTTATATTATCTTGTAATATTTAAACAAATGGTCATTATTAGCTGACTTTTTAATATGGATTTATATTAATAAAATAATGGTTTTACAAAATGTAGATTGTCAGCAAATTAGAGAATATCATTTAAGAGAAAAGAGTCAGAAATGTTGTACTGACTCCAGTTCAAAAAGTAAAATATAAAAACATGAAATAAACAGCAACTGAAATTGTTGCTGAGTGCTGACACACACAAAAAGGTATCTTTCCCTGTAAACACTGTGATTTATTTTTCCGATCGACTCCAAGTCTAGCCAACACACACTGACTGTGAATATAGGACTTTTCAGTGGCAGTATATAAAAAGACAGAAAATGTCTCTCCCTGAAAACACTGTGTGATCTTACGCTATGTACTCCAAGTCTTACAAACACAAGCACACACTGACTGTAAATATATGAATGTATAGGATGCCAGAAACTTTCTCCCTCAATTACGAGGAAAGACTACAAGCACTAAATGTATTCTCGCTGGAGAATCAACGCTTGAGAGGGAACATGATAGCAATTTACAAATATCTCTATGGAGATTCCAGAGTAGGAAAAAAAACAATTCAATCTCAGGGAGTGTAAGAGGACAAGGGGCCACACAATGAGATTGGAGGTACGTACCATAGACAGCCACTAGGGGGTGTGTGCATGACGCCGTAGGCGCACGCGCCCCCTGTTCTGCCAAGGAGCCGATGCGAGTGCCCGGCGGTCACGATCACCGATGGGCTCCCGCGATCGCACGGGGCATACGAGAACCGGGATCCGTGGGTCTAAACAGAGTATAAACAGACGATCTGTCATGTCCCCTACACAGTCCCATCCCCCCTTCAGTTAGAACACCTACTAGGATACACTTAACCCCTTCACTGCCCCTGGTGGTTAACCCCTTCACTGCCACTGACATTTTTACAGTAATCAATGCAATTTTATAGCATTGATCGCTGTAAAAATGCCAATGGTCCCAAAAATGTGTCAAAATTGTCCGACGTGTTTGCCATAATGTCGCAGTCCCGATAAGATGCCAGCCATTACTAGTAAAAAAAAAAAACTATCTCCTATTTTGTAGACGCTATAACTTTTGCGCAAACTAATTAATATACGCTTATTGCGATTTTTTTTACTAAAAATATGTAGAAGAATAAGTATCGGCTTAAACTGAGGAAAAAAAATGTTTTTTTTTTATAGATTTCTGGGGGATATTTATTATAACAAAAAGTAAAAAATATTGCATTTTTTTTCAAAATTGATGCTCTTTTTTTTGTTTATAGCGCAAAAAATAAAAACCGCAGAAACAATTAAATACCACCAAAAGAAAGCTCTATATACGGGAAAAAAAAGGACGTCAATTTTGTTTGGGTGCAACGTCGCACGACTGCGCAATTGTCAGTTAAAGCGACGCAGTGCGGAATCGCAAAAAGTGCTCTGGTCTTTGGCCAGCCAAATGGTCCAGGGCTTAAGTGGTTAAGCTGAGTAGTGGGTTTTTCATTGTCAGGGTGATAAGGATGTTGAACTCTCTTCCACAATTGGTGGTGTCAGCGGGGAGTATTGATAATTTTAAAAGACTCTTGGACATGCATCTTAAAGAACACACCATACAGGGATATGGGAAATAATTATCGACACCTACACAGGTTGAACTGGATGGACTATTGCCTTTATTCAACCTTACCTACAATGTAACTATGTAATGTAAATATAGCCATTTCCAGAAATCGGCAGCAGCTTTTGTGATCAATCCCTATCTTCTCCAGGAACGTCCAAAACACAGAAAGTGTGTCTGTGTCTGAATGTAAGGCATCATGCACACAGGACATTTAACTCTCCTAGAAGCCAGCAGTGGTTTTGCAGAAAAAATGCCTGACGCTTGTACAAGTGTCTAAAGCTTTTACAAGCTTTTAGGAGCTTTTACAGGCTTCAAGCTCTTTGGCTTTTTTTCATTTAATTGGCCAGAATAAATAATTTATTTTGGCCATTGAAATTAATTCATGTTCAAGAACTAGCTTTTAGATGAGTTTAGCATCTTTTAGCATCTTGTAGCAACTTTTAGTAGCATCAAGTGTTTTTTCTGCCCAAACTCTGCTGCTCCTGGATGCACTGGCAGTGTTTTTTTTTCCTGCCTCTCAGGCTTTATGTACACTGGCAGCTCTTGAATGCGGGGAAAATGCAAAACGCAATAACTACGCAAATCGTGTTTTTGCCACAATTTTACTGTGATTTTACCGTGTTTTGCATTTTCCCATGCCTGCATTTAAAACATTCCTATGCTGAATGTGATTCTTCCATGTTTAGGAGAGGGTGGTTTAACCTCACCTAAACATGGCAGCTCCTAAACTATGCTAAAAGCCTATGGGTACATGGACACAAAGGCTTTTATGGAGTTGTGTTTAGGAGCTATGGCTAAAAAAATAAAATAAATAGCTCCTAAACTTAAGTTTAGGAGCTGCCGGGAGCTGCCAGCATACATGAAGCCTAATGCCGCATACACACGAGCGGAATTTCCGTCTGAAAAATCTTGGATGTTTTTTCCGACGGAATTCCGCACAACGCTTGGCTTGCATACACACGGTCACACAAAAGTTCGCTGAACTTTCGACCGACAAGAACGCAGTGACATACAACACTACGAAGAGCCGAGAAAATTAAGTTCAATGCTTCCAAGCATGCGTCAAATTGTTTCCGAGGAATTTTGCACGTCGGAATTGGTACAGGCGAACTTCCGACCGAAAAAATAGATAACCTGCGGGAATTCGGCCAGCAAAAGTCCAATGGAGCATACAAACGATTGCATTTACGACCAAATGCTCTCATCGGTCCTTTGCTGGCTGAATTTTTCGATCGTGTGTACGGGGCATAAGGCTTCATGTACACCAGGCCTACATTTCTTGTGGCCGTGGGAAAATGCAAAACACGGCAAAATCACACACATGAAAAATGGACAAATATGTTTTTATGTAGTTGAGTTTAGAAGCTTTGCCAAAAAACGCAAACGCTCATAAACTCAAGTTTATTGGCTGCTAGTGTACAAAAAGCCTAAGAGCTCCTGCCACTAAACGCTGTTAAATCCTATGTGTGCTTGGACACATAGACTAACATAGGGACTTTTAGAGGCAGGAAAAAAATACCAGACGCCCCTAAGAGCAGCTGTAAAAACATCCAGTGCAGGGCTGCTGATGGGGGGGGGGGGTACAACAGGGCTGGTTGTACTACCCTATCAGCTATACAGTGGGGCTCGGGCATTAGTACAGTTCGTTACTGCATTTTAAAAAAATAGCCTTCTAAACTCCTCCCCCGCTCCTACTTGCGTACAAAGAGGGGTTATATAATTTTCATGTGCCCCATCAGGTCAACACAGGGGCCCAAGAGGGACTATTTATTTTTGGGGTGCTTGTACATCACGCCGCCCCTCCTATTCTATTAGTCCAGACTGGTAGAGTGATACTGTGATTCTCCATCCGGGTCCCGGCTGCAGTCCTCACGAGATGTAAAGAAGTTGAGCAGCTGACAGGGAAGAGTAGGAGGACAGCGTGGCTGCACTGGACACAGTGAGTGGGGAATAGAGCACAGAATACTCACTGTGCCCGATTATGTGTCTCACAGCACAGCAGGTTATCAGCATTACAATTATCACACAGGCAGCACAATAAGCAGGCGCTCTATCATGGCTCTATCATGGCTCGGTCATGGCTCTAGGTCACATTGCTTTTGGGTGCTGCCTTTGTTATGGTTGTGCTGTTACATACAGTACAGCCATAAGTTAACAAAGTCAGCACCCAAAAGCAATGTGACACATAACCATGACAGGGCCATGATAGAGCACCTGCTTACTGTGCTGCCTGTGTAATTATCATAATGCTTATGATCATAAGAAACAGTGAGATGTTAATTTACACTTCATTTGGAGGAGCAGTAAACGTGCAGCGGAGCTGCATTTTTACTGCCCCCAAACCAATCCCATTTAACTGCTTCCCGTCTAGTGACATACCAGTATGTTGCTGGTTTGGGAGGGTGATATCTCGGTCATCACTACAGCAATGATCAAGATATCCTTTTTTAGCCCCCAGCGATTCTGCACAAAGTAAAAGCAATCCTAGTGGCTAAGAAGACACTGGATTACTTTTACAGGCAGTGGAAGGGGGTCCCACCACCACCACCTTTACTGCTTTTAAGATGTGACCAGTAGCATCCGGTTACTGGGACACAGTGAGAGGAATGGATGTCGTTCCTCCCACCATGCCGGAAATCTTTATCACTTCTGATTTCGGGCTCATGTAAAGAAGCCATTGCCAGCTTGAACAAGCATCTGATCAAACTGATCTTGGTTTGATCAGATGCTTTAGAGGCCAGAGGACAGATATGAGGTCCAAGAGACCCCCATATCTCTCCATAAAGAGGACCTGTCATGGCCCATGCTATCACTAGGGATGTTGTTCATGCCTTGTGAAAGCAAAAGTGAAATAAAAATGTAAAGATACAGTGTAAGATTTTTTTTAAATTTGTAATAAAATACAATTTAAAATAAATGTAAACGGCCCCCGCTCCTTCGTGCTTATTAACTGCAAACGCATGCATTGGCTTCACATGCATATGTAAACGGCAACAAACCTGCATTTAGTTCCAAGCAGGGGTCAGGGGTGGGGTCAAAAGCATGGTTCAAGGGGGCCCTGTCAGGTAGGCTGTATGGGGCCCCATGATTTCTAACAATGATCCAGTGTGCATGAGAACACAAAACACAATATTGTGGATAAGTTATTGAAAAAAAAAATGGTCTAAAGATATCTTATAAAAATAATGCAATGTAAGAAGCACAGCTGCCCAAAGGTGTAACGTGGCTCAGATCCTTTTTAGGATGGTCTAATTGGTATAGACGACTTGTGCCAAACATACTGTAGCAACTGTGCAACACCTACTGAATTGATTGCTGCAGAAAGGTCAAGTAGGAATACGGTGAACAATGTAAAAAAGCACTGAAAGAAATAAAGAACTGGGCAGCAATCTCAATGTTCTCATGAATTCCAGTCTTTATTGCTGATAAAATTAGAGTGCAATGCTTTCTCCTAAGAAACTGTATTATCCAGTGTTCTCCAAGACAGAAGTAAAAAACCTTTAGCATTTGCTTCCATATCACTGTTCTAGTTAAGAATGTCATTATGCCCATATAAACAAGAATGTCATTATGCCCATATAAACAAGAATGTCATTATGCCCATACAGACAAAACTTTTAGGGGTTGAGTCACTAAAGGCAAATAGACTGTGCACTTTGCAAGTGCAGTTGCACTTATTTTCCTCAGAGCTTAGTAAATGTGGTATAGCTCTGCTGATTTCCACCATCCAAGCATATGTAAGTTAAAAATAAGGTTTGTTTTTTTTTACCTTGCACTTAAATGGGTATTTTTTTACAAAGTAAAGCTGTACACATTTACTAAGCTCTGAGTAAAATGAATGTAACGTAACTTACAAAGGGGGTTATTTACTAAAGGAAAATCCACTTTGCACTGCAAGTGCACTTGAAATTGCACTGAAAGTGCACTTGGAAGTAAAGTTGCTGTAGATCCGAGGGGGACATGCAAGGAAAATAAAAAAAAAAACAGCATTTTAGCTTGCACATGATTGGATGATAAATGTTTAGAAGAGAATTTCTGCATTTTTTTTTCAAGAATCATACTTGGTCCCCCATCAGCTCTAAGACTGAGAACTGAGCGATCAAACACTGCTGATCGCTCAGTTCGCAGCGCTCCGTGAGCAGAGTGCTGGCAACTGTCAGTCAGCGGCTCTCTGCCCTCCTGTGCTCACTGGAGCACTGGGCTTTGGAGGGGGTGGAAATGGCTGGCTCCAGCTCTCAGCGGCTCGCTGAGAGCCTGAGCCAGGCGTTGGTCCAGAGTTGTGAGCGGATCCCGACCATATGATCTCGATCTTGCTCTACCCTGGACTAGCTCTCTGTCGTCAGCCAACAATGGGCTTCAGCCCGATGTCTGCTGAAAACGAGTCACAGGCATGCAGGACGAACTGCACTTCTGTTATTCACAGGAGACGTACAGCTAAATGAGCTTTGGCAGGACTTCTCCTTTAACACTGCTTTAAAGTGTTAGTTTACCTGTACAGAAAAAATGTAACTAACTAATGTAGACTAATGTAGACTAACACCATACAACCTCCCCCCAGCCCCCAGGATTTGAAATCCCTGCTCTTCTCCCTTTTCTCTCTGCAGCATTTCCAGGATGGACCAGCGCAATGTACTGTGACAGCGCTGACCAATCAGAATAATATGCTGCACAGAGAATAGGGAGAAGAGCAGGGATTTCAAATCCTCGGCCCTCTGGACACACTGTGTGGACACTGACAGTTCAGCAGACTATGGACTGGGGTTACGGTGTTAGTTCACCTTTTTGGTCTGTAAAGGCAAACAAACACTTTAATCACTTCTTACGGACTAGAGATAAACTGACACCACACACTGGCCCTCTGTTACTTTGAGTAAACGTGAACAGATCAGTTTTGAGAGATGTGTCATCTGGGGAGCTTTGTTATAATACCTGAAAAGTTTCAATGTAGAGTAACTGTTAGAATATTATTCCAAATTCAAATTCGACACTTGTAGGTGTTGTATTATATTCATGGAAAGCTTGCAAAACATATTTGGTTTTATGATTAGTCATAATAAATACAGTATGTGTGAATGACCTTGATCAAATGTTCAGTAAAATAGATCTTAATTTAAAGCTGAGTCAGTGATATGCTAGAAGTTTCTGGTGTAGCTAGTTTAAGAATGGCATATAAGGTATGTGGTATAGAATGTCAAGGGATGTCCAGAATAGACCAGTATTTATGTAGTTAGAGGAATAATACATATGTGTTTAAATACTGTTAAGTTGGGACTAGCATAGTCTCAGTCATAATTATTAATATTAGTACGTATTTACTTATTGTAGTTAAAGTTGGTAATATGTGTTCATTTTAGTAGTTATAGTACATGATCAGCACATTAATACACGTATAGAGTGTTTTTTTTAATCCAAATTTTTTTATTGAAAAAATTGCTCTTTCAATGCATACAATAATTGCATCCAGTGAGTATAAAAATATACATGTTATACAAATTGCAATTAGTATCCATAGTACATGAGCAATGACAGAAGGCAATTCAGATATTATGATTTTTTAACTAAAACATCAACTAGCACTTTCAGTCCTATTAATTAGAACAGTGATGGATCATGTGGATTCTAGTGTTTTATCCTTGCACATGACCTAACTTGTTTCTCCTGCCTCCTTTCTCCTATCTTTCTCACCCCCCCGCCCAGATCAATGGCGGGTCTTAATGAAAAAGTCTGTCCATTACCAATTGAGGTGGTGCAAGATTGGGATCATCCAGCCATGGTTGCCAAATGAGCTAAAATTAATTCCCAGCTTTCTTGCGGCCAAAGGCTCGTCGATCCCTAAGAAGAAGTGAGTTAACATAAGTAATCCATTGTTTCCCAATGGGGCCTGTAGATGCCATCCAATATCTAGCTATAAGTTTTCTAGCCAGGTATAACAGCCTGGTTATCATGTGGTACATTCCCCTCGGGTACATCTCCTCAAATATAGAGTGTTACATGTGAGCTTGTCAGTCAAAATCCATATATGGATCTGAGTACCTCCTCTAGGATGGCATTATGTGTGCCATACAAGGTTCTGAGTTTTGGTGAGGTTATAACGTTTACATGTAACATATGTAGCCAACACTTCAATATTGGAGGACACACATGCACCCTCTAGGAGAGAGGCACACGCACAGAGAAGACTGCCCAATCTCCTGTCAATTGCACAAACCCTTTGATTAATTAGAACAGCTGCAATCTCTCAGAACTGAAGGCAACGTCACTTCCTGTTGCTTTTTGGAGTCACAAGACAGCATGGAGACAGAAGGCAGCAGCCATGAAGCACACATGCTTTAATAAGCTTATTACAGCTTTATAACTATTTATTCAATTTCATATATTTTTACCTACACTGAACTGAACTATTATACTTTTTACATTGTATTTATGATGCCAACTGTGTGACAATAAACTCACACATTGTTTTAAGTCAATCTGACTATCAATGCTATTCATCCAGAAATGCCCTTGCAAGATACAAGAATATTAGGTATTTATACTATTCTTCAGTAACTAACGAACTGCAGAAGAGACACGTAGGACTAGTAAACTAGAGACATCTAGGACTAGTGGTCTGAAGTTGACCAGCAAAAATATCAGCTACTCAACCATGCCCCAACCAACTACCAGCTTATTTTTATCCTTCAGAGTGGTTCTCTTTTCCATTGTAAGCCAGCTTTATGTCATCACATAAGAAAACGCCAATTAAAGGGTATGGTAGAATGAAGAGAATACTGTAGAGGAGGGAAGTCAAATTGTTATATGGTGGGAATACAGAGTGCAGGCTTTCCAAAGAGGTCAAATGGTAAACAATGTATTGTATGAGTCTTCTCAATCATCATTTGGGAAATATTGAATATACTTTTGAGGACAAATTTCCTCCATTCTCCACAGCTGTACCTCATGTATCGTGGTCTTCATCGTACCCATGGTAGCAACTTATGATCATTTGAGCTAAGATGATAACATATCATCAGGAAGCCATTGGTATATATTAACCACTTAAGGACCGTCTCACATCGATAAACGTCGGCAGAATGGCACGGTTGGGCACCATCACATACCTGTACGTGGCCCTTTAAGCGCGCTGGCTTCCTACACTGCCTGTCACTGACCAGCTGTTCCCTGTCATCAGGAAAGTCGATCAGTGACGTCAGACGTAAAGCCACGCCCCCTGCTGTAAAAAAAAAAACACAACACATCACAATTAGCCCCTCCCTGCCCCCTAGTGGTTAACTCCTTCACTGCCAGTGTCATTTACATAGGAATCAGTGCATTTAAATAGCACTGATTTCTGTATAAAGGACAATGGTCCCAAAAATGTCCGATGTGTCTGCCATAATGTCGCAGTCACAATAAAAATCGCTGATCCCCGCCATTACTAGTAAAAAATAAATATTAATAAAAATGCTATAAAACTATCCCCAATTTTGTAAACGCTATAACTTTTGCGCAAACCAATTAATAATCGCTAATTGCGATTTTCTTTACCAAAAATATGTAGAAGAATACATATCGGCCTAAACTGAGGAAATTTTTTTTTTTTTATATATATAATTTTTGGGGATATTTATTATAGCAAAAAGTAAAAATATTGCATTTTTTTCGAAATTGTCGCAAAAAGGGGCCTGGTCCTTTGGCTGCAAATTGGTCCGGGCTTAAGTGGTTAAAATGGTGTTCTTTAGTAAAATAATGATTGCATGGGCTATCCATAACAATACTAACTGATACTGACTTAACCTGTAATTGTGTCAATGTATTTTCCTTTTCTTTACAAAAATCATATTTTCAATGTTGACATCTAAAGATAGACAACTTTTTTTTTGCTTTTTGTTTTATATTTATCCTTGCAAATTCCACATTTAATGAATATGAAAATGTTCCTCTGTAAGTATTTGGTTAACTACCAAATTGGTTTTGTTTTACATACTAATTTACCCAATGAAGAGCTATAATTGATTTATTTTTTTTATTCACTTGATGGAAATTGCATGTGACTTACAATTAATGACACATGTTTATAGCCTGCCAAGATTTTCACTTGTTGATGATGACTACAGAGCAGACTATTAAAAACAGAAAACAGTGGGAGAGGAATACATTAATTTGCCAAATACACAATGAGGGAACTGAAACTTATGCAGAAAGACCTCTTCTGCTTCTTGTATACTCTTGGCTTCCCTCCCGCTCACCCACTTGCCTGCAGCAGATTCCAGCTGCCTCACATATAAACACACAACACCTGAGTCACTGTATTCTTACATTTCTCCTATAGAAAGTCAGTGTATTTCACAGCTCTCCTTCAGAAAATAGAAAAATCAGAATCACTTTTTTCATATACAGTATATACGAAAGAAGAGAAAGGAAGTTAGCTATGCTACTGGAAAATGGTGATGATGAAGGGGAAATTAGAAATAAAAAAGGAAGAAGGTGAGACTTATTTTTTTTTTTTTTAATCGGACAATAGGGCAGTAAAATCGATTGCAAAAACTTTTTTTTTTTTTAAATGAATAGTTTATGTTAGGAGTATGGTGAAACCACTGATTGCGTATGCCTGCATTTAAATTTAACATTTTAAAAGATATAATTTCCCAAGTTGATCTTTGCTTAAAATAATGTATTATTTAATAGCAGGTCAGTGAGATAAGCACAGCTTGTGGTTATGAAAAAGCAGTGTATGAGTACAGGTTTTTTGTTTGCATACTAAACTATACTTACATTAGAATCATCATTAATTATTGACATTGTTTTTGACTATATGAGATAAACAGATATTAAAATAGGCATATTTTGAATATTTACTCATGCTTTTATTACTGTTCCAGTGACTGCCTTGTCCCATCAGCATTTCATAATGGGTGAAAGTCCAGAACATTTGGCGAGCCATCCAATCTATTAATTATCTGAAAAAGTTCCAAAAAAAGAAAGTAAATATGATCTCTGTGCCTATAGCTGAAACATATCTAATTAAAACGCCTTCCTGAACTATTATTAAGGCAGCAGTGTAACCTGCATACTTTTAAAAATGTATTTTACTGCCTCTTTCAAATAACATCTCTTTATTGGGTGGTTAATAGCTGAGAATACCAACATGGTATGTAGAAGCCCAAAAACTGAGAACAACATTTTCCATCATTCTAGAAGCAACAAATATCACATGCATTACTTTTTTTTCCCCCTTTCTAGAATAGTTTTTTTTTCACAATAAAGGTTTATTCAGTTATTCAAATGTAATATAACAATGTACTCTAGAATTGTTATGGTCATGGTCAAACTAGAACCGTGGTGGACCCACCACTCACTTCAGCTTTCTAGATGGTAAAGCACAACCATGACATGAATACAGTATTTCACGCAGAAGAACAACCACCCATATTTTAATCCTTTCACAAGTCACAGATTCAGGTACAGCGAGTAAGCACCATCTGCCAGAATACAAATGCAAACACAGTGTAAAACACACCATTATCACTGACTGCTGTCATAACCTGGACGCTCCTCCTTTTTTTTTTTTTACAGAAAGAAAAAAAAAATTCTCCTAAATATAATTGGTCCTACAGCAGTTATGTTCCAGTCAGATGTAGAATCTTACAATTATGTTTATCAGCTTATTGTCAAGCTTGAATTTGATGACCTTTAGACCCCTTTCACACTGAGGCATTTCACGCTAAAAAAAGTGCCTGAAAAGCTCACGAAAACCTATTTTCATTAAAATCAATGAATGCTTTCACATTGGGCATTGCGCTGGCAGGGTGGTGAAAAAGTGCCCCTCTCTATTGAAATTAATAGAAAGCACTTCAAAAGTGCCTGAAAAGCTCTTCAAAAGCGCCTGAAAAGCTCTTCAAAAGAGCTCAGTGTTTTACTAGCGCCTCAGTGTGAAAGGGGCCTTAGGAGGGCAGAGACACTGACCACAAATGTAAGGGGATACCACAGTGACCACTAATGTAAGGGGGTAAAGACACTGGCTGCCAATGTAGAGAGGGCACAGACACTAACCACTAAGGATGAGCCCGGTGTTCGATTCGAACCCATGTTCGAATCGAGCACCGGGTGTTCGCTCGCTCGGCGAGCCCAGAACTATTGGGGCCGCTCGCATCAAATTCGTGTGATGCGAGCGGCCCCGCAATGCATTGCGGCCCGCGCAGTGCAATGCTGGCTGATGATTGGCCAGCATGCACTGTGACCCCGCATGCTTGGCCAATCACATGCATGCCTGTAGCCAATTATAGCTCAGGGGCTTTAGTACACGCCCCACGGTATAAGAGGCCGCCGCGCCGGCGGCCTCGCATATTATGTTTCAGACAGTGTCAGCGTGTCAGTGTGCTGCTGACTGCTGACATCTGGGGGGTGTCTATAGGTGGCCTGTGAAGGGGGGCAGGTTTCCTGTGCTTAGAACTTTCCCTGCAAAAAAGTGTCATTTTTGCAGGAAGAAAGCTATTTAAATCACTCGCGGCTAATGAATTGATGGCTCCTGTAACACAGAGAGCTGTCATTCATTAATAAAAAACAAAAAAAAAAGCATAGGGGTCCCCCCAAATTCAATAACCAGGCCCTTCAGGTCTGGGATGGATATTAAGGGGGATCCCAGCCAAAAAAAAAAATGGCGTAGGGTCCCCCTCAAAATCCATACCAGACCCTTGAGGTCTGGTATGGATTTTAATGGGAACCCTAGCCAAAAAAAATGGCGTGGGGTCCCCCTCAAAATCCATACCAGACCCTTATCCGAGCACACAACCTGGCAGGCCGCAGGAAAAGAGGGGGGGACGAGAGCGGCCCCCCCTCTCGCCTGAACCGTACCAGGCCACATGCCCTCAACATTGGGAGGATGCTTTGGGGTCTAAGACCCCTAAAGCACCTTGTCCCCATGTTGATGAGGACAAGGGCCTCTTCCCCACAACCCTGGCCGGTGGTTGTGGGGGTCTGCGGGCGGGGGGCTTATCGGAATCTGGAAGCCCCCTTTAACAAGGGGACCCCCAGATCCCGCCCCCTGTGTGAAATGGTAAGGGGGTACAAAAGTACCCCTACCATTTCACCAAAAAAGTGGCAAAAATGGTAAAAATGACAGGAGACAGTCTTTGACAATTCCTTTATTAAAATCTTCTTTCTTCTTTCTTCATCCTTCGGTTTCTTCATCTTCTCCTTCCTTCATCTTCTTCCATCTTCTTCTTCCATTGTCTTCTTCCTCCGATCCGCTTCTTCTTGCGCTGGTCTTCTCGTCCTTCTCGTCCGGCATCTTCTTCCGTCGGCGTCGGCGTCGGTGTCGGTGTCTCTGTCTCTTCTTGGGCCGCTCCGCGCAATGGGAGGCTCCCGCTGTGTGAGGCTCCGCTCCGTCTGACAGGTCTTTTATAATGGAGGGCACCTGGTGACCCCGCCCCTCTGACGCACAGGGACGTCATGGGGAATTCCATGATGGCTTTCCCCATGACGTCAGAGGGGGGCGGGGTCACCAGGTGCCCTCCGTTTTAAAAGACCTGTCAGATGGAGCGGAGCCTCACACAGCGGGAGCCTCCCATTGCGCGGAGCGGCCCAAGAAGACACCGACACCGACACCAACGCCGACGCCGACGGAAGAAGATGCCGGACGAGAAGGACGAGAAGACCAGCGCAAGAAGAAGCGGATCGGAGGAAGAAGACAATGGAAGAAGAAGATGGAAGAAGATGAAGGAAGGAGAAGATGAAAAAACCGAAGGATGAAGAAAGAAGAAAGAAGATTTTAATAAAGGAATTGTCAAAGACTGTCTCCTGTCATTTTTACCATTTTTGCCACTTTTTTGGTGAAATGGTAGGGGTACTTTTGTACCCCCTTACCATTTCACACAGGGGGGGGGCCGGGATCTGGGGGTAAAGGGGGCTTCCAGATTCCGATAAGCCCCCCGCCCGCAGACCCCCACAACCACCGGCCAGGGTTGTGGGGAAGAGGCCCTTAGACCCCCAAAGCATCCTCCCCATGTGGCCTGGTACGGTTCAGAGAGGGGGGGGGGGGCCACTGATTCTAGCTTTTTCTCCTCCTGCCAACCACCATTTTTTTTTTTTTTTTGGCTGGGATCCCCCTTAATATCCAGACCTGAAGGGCCTGGTTATTGAATTTGGGGGGACCCCTACGTTTTTTTTTTTCTCTGTTTTCTCCTCCTGCCAACCACCAATACCAGGTATTTTATCTTCCCCTGGCTACCAACACAGGGCCACTAATGCCAGACATTTTTTCTGCCCGTTGACCACAGATGCTAGCCATATTCTGTTGACCGCTGCAGTCTGTATATTGCATTGTACATAAAGTGATTACCTTCTTAGATTACATAATCCTGACTAAAGTGTTTATTGTCTCAACAGTTTCTGGTTGCTAAGTTCTTTTTACTAATATTTTAATGAATGTCCTCACTAAGGTAGACTTAGACAAAGCATTACCTATTTGTCCATTATGTCTATTTCATCACATTCACTAAGCAAATTGAAGATTCCCTTGAAAAGTAAAAATCCCCCTGAAATATGAATATGCTCTGCTATATTAGTAAATTGCCATATTACTGGGCCAAGAAATCTCTATGGGTGAAGTTATATTTTACCACTAGCCCCCCCCCCCCCTCCCCCACACACACATTTTTAATAAAGCCAAACATACCTTTCTTTAAAGGTCTTCAGAACCCTCTGGTGATGTCAAGGGTCCTTCATATTCTCCTCTAGCAGTGGCTGTCCTTATTCATGCTTCAAGCGGTGCTCACATTATGTGTGAGCACCATTCAACTGGGCCTACGGGGGGGGTTACCTAAACTGATGTTCTGCTTTCAGGATATATGGGACTCTGTGTGCCCTCTATTAATGGCACAGACACGACTGTCTCACAGATATGTCACCCAGATCCTGCTCTGTACCTGGTAAAGTTTAAAATAAGTATTGTGAGTACCAGACTACACTATCCATGGAACATTCTGTTATTACAATATAAAACATCATCCATCCTAATATTACCAAAGCAACACTTGTGATTTAACATTGTAGAGGTTTTGGAGTGTAACCAACAAGCCAATATGATCAAACCTATGACTTTAAAACATTCAGTGAGAATAAAATCAATGCTTGTGGCATGATAGCACTTTTGTTTAAAGAACAGTTTTAGATCTAACCATGCAGGCCCAATGTATAAATCTGAGATGAAATAGAAACAGTCTGTGGAGGAGCAGATGGAAAATGCCAGCTGTGACACAAATGGAGCTATTCTTCCAGTTTAAGACTTCTGCAAAGTAAAGCAATTCGTGTCTTGAATGGCACAACTTCAGCGCCTCTTAAAACTAAGCATTTTGTTTTCCATACAGAGTTTCACTGTGTACACAATAATTACATATTATAAGATTTTCAAGAATAACATCAGTACAATACTTAGTTCACTAGGAGCCTCATGTATAAAAGTGACTGAAAGAAAAAAACATCTGTGTAGCTCACATTGGTAACTAGATTCTTCTTTCCATTTCTTTTGTCCCTTTCCGGTTTCTAGGACAAGTGAAAAAGGTAAAAGCTGAACAGTTGCTATAACTAACACAGGCATTTCTTTTTTAGGCATTTTTTTAATGCAACAATTTTTTTTTTTTAAGTTGAGGATTCTTAAAAAAAATAAAATAAAATTAAATATGATATTAAAGCTATGTTACTAATGCAACACAATTATCAAAAAGTAACAGAAGGGCAGAAATACTTATCCTTCCTGGAGAAAATGCTGCTCTTGGTTCTCTCCTGTTTCAAGCACATATCCAAAAGTTCATGTAATTGGTCGTGTGAGCTCTGCAAAAGGAAAGGAGAAAGTGGATGTAAACCTCCACATACACCCAATTAAGTAATCAGCCTCAGATGATACAGAGATGAAACAAATCCTCCTACATAAGTTTTACTTGTACAGGTATATGTACTGTCTTCAACTTTCTAGACTGTTTAGAAAGTGCAAATCGTGTTAGAATTTCCTCTTCCTGTTCCACCATTGGGTGTGGATTCTTGGCATACGCTATGTGACAGCTGATTGAAGGAAAGGGACACACCCCCTCTCCACATAGGCAGAGAAAGGAAGAAATGTGCAGAGCTGTGCTGTGAATAGATCAGCTGTCTATTTCTATGCACCATCCCGTCACAAATTTCAGGCTGGTTTTATCTCAGTTGTCGGAGAGCGTGTCAGAAGTTATCAGGCTGATAATAGAAGAACCTATCAGCAGAAATACACGAGACTTAAGGCTTTGGAGAGAGAGAAGTAAACACTACAGATAGATGTGCCCAGGTCAAATTTCATGAATGGGCTTTACATCCACTTAAATAGATTATTTGTTCTTTCTCCTAAAGTAATATTACATGTTAATTTTTTTAAAATAATAAACATGTTATAGGTTTTAGCTCTGTGCAATAGTTTTGCACAAAGCAGCTCCTATCCTCCTCTTCTGGGGTCCACCACCAATGCTCCTGCCCCCCCCCCCTTCTAGTATCCCCCTAGCAAGCCATTTGCTATGGGGGAGTACTCTTGCAGGTTCGATCCCAAGCCACACTGTGGATTTGATGGACAGCAGTGAGAGCCAATGGCTCCCACTGCTTTCACATAGTCCAGGAGGATGGAGAGACAGACCAGCGCTGCTGCTCTCATGCACAGTGCTGGACAAAGGTCATGCTCAGGTAAGTATTTTGGGGTGCTGTGGGGGGGACTGAGACTGAGTAAGCACATTAAATGCTTTTAAACATGGATGCATAAACCATAAAAGAACATTTGATATATTTCAGTAGCTGTATGATGCCTCTAAACTTCTAAGTCTAACCTCCTCATTTGATCTGAAGCAGTTGGTACATGCTTCTACTCACTCTGATTGCAACCCCCTCGACCTTGTATTCTCCTACCTATACAATCTTTGCAGAGAATCTTTTTCCTCTCTGATCACCCCCTTATTAGTTCCTGTCTTCCACCTTCTCTCCCTCCAACCGCCCTTCTCTTCTTTATTCTTCTACTGACCACCTCTACGACAAAAACTTGGCAAACAGATGACACCAGAAGTCTCTTGAGCATCTGTGGCATAAGACTAATGCTGCGTACATACAATCAGATTTTCCGATGGGAAATGTTGCATGTGAGCTTGTTGGCCGAAAGTCCGATGGTGTGTTTGCTCCATCGAACATTTGTTGTCGGACTTTCCGCCAACAAATGTTGGCTAGCAGGTTCTCAAATTTTCCGCCAACAAAACTTTGTAGTCGGACTTTCCGATCGTGTGTATACAAGTCTGTCGCACAAAATTTCATGCATGCTCGGAATCAAGTACGAGCCGGAAGCGCTCGGTCTTGTAAAACTAGCATTCGTAATGGAAATATCACATGACTATTGAACTTCCTTTTTATCGGCTCGCCATATGTCTTGTATGTCACTATGTTCGTAATTGTTGGCCAACATTTGTGTGACCATATGTATGCAAGACAAGTTTAAGCCAACAACCTTCGAATAAAATTCCACGGTTTTGTTGTCAGAATGTCTGATCGTGTATATGGGGCATAAGTCTCAAAAAGACTTCAACAAATATAAATCTGCCCTCCAAAATAGAATTCTTGCCTCCACACAGCCAAGCAGACCTGTTTTATCACTCTTATGAACGCCTTCTCATCCATTCCCCATGAGATCTTCTCTAGCTTTATTTCTATACTTTGTCCCCCACTGCCTCCACCCACATCAATAATAAGATTGATATGATTCGTAATGAAATCCCCACTCTACAGATATCCCCCCACTTAACACCTGATGTCCACAGGTACACTTCCCTTATTCAACACTGCTACTATAAACAAAGTTGCCCACCTAACCACCTGTCACCTATAGCATATTCCCTCCCAAATACTGCAGTCACCCTCTTGCTCTATCCTACACTATCTAACTCACATCTTAAATCTCTCCCTCTTTTCTGGCATCTTTCCCAACGCTCTAAAACATGCATTAGTCACCCCATACTTAAAAAGCCCTCCTTGAACCCCAACAATCTTAACAACTTACACACTATCTCCTTGCTCCCTTTTTCCTCCAAACTCCTTGAATGTCTGGTCTACAACTGACTGAGCGACCACCTCATTAAGAATAACCTTTTGTTCCCCTTCAATGTGGATTTTATCCCCTTCAATCTGGATTTTACCCTCCACAATCCACAGAAACTGCTCTCCTAAAACTTTTAAACGATTTACTAACAGCTAAAACCAATGGACACTATTCTGTACTCTTACTTTTGCACCTTCAGCTGCCTTTGATATGGTTGACCACTCTCTCCTCCTCAAAAAACTTTACTCATTTGGTCTCCATGACTGCATTCTTCGTTGGTTCTCATCCTACCTATCCCACCGCACCTTCAGTCCCACCGCACCTTCAGTGTCCCTTACAATTCGACTTCCTCCTTTCCTTTTCCTTTCTCTGTCGGGGTCCCCCAAGGTTCTTGGACCTCTCCTATTCTTGATCTAAACCTCCTCCCTTTTTTTCACGCTTTTGTTCTGATCTGATTTTTTATTTGTTCCTTCTTTTCCTTATTTGTTTCTGCCTTATTACAGACTCACTTGTGGTGACCAGAATAAAACACCCCTGAAGAAGAGGTCAATTCTCAATATACCTCGAAATGTCAGGTTATGGTTTATCTCTGTTATACCAATCAAGTTTGATAGAGTTGGTCAACAAGTGGTTCTATGTATATATCATGTACTTCCAACATACATCCATTTTAGATGTTTAATGTTATAGTTTGCATTCTGTTAATCAATACAATTTTAAACAAATACTTTCTTACTCTTCTACTCATTAGTGCTGGCAACCCAATTTATATTCCCATAGAGGATTTACACTCATTTGAGTGTTTTTTGTTTCTACTAAACCTCCTCCCTGGGTCAGCTGCTGATCACCGCCATTACTAGTAAAATAAAAATTATTAATAAAAATGCCATAAAACTATCCCCTATTTTGTAAACGTTATAACTTTTGCGCAAACCAATCAATAAATGTTTATTGCGATTTTTTTTTTAACAAAAATATGTAGAAGAATATGTAGAATACGTATTGGCCTAAACTGAGGAAAGAAATGTGTTTTTTTTTTTTGGGGGGGATATTTATTATAGCAAAATGTAAATTTTTTATTTTTTTTCAAAATTGACGCTCTTTTTTTTGTTTATAGCGCAAAAAATAAAAAAAGGACGTCAATTATGTTTGGGAGCTGTGTCACGCGCGACTGCACAATTGTAAGTTAAAGCGACGCAGTGCCAAATCGCACACAAATAAATGTGTGATGAGTGCGCTTGTATCAACCTTAAAACAAAATTCAAAAAACCTGTACAACACTTAGAATATATAGTGTATACACCGTCAATTAATCAAAAAAAAACACTTATTAAAAAACAAAAAAAAATTGGGTGTATGCAAGTGATACACAAATAAATAAAAACCTTAAAACAAAATTCAAAAAACCTGTACAACACTTAGAATATATAGTGTATACACCGTGATTTAAAATACGCTTTTAGACCTCCAATTGTTGTTTGGATAGAGGGTTAAAATAATGGATATAAATGTGTCAAGTTTCTCCTATAGATCCTGAAACATTTTTGGTGATTATCCTGAGTTTATTTAATGAGGCACTTGAATGATTGCTGGTGAGAGGTATCAATAACCTATTGCTCAATGTAGAGCTGGTGCCAATAAATGAACAATTATTTGAGTATATAAAAATAGGGTAAATTAATGCATAAATAACTGCTGTCTTTGTTACAGCCGCCGATGCTCAAATTAATGAAGAATATTTCTATGCATTTACCCGGTATCCTACCAGGCTGAATCAATCTGTATCATTACATGCAGAAAAAGGAGATTGAATGCAGGAAGTTGCTGCTCACAATATGAATGGTGCACAAGTAAAAGGAGAAAAAAAGACAAAAGGAAAAAAAAAAAAAAAAAAAAACTGACACTTCCTTTTTCTGCTGACACCTCCAGGTGCTGTTCGTTTTCTGTCTTTTACGCTGTGCTTACAGGCACTTCCAGTCAGTTTGCACATGGGAAGAGAAAGAAACATACACCATTGCGCAGTATTTCCTAAAAAGAAATGTGTGTGTGTGCTGTGACCAGTGAGCGGTAATCTACTCACATACACCCGGTAATGGTACAGCGATAGCCGAATGCTTGTCAGGCTTTTTTGCTACAGGGCTGGATGCCCTGCTCGTCACACACTCTGCGTGCTGCGGTGATGTCACTAGGCTCCTCCTCCCGACGCGTTGCATTACAGTCACGTAACGTTTTCAGAAAAAAAAAATGGTGCACGCGTTGCATTACAGTCACGTAACGTTGAAAACGTTACGTGACTGTAATGCAACGCGTCGGGAGGAGGAGCCTAGTGACATCACCGCAGCACGCAGAGTGTGGACGAGCAGGGCATCCAGCCCTGTAGCAAAAAAGCCTGACAAGCATTCGGCTATCGCTGTACCATTACCGGGTGTATGTGAGTAGATTACCGCTCACTGGTCACAGCACACACACACATTTCTTTTTAGGAAATACTGCGCAATGGTGTATGTTTCTTTCTCTCCCCATATGCAAACTGACTGGAAGTGCCTGTAAGCACAGCGTAAAAGACAGAAAACGAACAGCACCTGGAGGTGTCAGCAGAAAAGGAAAGTGTCAGTTTTTTTTTTTTTTTTCCTTTTGTCTTTTGTTTTTTTTCTCCTTTTACTTGTGCACCATTCATATTGTGAGCAGCAACTTCCTGCATTCAATCTCCTTTTTCTGCATGTAATGATACAGATTGATTCAGCCTGGTAGGATACCGGGTAAATGCATAGAAATATTCTTTATTAATTTGAGCATCGGCGGCTGTAACAAAGACAGCAGTTATTTATGCATTAATTTACCCTATTTTTATATACTCAAATAATTGTTCATTTATTGGCACCAGCTCTACATTGAGCAATAGGTAATTGATACCTCTCACCAGCAATCATTCAAGTGCCTCATTAAATAAACTCAGGATAATCACCAAAAATGTTTCAGGATCTATAGGAGAAACTTGACACATTTATATCCATTATTTTAACCCTCTATCCAAACAACAATTGGAGGTCTAAAAGCGTATTTTAAATCACTGCACTACACAGGTTTTTATTAATCACGGTGTATACACTATATATTCTAAGTGTTGTACAGGTTTTTTGAATTTTGTTTTAAGGTTGATACAAGCGCACTCATCACACATTTATTTGTGTACTTTTAACATATCACTCACGTGTGGGAGCACTTTCTTATGGGTTTGCAGCTGTATCATTTGGCCATCTTGAAACACTAATGGTCCTCTGATTTTAATCCTCACTAGCGCTTAAGTATTTTAATATTTTACTATACGCCGCACACTGCATCAAAATTGGTCTGCATGGCTGTCGTCTCAGAAGGAAGCCTCTTCTAAAGATAATGCCCAAAAAAGCCTGAAAACTGTTTCCTGAAGACAAGCAGACTAAGGACATGGATTACTGGAACCATGTTATGTGGTCTGATGAGACCAAGATAAACGTATTTGGTTCAGATGGTGTCAAGCGTGTGTGGCGGCAACAAGGTGAGGAGTACAAAGACAAGTTTGTCTTGCCTACAGTTAAGCATGGTAGCGGGAGTGTCATGGTCTGGGGCTGCTACAGTTCATTGTGGGAACCATGAATGCCAACATGTACTGTGACATACTGAAGCAGACCATGATCCCCTCCCCTCAGAGACTGGGCCACAGGGCAGTATTCCAACATGATAACAACCCCAAACACACCTCCAAGATGACCACTGCCTTGCAAAAGAAGCTGAGGGTAAAGGTGATGGACTGGCCAAGCATATCTCCAGACCTAGAACCTATTGAGCATCTGTGGGGCTTCCTCAAACAGAAGGTGGTGGAAGCGCAAGGTCTCTAACATCCACCAGCTCCGTGATGTTGTCATGGAGGAATGGAAGAGGACAGCAGTGGCAACATGTGAAGCTCTGGTGAACTCCATGTCCAACAGGGTTAAGGAAGTGTTGGAAAATAATGGTGGCCACACAAATTATTGACACTTTGGGCCCAATTTGGACATTTTCACTTAGGGGTGTGCTCACTTTTGCTGCCAGCGGTTTAGACATTAATGGCTGTGTGTTGAGTTATTTTGAGGGGACAGCAAATTTACACTGTTATACAAGCTGTACACTCACTACTTTACATTGTAGCAAAGTGTAATTTCTTCAGTGTTGTCACATGAAAAGATATAATACAATATTTACAACAATGTGAGGGGTGTACTCACTTTTGTGAGATACTGTATGTGTACTGCTACTCCTACTATATTCATACATGAAACAAAAAAGAACTCAAAACCATATATGCTTGTGTGGTGAAAAAACCTGTTCACAAGTGCAGTGCCACCTGATGAAAACCCAGACGAAGTCATGTGACCAGGTTTTATTGACATTGCGGTTTACCTACAGTATGTGCACTTAGTAGATGGTGAGTGTGTTTTTAATGGCTTTGTTAAAAATGTGGTTTTGAAAAATGGAAAATACTACATGGTATGTCTCGGCTTGTCTTGACTGATCTTGATGAAGTGGACACTATATGGGACACCTGGATCCAAGGAAGGGGAAATAGTAAAAAAAGGCTCTTAATGACCTGTGCAGGTCATTCCTTTAGGGCAGGGGTAGGCAACCTTGGCACTCCAGCTGTGGTGAAACTACAAATCCCATCATGCCTCTGCCTCTAGGAGTCATGTCTGTAATAGTCAGGGTCTTGCAATGTCTCATGGGACTTGCAGTTTCACCACAGTTGGAGGGTCGAGGTTGCCTACCCCTGCTTTAGGATGAGAACACATCTTGAGTGAGGCACTGCAGTGGAGAATGAATGGAGTAAATCATTGGAGATTTTTTGCACAGACTGGTAAGAAAATGGGTTTTATATTATTAAGCACTTGAGGCTGATATATTTGTTTATTTTGTAATATATTTGGAAAAGGTTTATCACTTTATAAGCATACAGTATATGGGTTTGAGTTCTTCTTGTTTTATGTATGATTATAGTAGGAGTGGTGCTGCACACACATATATATATACACTGTATATACACCATGGTCAATTTATGCCATTCTATGTCTACAGACACTTTACTTGAGTGTGAGACCATCATTCAAAGTCTGTTATGAGTTAATAGAGCAATTGCTTCATGGAACTCCAAGCACAGAAATACGGTACTTGAAAAGATTGAAATAATATAGAAAAAAACATTTATTGTAGAGACATCTGATGGGATCAAATCTTAAGTAACCATTTTCTCCCTCAAAATGGACAAGTATATTTTCTACATCAGCTAATGGAGTGGGGTGTACAGGCAACAACCTTGCAAGTGGTATGAGTCACTCATCTGTATACAGTAATATTGCTTTCATTTTTAAGTGGTTCTATAATTAAACATGCTGCAAGAATAAAATATATATTATAAAATTTAAGAAGTGTGATTAATCTATTGATAGTGAATTCTCTACATTATATGAGCACAAAATAACACACAATAGACTCAATCATTAGCAATAGCATTCTATATACCAAGCTGCAAAAATATAGTTTTTCTTTTGCAAGGGAAATCTTAGTAAACAAGGCAAATGCTGATAAAATTCTGAAAAAAAGTTTAAAGCCTTTGGAGGATTTTGTATGCTTGATGCTCTAAAGTAATATGTTGCGTTCAATACAGTACACACCCCATACACAATATAGGTAGGTTTAGGGGTCATTTGTTATTCTTTTTTCAGCTCCCTGGTTTTTACAATACACTGCATGACAAAGTACTATTAAAGGAGAAGTCCAGCCTGAGCTTTTTAAGCTGGGCTTCTCCTATGGGTCACAGCAGTGCCATTAGTTTTGCACTCCTGCGACCCGTTTTCAGCGGAGAGCAGTCTGAAGTCCGCTCTCCACTGACGTCACTGGAATCCGTCCAGGCACCGCATCATCCAGACTTAGGAAGTCTGGATCCACTGATGGCAGTCTCAGTCTCTCAGCGAGCCGCTGAGATGCTTAGATGGCCACTCCCCACCGCTCTACAGCTCAGCGCTCCAGTGAGCATGGAGGAGCAGACTTAGGAAGTCTTTAAGCCACTTGTGGCCAGGGAAAAACGCCTGGAAAATATCCTGGCTATCGTGATCCTGGCTGCAAATGCAAATAGCCCTAACAGGGATTGCGCATCTTTCAAAAACACCTTTCGATTTGTAAGAAACACAGCAATCAGCAGTCTCATACGGCACAACTTTGACTCAGGGAGTCTGAACTCCATTCGTTCTGAGTCTATAGTAATGCCCAAAAATTCAATAGTAGAAGCTGGAAAGACAGTCTTCTCATGAGCTATAGGGATCCCAAAAGATAATGAACAAAAAGTCGTCAAGATAATGAGCCTTCCTGATCCGCCGCAGGAGCCAAAATGACAAAGAAAAACCCATTGGTAGGCATTTGTCAAAATAAAAACGGCCCAAATATTAAAACGTAAACATGGCCACTCCCCACCGCTCTACAGCTCCTGCCCGAACTGCCGTAACAGTACCAGCGCCTCATCAAATGAGGCATATGAGAGATGAACATGTGAATAGGGAGTCTTTAAGCCACTTGTGGCCAGGGAGAGCAAATTTTCAAAGTGGGGAAGATCAAAAGGGCCCGCTACTCTTTCGTTTTGTAAGAAACACAGCAATCAGCAGTCTCATAACAGAAACCCTGCTCCTGAAAAGTAAGGAACTAGAAAGCCACCAGTAAAACCATCAATTAGAAGCCGAGCCCTGCTGTACCAGCGCCTCATCAAATGAGGCATATGATTTGATGACAAGTGATGGATGAGCCTGAAACTCCCCGTCTCTTTTTTGGGAACAATTCCCAAGGGAGAAAGCCGAAAATTTTCAAAGTGGGGAAGATCAAAAGGGCCCGCTACTCTGCCCTCCGAAACTTCCTTTTCTATTTTCTGTTGCACTACCTCAGGATGCAGCCTGGCAGAACGCAAGTTCTTAACCAGGACGCACCCTGCTCCTGAAAAGAAAGGAACTAGAAAGCCACCAGTAAAACCAGCTGCAGTCCTCAATCCGTCTATCCGCTTTCGCCATAAATTCCTTGGAGGCGGGCAGTAATGATAATAGCTCGATAAAGTCGCCCTTCCAAATTTTCTCTTTAATTGAATCCGACAAATGAAAACCCAAGGGGGTAATATCACATGGCATAGGCAATCTAAATGACGATTCCGCTCCACGCGGAGAAGTAATAACTTGATGTATCTGTCTATTTGCATGCGGCAGCACCACACTCCACGCTGATGTATCTGTCTATTTGCATGCGGCAGCACCACACTACCATTACTCTGACAAGCACCAGTGTACTGTGCGCCCTTAGCTTTTTTATTACCACCATAATTATTATTTAAATTTAAATTAAAATTAGCACCAGCCATTTGTGCCACTCAGGCTGCTGGCAGCTGCTTTCTGACTGACTTCATTATGGCGCAGGGGGGCACTTCTGACAGGAATGCTGCTGGCTCTCTCCCTCTTCTTTGGGCTAGGAGAAGCATTCGTTTTTGTTCTTCTCTTTCCCCGCCGAGGCTGCTGGCGCGGACTGCGCATGTCTGTTGTATCTTCCTCCATCTTTTCTTCATTGCGAGCGGCCATGACAGGGGACGGACCAGGCGGGGCTACATTTTTACCAGCCTCCAGACACTGCCTCAGCCATTCTTCACCGCCGGAGCCCTCCGCCCTCTCAATTAGCTGGCGTAACAGGCTCTCACGCTCACAGGGCGAACCGCGCTCCATCCTGACAGGCTTGAGGGAGTCCCGGTGTGGTGCTGCAGACTGCGGAACGGCCGGCCGGCTCCCCTTTTAAAACCTCCGGTTTCGCGGGCTTTAGCGCGCCCGCTGCATCCTCCAATCAGCGCTTGCATTCAGCCTGCTGCAACCAATAGCAACCTGGAATAAAGCACAGCATTCCCCTCATGCAATCCCATGATCGCCCTGCATACTGCATAGCTTGTCAGGGGAGCTGCTGTTTGACAGTCAGCAGCTCTCCGCTCCGGGAGGTGAGAGAACCGAGACATCGGAGGTGAGAAAACCGAGACATCGGCGGTGTTCAGTGGCTCGGTTCTCAGTGAAGAGGTGGAGGGGGACAGATGCAGCATCGGTCTGATGCTGCATCCACCTAGGTAAGTATGAATCTACAAAAAATGATCATACTTCTCTTTTAACATGACCACCTACTTCTTTAAAACTTTATTGTCAACTATTGGTGTAGTCTACTCATACATTATCGCGCTTATATGGTTTGATACATGTTGTCCAATTCCCTTTTAAACCATACTAATTGGTTGAGTGGGAAATAGAACTACAATGTACCTTCACTGTCTGATGTGCTCAATTCTTTTATACATACAGTACACACAAGCTAGAAGGTATTGCTACACTCACACCTTACATAGGATGGTTTGTAAAATTCCAGACAAATGTTGGAGATGTGGAGGAAAGACTACCATGTACCATATTTGGTGGCATTGCCCAACTTAAGGATTTCTGGACCCGAAACAAAAAAAACAAAAAAACACCATCAAGTCATCTTTGGAGTAAAATTTGGGCAATATTACAATTATGCTTCATTGTTCTCCTGAGGGCTTGTTGGGGAGAAAACTGCACTAAGGGCCTGCAGTGCAAGGAACTTCCTGCCTTAAGCATACTGTGGATCTGTCCTCTCTTTTCCACTCCTCCTGCCTCTTGAATATTCTCACACCGATCATTAGATCACCCATCTTTAGGGGAGCAGCTTTAACACGAGGAAGCAAAGCCCTGTTCCTCTACCAAGATAGCTGCTTCCACACAGAGACACTGGGTGAAACAAGGCATAGTAAGTCAATCGTGGGGAAACGATCAGCTGCAGGAAGCCTACAGTAAATCCTGGTGCCTCATTGTTTGCTGCATTTTTCTGCTTTGCTATTTTTTGGGCTCAGCTTCCATGGCACAGTTCCTCTTTAACTATATCCTTCCTCCTAAATGCAACCTTTAACCTAGCCTTAATTTAAATATCCTATTTACTGACACTAAGCATAACTCTAAGTTCTCTCTAATCTCCTTACAAATATTAGCTTAGTCCTGTAAGCTAACATATTAGAATTAGGCTTTAAAGAAACAGATCAAGCTATATATGTTGGACCATTTACTGATTCTTTTAATCAGACCGTTAGGCAGCTAACAACAAGCGTAGTAAGGAAGAAGCTGGCAACTACATGCCAGTGAGTTTACCATCTGTTGTAGTAAAATAAAAAAGAAGGCTCAAATGGAATCTAGGATTGAAAAGGACCTGGGGGTCATAGTAGATGACAGGCTCAGCAATGGCATGCAATGCCAGGCTGCTGCAAGCAAAGCCAACAGAATTTTAGCATGCATTAAAAAGGGTTTTAGCTCCAGAGATAAAACGATAATTCTCCCACTGTAAGAGAACTATCGTCACGCATGCACGCATAAGAAATTTAGCAGGCCGCAGATGCGCAAACGTGCATGCGCAAAGAAGTGTCCGTGGGAGTGCGTTTCCCTTTGGCGCCAGACTGCCTATTTAAGGGGCACACTGACCTCTGACATATGCTGACTGATCTTCTGCTGTTCCTGTTACCTGAATCCTGCTGTTACCTTGCCTGTTACCCATTGCTGAACCTTGGCTTTCCTTGACCCTGATTCTGGACTCTCCTACAATCCTGATTACTGGTTCCTGATCCCGGCTTCCAATTGGCTATCCTAGTGACTTTGCTTCTGTCTCCTGTTTGGCTCAACTCTGCCATCTGAGTATCTGCGACTATGGTCAAGCGACCTGCTGTGACTTCCTGCCTTCCAAGTGTTGCATCTGCTGCTACAAGTTTCCGGGTCTACATCTGCAGGCACTCATGTTCCTCCTGTCCCTTGGTTTGCTCTGTCCCCATTCTCAGCAGGACCTGGGCTGGAGATACAAATGAGGCTGCCCTCATCACTTCAGACTCCGACTGGGTGCTTGACACCCACTCTACAAAACTCTGGTCTGGCCACACCTGGAGTATGCCGTCCAGTCCTCAGGAAGAATGTTCTGGAATTGGAGAGAGTCCAGAGAAGGGCAACAAAGCTAATAAAGGAGGACCTTAGTTACGAGGAAAGGTTACGGGCACTGAACCTAGTCTCTCTAGAGAAGAGATACTTGAAAGGGGATATGATTTCAATGTACAAATACCGTACTGGTGACCCCACAATAGGGATAAAACTTTTCTGCGAAAATGTAAAAAGACACACAGCCATTTACTAAAATTATAAGAGTATATAAGCGGTTTAACCTTTAACTTCGTAGAGGGTTCTTTACTGTAAGAGCGGTAAGTATGTGGAATTCTCTCCACAGGCAGTGGTTTTAGAGGGGAGCATCGATTATTTCAAGAAACTATTAGATAGGCACCTGAACGACCACAACATACAGGGATATACAATGTAATACTGATATATAATCACACACACAGGTTGGACTTGATGGACTTGTGTCTTTTTTCAACCTTACCTACTATGTAACTATGTAATTATCATTTAAAAACATACAACTTGCTGGACCCAAGGACATTTTACTGAGTGAAGATCATGTCAGTCTTATCTGATTTCATTTTTTGACTATATCACAAATGTTATTATGCAGAGTGGTGCTGTGGACATCTTGATTACAGCAAAGCATCTGATACAGTTTCACCTTATGATCTCATAAAAAAATATTTTACTTGCTAGAACTCAATCCTGGTTGGTTCAGTGAATACGTAGTTAGCTAATGGACAGATGACAGAGTGTGGTTGTAAGTGGGGTTTATTTGGGGAAGAGCAGTGTACCACAAAGCCCTGTACTAGGTCCTGATCTGTACAATCTATTTGCAAGTGACATAATTGCTGATTTATTTCACATGGTGTGTCTTTTTACACATGACACAAAAGTGTGCAAAAAAGTGTTGACATCCCTGGAGGTGTTTGTAACATGAATCATGATTTGGCATTTCTGAAAGACTGTACAAAACAGTGGAAACCGCTACATTTCTAAATGCAACAATATTTGAGGTATAGGGTTGGGCAGAACTACAGGGAGAGAAAAGGATTTGGGGTTGCGAGAGAAACTGCAGGAACTTAATATGTACTGTACAGTCTTGAAGGAAGGAAGGGAATGGGGGCATAATTGAAACCTTTAAATACATTAAGGATATGAAGGTTCAGGAGAGCAGTATATTTAATAAGAAGTTCAAGAACATAAGGACATGGACTCAATCTGTCTGAGTAGCCAAACGCCAAGTACCAACACAGTCCCATGGGAAGGAGAGAGTCACACTTGCGTCACTACTAATTTATTTTGGATAGTAAGTGCTGCTGTGGGGTAGCAGTATACACATGGGTGGAGTTCACTTGGATAAGTGTTGATTTTGTGCAGAATTACAGTAATGGAGAGAAATGTTTGCTGAGAATCATTTAGCACCACATTCCTTGTATAAGTGAAGCATATCAGAGAAGAATTTGTGGATTTTAAAGGTGTACAAATACAACAAAAATGTAGAAAAATATAAATGTATTTGAAAAACATTAAATGCAATATGAAGACATGAATATGTCGAAAATGATCATGAAATACATAAACAGGTGCAAACAGAATCTTAAAATTTTTCACCATACCAATGGCTTCTTCAGGAGAATTATTATCAGGCACTGTACAAATGATCACTAAAGAGTCAACAATAGAAAAATATTTTTTAGAGAAAGGCAAAGAATATAACAAATACAAAATATACAACTAAAAATTTAAATTTAATTTCCTTGGTTGGTAAGAATTGAGTGACAACAAAACTTGTTGTAAAAAGAGTAAATTTAAAAGATTTTGAAGACTCCAGAGTCATATGGATGAATCGATTTGGATCAATTGGTGTAACCATAGATATATATATATATATATATATATATATGTATAAACAGATGCCCATTAATGGTCCATCTATGGGGAAAGACAAAGGATAATCAATATCAAGGATAAAGATCCACTAATCCAAAGAATAGGGCAGAAAGGCCTATCTGAGGCTAAACATCTTGATGACAAATTCCAAAGATTTAGATATTAATATATATATATATATATATATATTATATATATAAAAAATATATATAATTTAAATTTTTTCTGTAATTAACCTGTAATCTGGATTGGCAAGTTTCTTTGATTGTGCCTCATGCTTATATAGGTAATTTACTTTGGTTTAGGATTTGATTTAATTAAAGTCAATATTGGACCAATGAGTTGTTTGTGTCTATTAATAATATATGATGTTTCTCTTACTTTGAGACATTTGAATATACAGTTATCTGTTTGACAAATTGATTTATTAGGGATTGGATCTGGATTAGGTGACCATATGGACGCCCAGTGCGTCAATTTTTGTTGTGTCTGCTTTCTTGGACTCCACTAGATGGTGCCATTTGCCGGCTCCACTTTTTTACATGGGACGTCTGACGCCAATAGGGCACCTATGTCGGCGTTGTTTATTTCTTACCTCTGAGTTTCTGGTTAATGCTTGGCATCATTTCCGGAATGCACACTGGTGCAATAAGGCATCCTCACCCCCCTTTTGGCACCAAATTGTCTCCATAGGGGTGGAGGGGGATATAAAAGGATATAAAAGGATGCCAGTCAGTTAGTTTTGATGGTCCAGCATAGGAGGGGGAGAAAATATTGTGGTGGTTTTTCATGGCAAGTAACTAAGCTACCTTGGAGGTAATGGTTTATTGGCTCTTATCCTTGATTGATGGGAGATTTATTTGTGTTGATTTGGTTATTTGTTCTTAGTCTAAAAGGTGGCCTCTGAAGTGTTGAAGCTCTAAGGAAAAAACCCTCTTTATTTCTCCCCTCCATTCCGCTCCTGGTTTGTCCACCTATCCGAGAAGGGAATAATGGGAAATCTTTGGAATTTGTCATCAAGATTTTTTGCCTCAGGTAGGCCTTCCTGCCCTATTATTTGGATTAGTGGATCTTTATACTTGATATTGATTATCCTTTGTGGGCATTTGTTTATACATATATATATATATGTCTCCCTATGGTTACACCAATTGATCCAAATTGATTCATCCCTATGACTCTGGAGTCTTCAAAATCTTTTACATTTACTCTTTGAATACACAGGTAATCTATTGACCTAAGTTTTGTTGTCGCTCAATTCTTGCCAACCCAGGAAATTAAATTTAAAATGTATAGTTGTATATTTTGTATTTGTTATATCCTTTGTCTTTCTCTAAAAAAAATATTTTTCTATTTTTGACTCTTTAGTGATCATTTGTACAGTGCCTGATACTAATTCTCCTGTAGAAGCCATTGGTATGGTGAAACATGTAGAGATTCAATCAATTTGCACATGTTTATGTATTGTATGACCATTTTGGACATATTCTTGTCTTCATATTGCTTTTAATGTTTTTCAAATAAATGTATATTTTTTCTACTTTTTTGTTGTATTTGTGCACCTTTAAAATCCCCAAATTCTTCTCTGATATGCTTTGCCTAGAATGACAGTAATGTTTGCAGTTGTCCTTAAAAATATAAGATAAACAACAATTTTCATACAGTTTGAAGGACTGGAAAGTTAATGTGTACAAGGCTTTAGTTGTAATCTTTCTAAAACAGATTAGAAAATTCTAGCAAATAAATAACTGGGAAATATGGCAAAACTATCACCGCAGCACAGGTTAGTGCATTATCAAGAAGACCCTAGGTAACAGTAATTATACTGCACTCAAAAACAACTACTGCCATAGTGTATTTGTTGCCATGCTATTAAATACCTCGGTGGAAAGGCCTGCTGGGGCTTAATATAAATTATATGCAATGTTTGTTTAGCAATTAAAGTATACAAACAGTAGCAAAATTAGTAATTTAGCAGTGTTCCAAAATTATACATTTTATACATTCTGTAAAAAAATACACATTTGAACTGCAGGTTTTTAAAAAAGCTTAGAACACTGGATAGATTAATTTAGCTTAATTTATTCTTTCTTCTTCATTATATTATTTATATAGCTGTGTGCTTCAGAGGAGAGAAGGTCAAGCATTTTAGCCCTTGTTCTGTTCTGAGTGCATCCATGTAAATGCTTAGAATTTGCATTGTTTTACATATTCAGCTTCTTACCAAGGGCCACCTCAAATTCTTCAGTATGCTTAGAGCAAATAGTTAATATGTATGTGGTTGGACAAGAGCAAGGCAGAAACCAGTGTTTACTCTAAAATATTCTCTGTACTTCCCGGATCATTGAATATAATGGTCATGAGGCTCATCTTTATCAAATATTAATATTTTGTTTTCAGTCTTCTATCCCAGCTTTGGTACATGCAACATGTACTGAACAAGACCTGAGATGAGTAAGATTAGACAAACCTATTATAACAGTGTCCAATCTGTAATTCATTGTTTTGTATACCACATAACTATGCTCTAAATATCAATTAATGCCATCTCTATTAAAAAACTTGCATTTTGATTATGTGTGATTGTGACCATGATACATCGCATGCACTTATCTCTCAAGTATTGGACTGGTGAGAATTCTCAGTGCTATTTAACTTATATGATCATTTCTTAGCCAACTGAGAGTGTAGCACTTACCTGATCATTTATAATATACAATAATATTTCATTAACTCATTGCAATATGCTTGTATCTATCATACCGAAAAGATTCACTATAACTATAACAGTTTGTAAATAGGATTCCAGTATAAAGTCCATATACCTTTTTTCCAATTGCTCATATTGTGTTTGTGTAATATTTTGGTGTTTGCTCCACGCTGCACTGTGAGATCCATGAGATCCATGGGAGGAATAAGCACTGATAATTAGCAATAAAGGTCTGCACACTACTATTAACCACTTCAATACCAGGCACTTTCCGCCCTTCCTGCCCAGGCCAATTTTTAGCTTTCAGCGCTGTCGCACTTTGAATGACAATTGCACGGTCATGCAACACTGTACTCAAACAAAAATTGTATCATTTTTTTCCCACAAATAGAGCTTTCTTTTGGTGGTATTTGATCACCTCTGCTGTTTTTAATCTTTGCGCTATAAACAAAAAAATTTCGTCGATTTTGAAAAAAAAAACTGATGGGCACTGATGGGCAGCACTGATGGGCGGCACTGATGGACGGCACTGATGGACGGCACTGATGGACGGCACTGATAGGCAGCACTGATGGCACTGATAGGCAGCTTTGATGAGGAGCTACTGACAGGCATTACTGAGTGGACCTGATTGGCACTTTGATGGGGCACTGATGGGCATTACTGATGGGGCATGTTTGGCACTTTTTTGGGCACTGATTGGCACTGTTGTGGGCACTGACAGGCATTTATAGAGGGGGACGGGCTGGCAGGTGATGGGCACTGATTGGCAGCTGATGGGCTCTCCCTGTCAGAGGGGGTCTGTGCTGATAATCAGCACACTGATTATCAGCACAGCCCCCCTTTGACAGGGAGAGCCGCCGATTGGCTCTCCCTGTCAGCGTGAACCGAGAAAAGCCGTTTACCGTCACTTCCTGGTTCACGTGATGACCAATCACAGCTGATCTCATGGTAAGAAGCCTCTGTCAGAGGCTTCATACCACGATCGGCGTTGCAGTGTGTCATCAGACTGACACACAGCACCTCCGTGCCATGTTGCGCACCTCCGATCGCCGCTCTGCGCACCCCCCGTGGGGCGGCTCTGTTATCCTGATCACGTCATATGATGTCCGGTCAGGATAACACAACCACTTTGCCGCCATCATTTTGCTATATGGCGGGCGACATGTGGTTACCACACCATTCAGCAACCAACAATATATTATTATTTAGAGTGCTTAAAGCGAATGTAAACTGTGGCTGTTGGAAAAAAAAAGAAAAACCTGCAAGGCAATGGCATAATGTGCTAATATGAGATATTAATTTTACCTACAGGTAAGCCTTTTTATAGGCTTACCTTTAGGGAAAAATTACCAAGCAGGGTTTACTGCTGCATTAAACCTCTCCACAGTGTATCAATCTGTTAGTACAGTAGTTTTATATATACAGAGTAAGCACACCACATAGCCAAACTGCTTTAGAAATACCGTATATACTCGAATATAAGCCGAGATTTTCAGCCCATTTTTTAGGGCTGAAAGTCCCCCCCTCGGCTTATATTCGAGTCACCGCCGTCTGCCTACATGAACAGCGTGTCATGCAGACAGACGGCAGTTTTCAAAAGCCGCGCCGCCTCCTCCCGCCCGTCCGTGATAGGCGGACACTAATTTTCCCAGCAGTACAGTGTTCCGCCTATCACGGATGTCCTGTCATTCTCATCTCATGGACGAGGATGAGAGAATGTCCGTGATAGGCGGAACACTGCACACTGACTGCTGGGAAAACCGAGTGTTCCTCCTATCACGGACGAGGAGGCGCGGCTTTCAAACCTGTAATGGCGCCTGGCGCCTCAGCGTGTACGCTGATCGCCAGGATCAGCAATGGGGGGGAAACCGGGCAGCGGCCCCCGAGGGACAGCGGGACACCGGACAGCCAGCGATCTGACACAGATCAACGGGAGACAGATCGATCGGCACAGGTAGGCTGCACTGGGGACACAGGGGGGTTTGTATAAGACACAGGGGACATGCAGATGGGCATTTGCTGACACTCTTTTCCACTTACAGTAGCTGCTCCATTTCCCCCCCTCAGCTAATACACGGGTCAATAACTTTTCCCAGTTTTTTTGTGGTAAATCAGGGGCCTCGGCTTATATTCGGGACGGCCTATACTCGAGTATATACGGTAAGTTTGTATTATTCATATGCATACAATTATACAACAGGCAGTGGCGTCACTGGGGTTGGTGTCACCTGGTGCAGTAAAACATGGTGTCCCCCCCCACCAATATTTTTTTCCATATAACACTGCATAAAATGGCAATAATAGTGCCATTAATAACTATAAAGCAACTAGCAGATTTAAATAACAATATGATATGAAAAAAATAGAATTCCCCAGGAAATAACAACCCCCAGGATCAGTGTAAGTATCTGCAATAACAATCCCCATCATTACTGTCAGTTTTCGCAATAATAATCCCCTGTATTGGTGTCCGTTTCCACAATAATAGACATGTGCAAAACAAAAAAATTTGTTTATTTTCGTTCCGTTTTTTCGTTTACGAAAAAAAATTGTTTTTTTTTGTTTCGTTTTTTTCGTTTCCGTTGATTCGTAACGATTCGTACATTCATAAGTCGTCGGTGTTCGGATTCGTAACGATTCGTACATTCGTAAGTCGTCGGTGTTCGTATTCGTAACGATTCGTAAGAGTTATTTTTTCGTTGATTCGTTTTTCGTTAGTTTAATTTTCAGACGCATTCGTATTTATTCGTACATTCGTAGATTCGTAATCGGAGCATAATTCATAATTTTATGTAATGTGTATGCTATTATTACATTTTAATAATTTACGAATCGAAAAAAAAAGTTACGAATCGAAAAAAAAGTTACGAATGTACGATTTTTTTTGTTCAATAGAGACACAGAAAATTACAAATCGAAAAAAAAGAAAAAAAGAAGTTACGAATCGAAAAAAAAAAGTTACGAATCGAAAAAAAAAAAGTTACGAATCGAAAAAAAATTTGTTTTTTTTGTTCAATCCATTCTAAGCACGTTTAGAAGCACCATTGTAAGGGACACGGAAAATTACCAATTCAACAAAAAAAAAAAAGTTACGAATGTACGAATTTTTTCGTTCGTTTTCGTTTTTTCGGATTTTCTTCATTAGTACATTCGTTGTTTCTAATTAGTTTTTTTCGGATTTTCGTTGTTTTTCGGATTCGTTCGATTCGAATGATTCGTTAATCGGATTCGTACGTTTCGAACGATTCGTTATTCGGATTCGTACGATTCGAACGATTCGTTCATTCGTACGAAAACGAACGAACGAAAATAACGAAAAAAAACGAAAAAAAAAAAAATAAACGAATTGCACATGTCTACACAATAATAGCTGCCCTCATTAGTGCCAGTATCTGCAATGATCCCCAGCAATGGTGCAGTAGCTGCAATAATAGCCCCCCACATAGATGGTCAGTGGCATTATGCTATTTTAAATCCTGCAGCCTGAAGGAGCTAACTAACACTGGCCACTAATTCAGCACAAGGGGGTTAATTAACACTGCCATTAATCATTAATGCAGTGGTGGCCAGTGGCTGTGTTAATTAGTCCCTTTGTGCTGTATTAGTGGTCAGCGTTAATTAACCACTTTGTATTACAGCATGAATGGGTTAATTAACACTGGCTGCTAATGCAGCACAAAGGGGTTAATTAACTGCTACTGGTCACTAATACATTCAAGATCAATTGTAGTGTTCACGCCTTGTGCTGAATTAGTAGTCAGTGTCAGTACATTAACCCCTTCATGCTGCATATTACTGGCTAATGGCAGTGTCAGTTAATTAACCCCTTAACCCTCAATCACAAAACCCACCATAGTTTCCAAGGCATTAACCAGTCCAGTGCACTGGAAAAGTCTTTCGGCTGAGTTACTGCAACATTACACATACAACATTAATTCTCCTCTGTCACTGCTCACTGACCTAATCCAAGGAACATGCATGCTCCCTCACGATGCCTCTCTCACTCTCCCTTTCCCAGTCTCTGAATGACATCATGTCAGGGGCGTGGACCAGAAATGATCTGTCCGGTGGGGTTCACTCCTCCTGACAGAGAAGTGTATGTAATGGATGTCTACTAGTGCCGAGTGCAGGAGGCGCACAGGGAGGGTTCCTGCACTCGGCACCCCACTGCAGCTCTACAAGGGCACTTTGCAGGGTCTGACTTCGGCAGTGAACTGTGTACCGATGTACATGTTAAACCGTCATCGGGCAGACTTTAGCAGGAACTGCCTGCACTCTTATCACTTCACACCCCCCTTGTCCTGCTCTTGGTGACACCCCTCTGGCGGGTGTCACCCAGGTGTGGCCCGCACACTCCGACCTCATTGCAACACCACTGACAACTGGTACAGATAACCAAGTATATCATCCAACATCAAGCATAATAAAAAAAACCTTTCTCAAGAACCTCCTAGATGAGGAGGTTACTACAGGTAGGAGGTTCCTGAGAAAGAGGGTTTTTACATACCCAAAATGTTGGTTTGGTTTTTCCTCCTCGGCTCTCTTTTCACCAGGGTCTGGCTCAGCTTTCCTTTTCATTACACTATCAAGGGTACTGTATTTCTGGACAACAGCTCTTATATGTTTTAAGTGTAGCTCAGTGCACTCATATTATGTTTCAATAATTCGTATTCAGTTTAACAAGTTGTTAACATGCTATCATTCTGCCCACACAGGGGCTAGCATTGACAGTGGTGACAAAAGTTAGCTTACAAAAGTAGACAAAATTCAGCAGTATGAAAACAAGAACTGATCTAATAACGCAGGACTGGCCTTTTTTTTTATCAAGCGATGGGGACCAAGTGGTCCTGGGGATGTTCCCTCAACAGCAGTGTATCCTCCAGACCCACCAATATCCATACAGTGGTGCAGTTTGTATACTTATACACAAATCTAGAAAGAGGAGATAGGCAGAAAGGTGGCGCTAGGGAAAATAAGAATGCACACCTGATGAGTAGGGAGCCAAGGAAAGGATAAAGAAATTTAGAGAGAAAGGGAGGACAGGGTTAGAGGCCTAGAGAGTGGGGAGAAGTAAGGGCTCAGGATCATCAAGGCCGCCAGTCATAGGAGACCCAAGCTGGCTTGGGGAAGAGTAGGGAAGGCATAAGACAGCCATAGTTCCAAAACTTTCAGAAACTTAGCATGAGTGTCATTGCAGATGCAGACATCTGTTCAATAAGCATCAATTTGGTCATGTGATCTCTTACTCCCTGGAAGGGGACAGATGGTTTCCTCCAGGCTTGAGCAATTTTTCTCTTGGCTGACCAAAACAGATAGGAAGCGAGCTTCTGCAGGTAGGCGAACAGGCCTGGAATTGGGCAATTTAATATGGAAAACTTGGCTTCTTTTTGTATTGGGAGTTGGAATAAAGTGAATAGAAAGCCAAAAACAAATTAGTCTAGGGCACATCCACCATGTGTGAATGACGTCACCCTGATGGCCACAGCACTGGAAACAGCGGTCACTTTAGGATGGATTGTCATGGGCAATACTGGCAGGGACCCAATACCAATGGGGAAGCACCTTATATGTTGCATCCAAGGTGGCTGTATTAAATGAGCATTTGTCCACCATTGCACCCATATTCATGCATGTTTTTTTGCTGATACAACCTTGGAGTCAATATCTGTGTTGTATTATGCTTGATATTTTGGTTATCTGTACCTGTTGTATAATTGTATGTATATGCCTAATACAAACTTCTATTGCTAAAGCAGTTTGGCTATTTCATGGCCCTCCAGCTGTTGCAGAACTACAAGTCCCATAATGCCTCTGCCTTTATGAGTCATACTTGTAACTGTCAGCCTTGCAATGTGTCATGGGAGTTGTAGTTTCGCAACAGCTGGAGGACCACAGCTTGAGCACACCTGGGCTATGTGGTGTGCTTACTCTTTATATTTAAGAACAAGGACTGAACCTGTGATGCAGCCTGCAAACTTCACTGCCAGAATTTTACTGTGTTTTCCCATGGTAAGGATGAAATGTAATATAATGTGGAGCAGAGAGCATGGTTGAGGGAGGACTTGTCAACCAACCGGCTAGAGCTGCCCCTGAAGCTGATAAAAGAGTCATGAAAAACAGCTTCCAGAGCAGAAAGGTGGAGGTGAATGTGGTCTTCACAGGCATCCTAAAGAGCATGTGTGCTGAGAGTGGCTCATGGTAGATACACATGATTGGCTGCTATTGTGTTGCCAGTCATTTTACATGTGATGACACCATAAAAATATTTGGTTTTGCTGAGACTTTACGTGAAAGGGTCACACTTTCATTGTGTCCTTGTAAGAGGGAATAGAAACACGTATGTAAGGACATCTTACCAATGAAGGCTGCAAAGCTGTCCTAAAAGTGAACTATTCATATTGGTTTGAGTTTCCTAATAGCTGGCAGCACCTCAGGATCACTAAAACTTTAGCGTTTTCTATATTCTAATTTCAGCTTCCAGCTCCAACTTTGTAGCTCTTACCTGTGGCCCAATGCCTAATTCAGCTCAGTGAATGGACTTCTCCAGCCTGTAAGGGAGTACATTGCAGGAAGTATACATGGACTTGATCTAGAACTGTGACTTTCCAGGCTAAAAGCTGCTATTTGCATGTTGAGGTTTTATAGCTCCTCTGGCCTCCACAAGTGAATTAAAAATATTTTCTGATATTGCTAGGTGCCCCAGTTTACAAATATATCAGTAGTGACACATTTAATTTAACATGATGATTATGACACTGCTTTATCAACCTTCTTCTAGACATGCTTAGATTTTATGTGCCTTCCTAATGCCCACTATGTCCATAGCCATGGTGTCTTGAACTTGATGCCGTCAAGGGTGTAGTATATGAAATGTTTGCAGAAAGTTGAATTTTTGGGGAGGTTGATTTACTAAAGGTGATCAAGTGCAAGGAACATTAAAATATATATATATATTTTTGTGTGTTTGATGTGGTTGATGGAAGTCAGCAGAGCTTATTATAGCAGATATTTTATAATGAAATTATTATTTAGATATGAAATGTGATAATGCATATACAAGTTGATGGTAGCCAATGAGAATTTAATGTACATTTGATATGATTTGTACAAAATGTGTACAGGTTCTATGACTAATTCAAGGTTCATTTACAAGTAATCTTTATTTGGATGTTGCTGATAATGAATTAATGGCTACAAATCTGTTCTTAAATGTTTCTGAAGATATACTGGTCTTCAGTAAATTCCAAATTTCACAGTGGCTATGGCAAGTAAGAATTAAACTGAAAAAAAAAGATGGAACTTCCCACTATATTGATGTAAAATAATAAATCAATGTGATATTGTATCTGTCACCACAGGGCCAAGGTGAAGAAAGGTGTCAACATTCTGAATGTGAAGATCAGTGATGCTCGGCAGTGGGATGTTAAGCAAGAACTGGGAAATGGAGGAAAACATTCCACCACAACAGTAGCCTGTCAAAGAATAGGACCAAGCCCTCGTAACAGGTAGGGTGCCATTCCAACGTGCATCAGCTTGAGTTGTATCAATAACTGTTAAAGCTATAGAGGGGCATCATAAAAGCACTTTTGTTAATGGTGCCTCCATCTGCTTACAGGCTACAGTACATTCATTTCCATAAAATGAATTGGTTTTTGCTGCTCCTGACCACATATTTTCACAATAGTAACTTTATTATCCTTTCCCTCTGCATCTGCGTCTTTCTTTGTATGCCATCTGGTTGATATGGAGCCAGGATCATTCCATTCAATATACTGTATTTATTTTTTGTATGTTTCATGGTATCACAATAAACTGCGTCCACTGTATCCATTATAATGACTTCTAACAACAAATGCCAGTTTTTGAATGCGGGTGGGGAGAGGAGGCAGATGTCATCCCTAACACCCTTCATCCGTCTCATTTATTGCATTCAGTGTGGTTTAAAGCCTAACTTTATTTTATGATAAATTTCAGATTACAGACAAAGCTGTGCATCAATCCAGTATTAATATTGTGTATTACTTACCTTGTTCTACAGCATATTCCTTACATTCAGGTTTAATTAAGTGAATCTTGCAAAATCAGACTTTTAATTTCCACACCATTAATATTGTTGTGGCCTGCATCCCATGCATGAGGAGATATCATTATTACCAACTCCACCTGCAGACTGATCCAAGACACATTGGAGTGGTTTACAAAAAGAGTAGAGGCTGTTCTCTTGGCAAGGTAAATTCTCACTTTGCAAAGTGTTAATGCTAGTAAGGGAATAAGCTGAACCTATATTCACTTTACAATGCCCAATCACGTGTGAAAAAATAAAAATAAAAAACTTCAGGAATTCAGCCACTTTGTAAAATGTGCTGGCATGCAATGAGTTAAGTCCAAATGAGGTGCATGCTACCTTGTGGACTTATCTCTTTAGTTTATATCTAACAGTTTTACAGAGCTTCAGGATTGAAGCTATCACAACACCCCTGGAGCTCTGACAGGAGAGATGCTGTGTTCTCCTAAACAGTGTATCTGCCCACCCCTCCCCTCTGCTCATTCACAGAGGCATTTGTATTCTGTGATTGAGTTCACTTATTACAAAGCAATCTGTGCTTGGTCAAAAGGAGGAGAGGGGGGGGCAAGCACAGTAGCTATATGCGACTCTGCAGCCCCAGGAGCTGAGATCGGCGGTTCTACACTCAGAATGCTGAATGTATAGCGATAATTATGCTCCTAACACTCAAAAAAAAATGTTATGGTGAATTAAAGAAATATTCCTTCACTACTCTAAGATTCAACTCCTTTTTGAAAAATAAGACCAGGGAAGTGGCCCAACACCTCATTGGACTTACATTTTACAAAGTAGCTGAATTCTTGGAGTTCCCCCTGTTTTTTTTTTTTTTTACCTACTATTATTTTTATTTTGCTTTTATTTTTCAACTTTCTTTAACAGACTAGGCTATCCAGCTAAAGAGGAAGTTAGTGGGTTGAGGCAAACCATTTCAAACTGACAGAGGTGCTTACATGCAATCAATTTCTAGTGCAAACCTGGCATCTTCTGAGCAAATGCGGCCTCAAAAGAAAACTCAGAGGCCAAGAGGCCTCTCACCACAGGAGGCAGTCTCTGAATTCCTACACCTGCAGCCAGCATCCAGCCGCAGTAGCCATCTGTCCTCTCCTGAGCAGCATGGCATCGGATGGCCCAGTGGACTCTGGACACACACTGCTATCTTCTTCTGAACTCTTGTGGTGCTCTTTCTCTCAGCCACGGACATTCTTTTTTCCTTCTCTCCAGCCTTACCGCCACTGCCTTTGGCAGTTGTAGGCCTAACTCCCTTCTCTGTGAGTTGTATACAGTTATCCTCAAAGATTATACCTAAGTTTTGTTTGCATAACCTTTGTCCAGAGGTACTACCACCTAATTTAGTCATTATAGCACCTTTTACACTGTTGTGCTGTGGTAATGCAATGCATGCTTACCCACTTTGGTACAAACCAAGGGCACTTTCCCAACACATATGCAGCACCGCAGTCTGATCAATGGGGACGTTTAAGCAACCACTTCTTCTTGCCTACAGCAGACTGCCTAAATCAAGGACATCAAAAAAAAAGTTACTCAAAGTGCAAGGTCAAAGTGCATGGGGCATCTTTGCAACCGCTCCACAGCGATGTACAATGCACATGATTACAGCACAGCAGTGTGGCATTTAGGGGGTTAAAACAGGCAAAGAGTAGGTAGCATCATCTACTTAGTGACTGTCAAACACCTCTGAAAACACATAAAAGAGTGGCTGCTAGAAAATAATATAAGTAATAGCATAGATTCAGGAAAGACCAACGTTGTCAAATAAATCTGTAAGACATTTCAATACAGCCTCTTTTAATGAAGGTACTAGGAAGAAAGACCTAGTGACTTCTCCTGAACTGAAGATAAATGTGGAGCAATGTTCATTCTCCATATAGAGAATTTTAATAATGGAGATGTCTACATACAAACGTGTACTGTATGCATGAAGGAATCACCTGATTATTGGTATATATTTTAGTAACATGACTATTTTTGAGATAAATATTGCAAGAGTTAATTTAAGGTAAAAATGCATGCAGTATTTATCTCTTAGTGAATTGACCCCCATATGTAATATGATAGAGTGCTGCATGAATACAAACAATGTAAATCACAAACAAACTTAGCCTGTCCTATTGCAGCCAAAACTGTGCTCAACCTGTATAGCAAAAAAAGAAGTGGTGTGTCCGCCAAGTATGAAGGGTCAAATGGCAAGTCAATAGGAAGAACTACACAGGGAAGAACTCCATATGTATTGTGGCCACTGCCATTTTGCCAAAAGTAGTCTACACCTGTTACATGCTAATTCAGATGTCCCAACCATATGCATTGGATTTTTATATTTCTTAATGGACTTCTTTTCTTATTATAACTCTTGTGGTGGTGCAGCATTGTTAGGGAACTTTGTTGTTGTTATTGGGTAAACTGTTGACATGCAAATTCCTTAGTGCTCCCTATCAGGATAGAGGGCATATGTTGGAAGTTCAACACATCAAACTTGAACAATGTACAATTTGCTAGGTAGTGTAAGGGGTCATGTTCACTACGTGTGTGTGCCTTAACATGCTCATTTTATCCTAAGCTGCAAGGTTGCTATAGGTATTTATTCCTTCTCTTCCTTATTTTTTGGTAAAACAGACCCAACACATATACTGTGTCTATAGCAACAGCAGTGAAAACAAGTTAACTTTGATTATTTCCAAGGAGCAACAGAAAAGAGCTTCAACAGTCTCCACACATGAAAGAGAAAATACAAGTATAAAAAAAAAAAAAAACGTGGACTGGCGAGGAAAAGATCAAATCTAAGTTTTTAGTCTGTTTCTCTGCAAAATATCATAAAATGAACTGTTTGTGCAAATAAATAAAGTATCATGTATTGTACTCAACTATGACATATCCAAAAAAAAAAAAAATTGTTCAAACTGAAAGGAGCAAAACACAGAGGCTACATGCCGATGACAGAAAATCTTTTAGATAACAGCAGATATTAAATCTTACATTGTAAGTCAGTAACATACAGCTTGAACAGAAGGAAAACGTTCTTGCAGCAGCTATAAATAAGCACAAATCAAAGTAGTACAAAGATTTGCAGTTATTAAATAAAAGGGTCATGTATAGTATGTGCAGGCATCCCTTCAGAAGTGAGGTAGATATGGCACGAGTCAAGAATTTAGACATACAATTTATTGCAGATTGGGTGTTCTCAAACACTAATCTGTTTACTTTCAATCACTACCATTATATAAAATCACTACAGCACTTCTGCCAGGCCTAGCTCTGGAATTCCTTCATTCAGTAATGTCAATCATTGTCCGTGCCCAGGACTCTACGAAAGGACATAAATTACAGGTGGGAATGATAAAAAAAATCATAATTTTAAAAAGTGTACGCTTGAGGGCCGTAACGAATGGCTTGGCATATAGATCTAACTTAGGGCCTGCTCACACCAATGCATTGCGGTAACACACGCCTTACTACAACATGTAGTAGTGCACATTAATGCCAATCCATTTGACTAGCATACTAATGCACCTGTGCTGCAACAAATAAGGGGAGATTTAGACCCCTTTTCACTGGGGCGGCAGATCTGTTAGCGGTAAAACCCTGCTAGTTTTAGCGACGCTTTACTAACGTTTAAACTGCGCTTTTTGGCCGACAGTGGGGTGCTTTTAACCCCCGAAGAAAGAGTTAAAACTGCCCCTGTTGCGACGCTTCCGAATGCGCTTTAAAGGGCGCTTTGGAAGTGCTACCCATTTATTCCAATGGCAGGGGCGGTGTAGGAGCACTGTATACAGTGCTCCTACACCGCTCCAAAGATGCTGCTTGCAGGACCTTTTTCCCATCCCGCAAGCGCACCACCCCAGTGTGAAAGCACTCAGGCTTTCACACCGGGGAGGCATGAGAGGCAGTTTTCAGGTGCTTTACAGGTGCTATTTTTAGCGCTAAAACGCCTGAAAACTGCCTCAGTGTGAAACGAGTCTTGCTAAAACTGGGGCACACAGAATCTGGTGCAGCTGTGCATAGTAACCAGCTTCTAACTTCAGCTTGTTCACTGAAGCTTTGACAATATAACCTGGAAACTGATTGGTTATTACACAGAGCTATACCAGATTTTGTGTGCACAGTTTGAGTAAATCTCCCATATTTTAACATAACAAAATGCATGGTGATCTTCGCAGTGCACTGCAAAACACCCTGCCTACTTTACTGTTTCATGCATTGAGATGTATTCAGCTCAATTCCTTTTGAAACAGCAACCTAACACACATCAACACATGAAAAATAGTTCCACTGCAGAACAGTCCAATCCCATTGGAGCTATTATCCCTAGCTATCTGTACTTGTGATGCCCATATAAGACATAAGGGATGTGGGCATCACTGAGAGTGGAAGGCATGGACAGCATTAAGTATGATGTCAAATGTTCTAACTTTTCTCACTATACTAAAATATCTTTTTGGTTTTGACTGCACAGGCATTGGAGTGATTTCCTATCACATCCTATCTTGAAGGGAAGTGAGGGAAACCAATTGACAGCAATAAAAACCTGAAAAAGATTTTGAACCACTTTGTTTTGGCTAGTTTCATTTTTTATTTAAAGCAGAGCCTAAGCTGCTGACAATATTACATCCGCTAACGCTTGAGAGTAGACTTCATTCATTGACTTGTGATTGCTTTTATACTGAATATATACAGCAGTGCAGTTTTATACAGAGCTACACTATCTAGTCTTCTTTGTTTCTCGCCTTGTGCCTTTTGCTGCCCTCATTTTATTGCTGAGTTGATTGCAATCTGGGTTGTGATCCGTGCCAAGCTGGCCATCTCCATCCTATGGACACTTTCATGACATTTAAGGGTGCCTCTGTTGGTATTTCTGCTAAGAGGCACTTGTCTCTCTGTGATGGTGCACTGGAGTTAGTATGTTTGGAATATTGATCTGCACATGTAATTTTTCACTGGACATGCTTATTCGACTTTCATTTCAAATGATTGCATATTTATTCGACTGCCTTTTGCATTTTTCACTGTGAAGTTTATTTAGGTTGAAAATTTAAAAGGGGAAGAGGGGAAGCACAACACAATTTTTTCCATCAGTGTTAGATTTTAACATCATTGTTTGACTATCTTCATAACTGCCATTTTACTAAAATGGATGATGGGGAGTTGTTATTCCAAGTGGACTTTATAAAATGTCCTTTTTTTTATTTTTTACTGCTGGTGCATGTTCCTGACACGTCTATAATGCCTTTGATCCTTCTGTTATTGGAGAGCAGAAATGATAGGCTAAAGGCCCAGAGCCAACCAGAGTGAATCTGTGCTTTGTGATAGCTGTGATGGGCAGTAATTCTATTTAGATTTGAGAGCCTGCCGATTTATGTCACAATGGAGGAAGGGAAAGGAAGGTAAATTATTGCAAGCAATCAAGAGGGGAGAGAGGCTGCAGCAAGAGGAAAAGCAGGGATTGTGAAAATGTCACTGACCACCAATGTTGTGGGTTTGTTTTGTGGGGATTTAAAACGCCACTGACCAACAATGATTGTAGGATTGATATGAGTGTTTTGAGTTTATTCATTACCTCTAGCTGATGCACACAATTCTCTTCCGGAGAACCGTCTTCCTCTAACAGCAGTAGAACTTGAACTTTACTTCAGTGGGTAACTTTTAAAGGATAAGCACACCTTAACCTATGCAATATTAACATGCTTCGTCATTACATCACGCAAAACCAATGAAAATTCCCAGCTCAACTTACCGACCAGCCTGCAACCAACTGAATTATCCTGACTAACAGTATGCATTAAAAACAAGGGTTTAGTTTGGACACATGTGGAAATACATGCATAAGCTACAGAGCCACTTCATGGCACCCCAGTATTATCTGTCCTAACTCTAAATTTTCAGAGCCTCCATAGTTGAAGCACATGCATTATAATGGATAGGCAGAGGTCAGGTGAGCCTGGAGGGAGCCCACCCCTCCTTAAAGGTACAAGGGCACACTGGACACCCAGCACACAGCACAATGGCTATGAAGGTGTCCAGTGCATCCCCTCACCAGTATTCCAACAGTACAAACAAATGGCCACTGCCCCCACCTATTACTGGCTTTTGCAGCAAGGAGCACATGGAAGGACCACGCATGTCAAACATAGTTTGCACACATGTGCAAACACATGCGCAAGCTGCAGAGCCACTTCACGGCACCCCAGTATGTTTCTTCATGACAAAATGATTATTAAATACCATCAAAGAAAGCTCTATTTGTAGCTGAGTAGTTATCAGTCAAACTATTTCAGCAATGAAAACTGAAAAATGGACTTAACAGGAAGGGGGTGTAAAACGCTGGTATTGAAGTGGTTAAGCTTGTTTACATTTGGGCTCCACATCCCCTTTGATGTATAATTTACAGTTATTATTTTTCTTTTCAAATTTGAGGGTTTTGAAGGCCCTTTCAAACCTATGCATTGTGGTAACAATCGTGCAAAAAGCTGATGATGCATTTTTTTTTTATCTATCCAACTGTATTGGCAGACCATTCAATTTAATGGGCTGCCTAACATCAATGCACGTTACTATACAATCATAACACAACATGCGAAATCAGAAAGGTGTGAAGGGGGCCTACAGACAACCTGTGTTTAGAAAAATGTGTAGGTTGTCATTGCTGACCTCATTATCAAAATGCTTGCAATCTGTCTGCCTTCAATGCTTTCTGAGTCGTTGAAAAACAAGACAGAACTCCTTAGCCAACTCCATCATTAACCTCAAAAGAAATGAAGCCACTGTATCAACATGACAACCAAGCAATTAGAAATTTTAAAAGGAGAGGACAGCAGTGGTCTCTCAAAATAGGTTACTTTTCAAAGTGGAAAAATTGTAACCCGGGCAGATTGTTCTGAAGTCTGTATGATCAGTTTTTTTCCAATTCAGCCACTTGCAATTGGTGTCCTGGTGGGCCCCTATTAGGTATTAAATTAACTGAGGGACCTGGAGCAGAGACATATTTTATACTTTCATGTTTTTTTATTAGTATCAGGTTTTTATTACAAACTTAATACAGTTTTACAGGATGTAACAGGATACCACTAATTCAGTGAAGACTAACATAATTTATCATTTAAAAAGACTTCAGCAAGATAAAACAATATCCTTAATATCAAATGGCCATAACCTGGTGGAGACACTGCTTTTATCTGCTAGTGCTAAGACAATTATAGACATTTCTAGACATATATGCTTACCTTATTTAACTATTACTCTCTTGGTGTTTCCAACAGTGTGTCTTTTAATTAGTCAATACATGTTTTAATACATGCATGGCTATATTACATTTAAAGAATCTTAAATGCTTAATGTGGAAACATCAGCTGGTTATTTTATGCATATGTGAACAACAAAGGCATTAAAGTACTTCAAAACGCATTTTCATATTGAAAGCTCAACCCCCAGGGGACAAGATGTAATGTTCCCCCAATTTTTAGCAGCAGATAGAACACACTACAATCACTGTATCATTTACATAATGTCTAATTAACCTATGAAAAATGGTAAGCACTGATTATGCAAATTAGAGCTAATGTCCTAATTACCATTGACGGCATTAGCCTATGTAAATGCTTCTCTTATTTTTATTAAGCTAGGCCGGTATTGTACTTCATGTTGTTTCATTTAGTGAATTACGCACAGATTATTCCAGTTAGGGTAGTCTAAATGCAACATCCTCTGCCCACAGTCAGTCTTGCTTGATCAGAAACATACTGTACAGTTTAACAAATAACAAGGTTTCCAGTAATTAGTTAAGTCTAATTACATTTGTTTTAGGCATGTCTCCCACTGGGATGTATTTTGTTCCATCTGATGATGGAGAGTGAGCTAAGGCATCTTTCATAATTACATGTCTGACACAAGCACAGAGCAGTGCAATACGGTCCTAATCTTCCTGTACCAGTACCATGCTTGTGTGTTCTATCAAAGTAGTATATAAAATTGACTTGCAATCAGACTCTCACATTAGAAGGTGTCTGTCAGTAAATATTATGTACAGATGAAAGATATGAACTATAAAGGTAGTTGGAAATGTAACATTGAGATACATACAAGGAGCATATCCCATATGCTTAAAGTGGATGTAAACCCAAAATTATTATTATTATTTTTTTTTTTTTTTTATGTCATAATGTAGAGTATAAGATTTCCTATCATTTGAGCCCAGTCTTGCCACAAAGAGTTAATCCAGCTCTGAGCAATCATCTTTTATTGTGAGATAAATCTTGACAAACAGAGAAAAACTTTGTCAAATCCTCCCCCTTGCTGTGAGTGACAGGTGATTTACATATCTCGTGCACTAGCTTAAGAGACGTGCATTATTTTTTAATTCCCTCTAACTCCTTTCTTCTGCTCTGCAAGGTTTGGATGTTCCACACCTAAGCATAATTGGGCATGCTGAAGTCATGTGGTTACTTTCCTGTCTTTTCACTGGATGTTAGAGATCATAGCAGAAGTTCAGTGTAAGAAATACACAGGAGAAAATGCATATTGATAAGGGTGTAGAGGTGGGCAGGGAGTCTACTGACATCACGACTCCACCCACCGAGCTCCAGACTACAGACCCACCCACAAAATCTGCAGTTTTTCGGGTCTCATAACAGACAGAGGGGAGACATTTGACAGGTAAAGATACATGCAGGAAGCATGTATATCCTTATAGATAACCCATATGGCAGTAGTTTAGAAAGGATAACATTGGGTTTACATCCACTTTAAGTAACACATTTTTTCATCCAGACATTGCTATAATGCACCAGTCCATGGGCGTCCGCAGAACTTTTTTCAGGGGGGGGCATCATTTTAAGGTCTGGTCGTGTGATCTTACCTGTGTCAGTCAACAGCGGCTGCAGGGGAGAAAGCGCTTGGCGACGGCTGATTATGCCTGATGAGGTGATGTCACCCATAGGTTCCCATGTCACATTTGTTATTGGTGCTCCCTCCTCTCCCCTGCATACGCTGCTGGATCACACAGGTGAGATAACATGACCAGATTGGAACAGTCTGAAAATAGGTTAGTCTGCATAGGTGTTAGGGGTAAGGGGACGGGGGGCAGTTTTTAAGGCTAGCGCAAGCTGGAAATCTACTTTCAATCTACCCTCCCTATTGGTGGCTTGTGGCAGTGTTAAAGCAGAGCTCCACCCAAAAGGGGAAGCACCACTTGTTTGCACCCTCCCCCCTTCCACTGCCACATTTGGCACTTTTTGGGGTAGAGAGTGTACCTGGTTTTGCTGTGGTGATCTGAGCCACATGCAAAACCATGCAAAATATGCTGCGAGCGACCACAGCAAGTAAAGGTATAAATAAACATACAATTAGGCAATCAATCAATTACAAAAAATAAATAAAAAATACACCTGCATGGTGCAGCATTGGCTTAAGACAGTGGAGATTTTAAAATCTGTATGGACACAATAGCATCTTTATGCTGTTGTGCCCATATAGCTGCTTTTGTGCCCATATAGATGCTGGTGTGCCTCAATAGCAGTTATATGGGCACAATAGCATAAAGATGATAAAAGAGGAATGCATCTCCAATGGTTGAGACGCAGGATCTTTCATTCTTTTACCAGTGTAGGACCCACTAATTAAGGGGTACTTTGACGCAGTAAGTGGGCTGCCATATAGTGTGACCAAATCCCCATATTTTTTGAATATATTCAGGTGTTTTTAAATAGCCTTGCAGGATTTAAATGTAATTTTTGTATATGTGCAAGACACATTACAAGAGACGGTCAGAGACTGCAGACATGCTACAGGAGAGGGTCAGAGACTGCAGACATACTACAGGAGAGGGTCAGAGACTGCAGACATACTACAGGAGAGGGTCAGAGACTGCAGACATACTACAGGAGAGGGTCAGAGACTGCAGACATACTACAGGAGAGGGTCAGAGACTGCAGACATACTACAGGAGAGGGTCAGAGACTGCAGACATACTACAGGAGAGGGTCAGAGACTGCAGACATACTACAGGAGAGGGTCAGAGAGTGCAGACATAATACAGGAGAGGGTCAGAGAGTGCAGACATAATACAGGAGAGGGTCAGAGAGTGCAGACATAATACAGGGGAGGGTCAGAGAGTGCAGACATAATACAGGGGAGGGTCAGAGAGTGCAGACATAATACAGGAGAGGGTCAGAGAGTGCAGACATAATACAGGAGAGGGTCAGAGAGTGCAGACATAATACAGGAGAGGGTCAGAGAGTGCAGACATAATACAGGAGAGGGTCAGAGAGTGCAGACATAATACAGGAGAGGGTCAGAGAGTGCAGACATAATACAGGAGAGGGTCAGAGACTGCAGACATGATACAGGAGAGGGTCAGAGACTGCAGACATGATACAGGAGAGGGTCAGAGACTGCAGACATGATACAGGAGAGGGTCAGAGACTGCAGACATGATACAGGAGAGGGTCAGAGACTGCAGACATGATACAGGAGAGGGTCAGAGACTGCAGACATGATACAGGAGAGGGTCAGAGACTGCAGACATGATACAGGAGAGGGTCAGAGACTGCAGACATGATACAGGAGAGGGTCAGAGACTGCAGACATACTACAGGAGAGGGTCAGAGTGCAGACATACTACAGGAGAGGGTCAGAGAGTGCAGACATAATACAGGAGAGGGTCAGAGAGTGCAGACATAATACAGGAGAGGGTCAGAGAGTGCAGACATAATACAGGAGAGGGTCAGAGAGTGCAGACATAATACAGGAGAGGGTCAGAGAGTGCAGACATAATACAGGAGAGGGTCAGAGACTGCAGACATGATACAGGAGAGGGTCAGAGACTGCAGACATGATACAGGAGAGGGTCAGAGACTGCAGACATGATACAGGAGAGGGTCAGAGACTGCAGACATGATACAGGAGAGGGTCAGAGACTGCAGACATGATACAGGAGAGGGTCAGAGACTGCAGACATGATACAGGAGAGGGTCAGAGACTGCAGACATGATACAGGAGAGGGTCAGAGACTGCAGACATGATACAGGAGAGGGTCAGAGACTGCAGACATGATACAGGAGAGGGTCAGAGACTGCAGACATGATACAGGAGAGGGTCAGAGACTGCAGACATGATACAGGAGAGGGTCAGAGACTGCAGACATGATACAGGAGAGGGTCAGAGACTGCAGACATGATACAGGAGAGGGTCAGAGACTGCAGACATGATACAGGAGAGGGTCAGAGACTGCAGACATGATACCGGAGAGGGTCAGAGACTGCAGACATTCTACAGGAGAGGGTCAGAGACTGCAGACATTCTACAGGAGAGGGTCAGAGAGTGCAGACATAATACAGGAGAGGGTCAGAGAGTGCAGACATAATACAGGAGAGGGTCAGAGAGTGCAGACATAATACAGGAGAGGGTCAGAGAGTGCAGACATTATACAGGAGAGGGTCAGAGACTGCAGACATAATACAGGAGAGGGTCAGAGACTGCAGACATGATACAGGAGAGGGTCAGAGACTGCAGACATGATACAGGAGAGGGTCAGAGACTGCAGACATGATACAGGAGAGGGTCAGAGACAGCAGACATGATACAGGAGAGGGTCAGAGACTGCAGACATGATACAGGAGAGGGTCAGAGACTGCAGACATAATACAGGAGAGGGTCAGAGACTGCAGATACAGGAGAGGGTCAGAGACTGCAGACATGATACAGGAGAGGGTCAGAGACTGCAGACATGATACAGGAGAGGGTCAGAGACTGCAGACATGATACAGGAGAGGGTCAGAGACTGCAGACATGATACAGGAGAGGGTCAGAGACTGCAGACATGATACAGGAGAGGGTCAGAGACTGCAGACATGATACAGGAGAGGGTCAGAGACTGCAGACATGATACAGGAGAGGGTCAGAGACTGCAGACATGATACAGGAGAGGGTCAGAGACTGCAGACATGATACAGGAGAGGGTCAGAGACTGCAGACATACTACAGGAGAGGGTCAGAGAGTGCAGACATACTACAGGAGAGGGTCAGAGAGTGCAGACATAATACAGGAGAGGGTCAGAGAGTGCAGACATAATACAGGAGAGGGTCAGAGAGTGCAGACATAATACAGGAGAGGGTCAGAGAGTGCAGACATAATACAGGAGAGGGTCAGAGACTGCAGACATGATACAGGAGAGGGTCAGAGACTGCAGACATGATACAGGAGAGGGTCAGAGACTGCAGACATAATACAGGAGAGGGTCAGAGACTGCAGACATGATACAGGAGAGGGTCAGAGACTGCAGACATGATACAGGAGAGGGTCAGAGACTGCAGACATGATACAGGAGAGGGTCAGAGACTGCAGACATAATACAGGAGAGGGTCAGAGACTGCAGACATACTACAGGAGATGGGCAGAGACTGCAGACATGATACAGGAGAGGGTCAGAGAATGGATGTATGGCTGAACTCAGTGTAAAAGTGTATAGTAGGGCTGCGCTACTCTACTTAAAGCAGCTCTTCAAGATTAAGTTAGTAATCCTCCTTTTAAAGTACAACCAAGTGCCAGAAGACAGCAACACATCCACTTTCCAAAATTCAAATGGTCTTACAGTGACCTGGTCAGGATTAGTGGAGAAAAGTAAACAGTTAATGAGTCTGTGAAGCTTCTAGCCTGAATCAGCAATAAATCATCCAAAAAACATCAAACTGCAGCACACAGAGCTCTGGCTTAATAGCTGAGCTGAAATGGTTAACAGCCAAACGTGTGACCCCTCACTGGACACAGAATGCCAGCCAGCTGCAGCGTCTCCCAGAGATCTTATCAGCAGGTTAGGAAGCTAAAAAAAGAGAGTACAGAGCCAGACAAGAGGGAGGGGAGGCTGATCAGTAACCTGCACACTGACAAGGCAAAGATTTCTGGATGACAGCGGCCTGCCAGCATTACATATGACATTACTCTGTGTGCTGCAGGATTAGTTTTGCTGTGGTCATACCATCCTCTATCTCCTCGGCTTCAGGTACTGTGTATCTCCCTCCCGACGCCCCCATTCATCCCCGATCCAGCACCTCTGTACATTTAAATGTGGCGGGCTGCAGGGGGGGGGTTACACTGTCTGCTGCATGATGGTTATTTGCTCCTCCGACCCTCGCTGCTACACATTTCCTCAGCCAGCCCCTCCTCCTGTTCACTGCACAGCCGTGCTTCTCGCTCAGCTGTTCTTTAAAAAAAAAAAAAAAAAAGTTCCAGAGCTCCTAGCTGACAGCGGCCCCGATTCCAGGGGGGGGCACTTGACCCCCCTTGCCTCTATCTGCGGACGCCCATGTGTACGAAATTTAATTCGGATTCGTATGAAATACGAAATTTCGTATTTCGTACTTCCTCTGATTGGTGAACAATAGACAATAGACTTGTGTCATGTAACGTTAATACGTTTTAGGATAATTCGTTATTATTCGTAGAGTGTCGATATCATTCATTATAATCATTCGGTATACCCGCTATAATTTTTTTTGTATTAGTTTAAATTAGTTATTTGGTAGTTTGGATTCGGATAATTTGGATCCGAAATGGGTAAAAGAAATTTCGTATTTCGTACAGAATTCGTATTCCTAAAAATTCGTAATTCGGATTCGTACGAATGTACGAATTTCCAGAAATTTGTACGAATTTCTGATTCATAAGAAACTAATCGCACATGTCTAATCTTTATGCATTCTCTGCATTAAGGTAAAAAACCTTTAAGCACCCCCAATAATACTTACCTATGCTCGATCTTGATCGACCAATGTGCTCGTCTTCTCTCCCCCCTCTATCACAGGAGGCTCGACAACAGTGGGAGCCATTGGCTTCTGCTGCTGTCAGTCAAATTCTGTGAGGCGGTAGCTGGGGACCAAAGTGCACTGTGTGTGTGTTAGTGGATGCATATAGCCCAGCTCAGGATTGAGCCTGCAGGTTTGCCCGATTAGCAAGCAGCTATGGGAGCACATTTAGATGTGAAGGGACCTGGAGCACGGGCAGGGGACCTCAGAAGTGAATGCTTGAGGCAGGTAAGCTTATCATGTTTGGTATTTTAATAATAAAAATAATAATAATAAAAAAGTACCTCTACGATCACTTTTAATGGCCGGCCCATAATGACGTCATTCTGCGCATACTCTCTGGACCGCCACTATGGTTAGTGTGAGGGCTTGTCCCCTTTTTTTTCTGGAAACCTGTTGTTTGTATGTTGCCTTTTGACTTTCCTGACTGTTCTCTAATCCACTAGCAGCTCCAGAGTGGCTTGCAGTATTCCCTTTTTACCTGATGCTGACAGCTTGAAACACTCCTCCATGTTTGAGACCCCATGTTCTTCAAAGGCTTTATTGGCTCCTTTATGCAACAGATCTCTACCATGTTTACTGACTCAGAAAACAGGGGCAACAAGCGTCATTGTTATGCATTGTGCTCCAGAGTCTCTGATTTGTCTGCAACTGCTTTTACACATACAGGTCTAGATGACAGTCAGTCATAATAATAATAATAATATATTTTTGGATGATCTGAGATAACTCTGAGACTTAAGGTTATCAAAGTGGAAGGATGTATTTTACCCTTTGCAACTGCCTGAAGTGAAAGCATATGAGACGCATGCGTGAGAAACGTGGTGTCCAGGGGCTACAAGCTAGAATTTAGAACTCTAGCTTCATGCAGTCTCATCTCCCAATGTCCTAAAGTGATTGTCAGACCTCCACTCTGCCCTGGCAAATCTCTTCTCTCACTGAGTCATAGTCCCCTAAGGGAGGCATTTGACCCATTTTGGACCAGAAAACACTCAACACTTTCCTTCATGTGACACACCCTCTACTGTGTGCTAGTTGTTAGTGTAGGTTTGTTAGTGTGGGTTTGTTATTGTAGGTACATTTAGTTAGCTCAGGGCTAAGCCTGAGCTGTGAATCTGGGTCAGGGTTCAGTGAGTCAGGGCTGGGTGATTCATCCTTCATCCTGACAGCTCCTCTGGTGCCTCCCCCTAGTCTAGAAGGTTGTAGAAAACATTAGAGCTAGTGTATGGAGGTTAGGAGGGGTTGACTTGAAGATTTATGAGGGCCTTGGCCAATTCCCAGTAAAAGGCTGGCAGGGGGTTGAAGATGGAGATATAGTGCTGTGGAGACTCTGGGATGGGGGGGTGACCTTGGGCCGGGATCAGGTGCTGGAAGAATCCTGCCACAGCACATGGAGGAAACACTTCCTGGAGGCACGGGAGCAGGAGAGAGGACAGTGTGAGTAGAGCAGCACTACTGGGGACTTACAAGGGGGGGGGGGGATGCCACATGTAGCCAGTTCTCCCTGAAGACAGCGGTGTGTCAAGTCTTCATCCCTTCCCTGGCGGATCTCCTGCAGAGTCAGCTGGGTGGCCTGGTGCGAGTCAGTCTGGAGGACTGTGGGGGAAAGTTAGCCTGGAGGGCTAGTGAAAGGGGCAGCTGCAGCCAGGTGGGTTGGTAGTGCCTGAAGAGGTGGTGCTGGGACCAGTAGCCACAGGAGGGAAAGTACAAGCCTATCACTGTATTCTGCTACACATCAAGGGACTTTGAGTTCCTGCTAAATGTTAGCAGGAACTTTGCTAAATGTTACTGTACCTGTCAGATGAATGAATGAATGACTTGTATAGTGCTGCAACTGTGAACTGAATCGCCTTACAGTGATCCAGCTGGAGTATGCAAGCAAGTGAAGTGCAGGAGGAGTGTCAAGGAGACTGTATATAGTCTGAATATATACTGTGTATAGAAAGGTGTCCCTGATGTTGTTGCCAAAGGTATGTTGCTGCAGTCAAGAGGGCATCCCATAACCTCCCATCCCCATCCAAGTTATTAACCCTCAATAAACGACTTAAAAGGTCATGGACTGGTCTCTGGAGTGCCTGTGAAAACTTAGTGTGCCTGGCTGTGCGGGGTGTGGGATCCCAGTTCATCTGCATCTGCAGCTCCTTAGGGGGTGCGCTATACATGTATAAAAAAGTTGGATATGGAATGTATCTGATCAGTCATTTCCTCCCTCCTTCTGGGAGACTTTCTGGGCTCAGTGGACACTAAGTTTTCTGCCTGCATGTTCCCATTTTTCCAGAGCTTCCTGCATTTTGGAAACAGTGGTGATAGTCAGTGTCCACTATGCTGTTCAGACTCTCCGAAGGTTCAGTTGGATCATTTGGAATTTTGGAACCAACCAATGACTTATGCCCCGTACACATGGTCGGAAATTCCGATGAAAAATGTCCGATCGGACCATGTTGTCGGAAAATCCGGCCGTGTGTGGGTTCTTTCCGATCCTGCTCTCAAATTTTCCGACAACAAAGTCCGGTCGGACTTTTTCCGATCGTGTGTCGGGAATTTCAACGGACAAAGTGCCACGCATGCTCAGATCAAATTACTAGACCAAAGCTATTGGCTACTAGCCTCTACGTAGTTCCGTTGTACGCGACGAACGTCACCACGTTCAGAATGATCGGATTTTCCGACAACTTTGTCCGACCGTGTGTATGCAACACCAGTGTCAGACAAAATCAGTCGGAAAAATCTGACGGATTTTGTGGTGGGAATTTCGGGGTGTGGGGTGTTTTTACCTTAATGCAGAGAATGCATTAAGGTAAAACATCAATAGACTTTAGCGAAACTTTTGGCTTTTGTGTGTTCGTAAAGTGTTATCAAAGCTCTTTGTATTGTGGGAATTTATGTCTGATGACATGTAGCATCCTTCACATCCTAATATCCCATGCACACTGTTTGAGAATAGTAAATGGACTCCATCAGATGTGTTTTAGGAAGTATCCTGTCCTCAGCAGTTTCCAACAACAATGTGGTTGGCTACTATAATTTGCTTGTGTAATGGCTGTTTAACCACCTGAGACCCAGTATACGTCATATGACGTCTTTTTGGTCTCAGGGGTATATCTGAATGATGCCTGTAGCTACAGACATCATTCAGATATTGCCGGTTTCAGCCGGCGATTCCCTGCACCATAAGAACGATCATAGCGGCTGTTCCACCGCTTGATCGTTCTTACGGGCGGCGGGAGGGGACGCCCCCCCCCCGCCCGCGGCCCTCCGGTGCTTTTACCGACTCACCGCTTCCATCGGTGAGTCGGACTCGGGATCCGCCGGCACCGGATGATGCACATAGAGATTTCCGGCGGACCAGATGGTCGCCGGAGTCTCTATGATCGTTCGGAGGCCGGGCGCGATGTTATGACGTCACGCCCGGCCTCTGCATTCAAAAAAACGGCGCCGCCTCCGCTGGGAAGCGGTGATCGTTTTTTTTTTTTTTTTTTTGATTTTAGGCTTCCCAGCCTAGAGGTGAGATGTGGGGTCTTATTGACCCCATATCTCACTGTAAATAGGTCCGATTGTGTCATATTCCTATTACAAGGGATGTTTACATTCCTTGTAATAGGAATAAAAGTAATCAAATATTTTTTTTTTTTTTTTAAAGTTGTTGAACTAAAAAAATAAAATAAAATGAACAATAAAAAGAAAAAAAAAAAAATTTAAAGCGCCCTGTCCCCGCGAGCTCGTACGCAGAAGCGAACGCATACGTAAGTCCCGCCCACATATGAAAACGGTGTTCAAACCACACATGTGAGGTATCGCCGCGAACATTAGAGCGAGAGCAATAATTCTAGCCCTAGACCTCCTCTGTAACTCAAAATATGTAACCAGTAAAAAATGTTAAAGCGTCGACTATGGGGATTTTTAAATACCAAAGTTTGGCGCCATTCCACAAGCGCATGCAATTTTGAAGCGTGACATGTTGGGTATCTATTTACTCGGCGTATCTTCATCTTTCACATTATGCAAAAAAATTGTTTTTTTTTTTTTAAAGCAGGAAACTGTTTTTTTTCTGAAAAAAACGCGTTCGAAAAATTGCTGCGCAAATACCGTGCGAGATAAAAAGTTGCAACGACCGCCATTGTATTCTTTAGGGTCTTTGCTAAAAAAACATATATAATGTTTGGGGGTTCTATGTAATTTTCTAGCAAAAAAATTTGGAATTTTACATGTAGGAGAGAAATGTCAGAATTGGCCTGGGTCTCAGGTGGTTAAAAGCAAGCTAATTTTTGGCAAAACCGGACAACCTAGTCCATTAAACGAATATAGACTATAAGCATAGCGGCTTATTTTTTCCAGAGATGTTCATTAAAAAAATTGTGTGGTCAGTCCATATTGATCTTTCTCAAACTGTGTTGTTCATGAATTATTTTAGTATTGAATATGAACAATTGTTCTCTAAAACATGATATGCTGTCTACACTTTGCCATTGCCAAGTCTCAAAACATCTTTATCATTCTAGTCTGTTAGTCTCTAGACTTTGCTGCTGCCCTCTGTACCAGAATGAGGTAACGCCACTAACAAAAAATGAAAATGCACACAAAACCTTAAAGAATAAATCCATACATAAAATAGTATAAAGTCATTGTAGCCTTATAGGAAGGACCTTTTCTTTTTACCCAATTACTGGGTCTATATTCAAAAAAAATATTGAATTATAATATTATTCAATATATAATACATAGCAATACTACTGCTAACTAAAAACCTGTATGCCACTTCCATACTGGATAAATTGTGAGTGAATAAAATATGAATCTGCTTATCTGTATTAGCTGCAAGCTTTGGGGCATATGATTGACACAGGTGGATATTTTGCTGCTTTCATATGCCACCTCTGGATGTAGCAACACTCTGTACTATGGTCACATAAAAACGAAACAACTGAGTGCCCAAAACTCAGTAGAAATGCTTACCCTGGACACACTCAGATGAGGGGTTACATGAGAACAGTGGTGGTGCTGGTCATTGATTTGTACAGAATACATATTTAACAGCTACCGCTGGCAGCTCCTGGTCGCACGCAGAATGTGCAGGCAGTGTATCGCTGGCTGTATATATATATATATATATATATATATATATATATATATATATATATATATGTATACAGTATATATAGATATACACTATATTGTCAAAATTATTGTGCCTTTACACGCACATGAATTTTAATGGCATCCCAGTCTTAGTCTGTAGGGTACAATATTGAGTTGGCCCACCCTTTGCATTTATAACAGCTTCAAATCTTCTGGGAAGGCTATCCACAAGGTTTAGGAGTGTGTCTATAGGAATGTTTGACCATTATCCCATAAGCACATTTGTGAGGTCAGGCACTGATGTTGGACGAGAAGGTCTGGCTCACAGTCTCCCCTCTAATTCATCCCAAAGGTGTTCTATTGGGTTGATATCAGGGCTCTGTGCGGGCCAGTCAAGTTCCTCCACCCCAAACTCACTCATCAATGTTTTTATGAACCTTGCTTTGTGCACTGGTGCGCAGTCATGTTGGAACAGGAAGGGGCCATCCCAAAACTGTTCCCACAAAGTTGGGTGCATAAAATTGTCCAAAATGTCTTGGTATTCTGATGCCTTAAGAGTTCCCTTCATTGGAACTAAGGGGCCAAGCCCAACCCTTGAAAAACAACTCCTAATTTGGACCAGTGCACATAGCAAGGTCCACAAAGACATGGATAAGCAAGTTTGGGGTGGAGGAACTTGACTAGTCTGCACAGAGTCCTGACCTAAACCCAAAAGAACACTTTGGAATGAATTTGTGCGGGGACTAAATCTGGAAATTATTGGCTCCTCGCTGCTCAGTGGACTGGATAACATTGTAAGCGCCCCCTTTATTACTTTAAGGATTGAATAAATGTATTTATTAGTACTTTTTATCTGCTGTGGGACTGTCTGCTTGTTCTAACCCATTGAGCGCTGGATTGTTGTGTTTTGACTGTGTTTTGCTGTTTCGAGCGGAGACTAGCCAGGTCTTCTTGTCCAACATCAGTGCTTGACCTCACAAATATATATATATATATATATATATATATATATATATATATAATATATATATATATATATATATATATATATATATATATATATATTCACTGCTCAAAAAAATTCAAGGAACACTTTTTATGTTTGAGTATAGCATCAAGTCAATTGAACTCCTCGGATATTGATCTGGTCAATTGAGTAGCAGAAGGGGTTGAGGCACAGTCTCAAGAGCATGGAAAAGATTCCAGGAGACAGACAGTTACTTAGGAGAGCTGGACAGGGCCATAGAAGGTCCTTAACCTATCAGCAGGACTGGTATCTGCTCCTTTGTGCAGGAGGAACAGGATGAGCACTGCAAGAGCCCTACAAAATGAGTTTCAACACGCAACTGGTGTTAATGTTTCTTACCAATCAAAAACAGATTTGATGAGGATGGCCTAAGGGCCGATGTCCTCTAGTGGGCCCTGTGCTCACTTCCCATCACTGAGGAGCTTGCTTGGCATTTTGAACACCAGAATTGGCAGGTCTGCCACTGGCACCCTGTGCTTTTCATAGATGAGAGCAGGTTCACCCTGAGCACATGTGACAGAGATGAAAGGGTCTGGAGAAGCCATGGAGAACATTAGGCTGCCTGTAACATTATTCAGCATGACCGGTTTGGTGGTGGGTCAGTGATGGTCTGAGGAGGCATATCCATGGAGGGATGCACAGACCTCTACAGGCTAGACAATGGCACCCTGACTGCCATTATTTATCAGGATGAAATTCCTGGGCCTATTGTCAGACCCTATGCTGGTGCAGTGGGTTCTGGGTTCCTCCTGGTGTACGACAATGCCTCTGTGGTGAGAGTATGCAGCCAGTTCCTGAAGAATGAAGGAATTTATAGCATTGAATGGCCCTGCTCGCTCGCCTAACTGAAATCCAATAGAACACCTCTGGGATATTATGTTTCCGTCCATTTGACGCCACCAGGTTGTACCTTAGTCTGTTCAGGAGCTCAGTGATGCCCTGGTTCAGATCTGTGAGGAAATACCCCAGGACACCATCCATCGTCTCATTAGGAGCATGCCCCAAAATTGTCAGGCATGCCTACAAGCATGTGGGGGGCATACAATTTACTGAGTACCATTTTGAGTTGCTGCAATGAAATCTCAGCAAAAGGGATAGCCTGCTGCAACATGTTTTCACTTTGATTTTTCAAGGTGTCTTTGAATTAACTGTTACCATGTCCTGTGGTCTGATCAGAACAAGATAAACTTATTTGGTTCAGTAGGTGTCAAGCCTGTGTGGCGGAAACCAGGTGAGGAGTACAAAGACAAGTGTGTCTTACCTACAGTCAAGCATGGTGGTGGGAGTGTCATGGTCTAGGCTGCATGAGTGCTGCCGGCACTGGGGAGCTACAGTTCATTGAGGGAACCATGAATGCCAACATGTACTGTGATATACTGAAGCAGAGCGTGATCCCCTCTCTTCAGAGACTGGGCCACAGGGCAGTATTCCAACATGATAATGACCCCAAACACACCTTCAAGACGACTACGGCCTTGCTAAAGAAGCTGCGACTAAAGGTGATGGACTGGCCAAGCATGTCTCCAGACCTGAAACCTATTGAGCATCGGTGGGGCATCCTCAAATAGGAGGTGGAGGAGCGCAAGGTCTCTAACATCCACCAGCTCTGTGATGTTGTCATGGAGGAGTGGAAGAGGACTCCAGTGGCAACCTGTGATGCTCTGGTGAACTCCATGCCCAAGAGGGTTAAGGCAGCGCTGGAAAATAATGGTAGCCACATAAAAAAAAGACACTTTGGGCCCAATTTGGATATTTTATATTAGGGGTGTACTCACTTTTGTTGCCAGCGGTTTAGACATTAATGGCTGTGTGATGAATTATTTTAAGGGGACAGCAAGTTTACACTGTTATACAAGCTGTACAATCACTACTTTACATTGTAGTAAATCACCTGTGATCTGTTTGCTTGTAATTAGTGTGTGTGTATAAATGTCAATGAGTTTCTGGACTCCTGACAGACCCTTGCATCGTTCATCCAGTGTTTCACTGACGTTTCTGGATTCTGAGTCATGTGGGAAGCAAAAGAATTGCCAAAGGATTAGCGGGAAATGGTAGTTGAACTGCATAAAACAGGAAAGGGATATAAAAAGATATCCAAGGAATTGAGAATGCCAATCAGCAGTTTTCAAACTTTAATCAAGAAGTGGAAAGTAGACCAGGTAGACCAACTACAATGTGAAAAGGTAAACAATACCGCGCTGCCACAAGACAGTAGCCAGCACAGCAAATGACAATCGCAAGTGACAAAATTATATATAAATATTTGTGCAGCGCTAAATAGGAAACGGTCCTAATGAACAGGACCGTATACAAATGATTAATGTTAAACACTCTAAACTTGTATAAACATCAATGAATATATACACTAAAATCCATACTGTGATAGTTAATAATTGAAAATAATCCACAAATAAGAGACTAAGGTGTGATGTTGATCCAGGTAGATAAATATCAACTTCCAGACATCAATAAGAAAACTAATGTGAAGAGAAGATAATGGGAGAAGCCACCACCAACATAAGAGCAGCTTACCAGAGCTAATGAACTCAGCAAGGCGTAAGCCCAATGAGTCATCAAGACTTGTGGTGACAATGCACCAATACACAGAGACATCCACGTTGTCACAGGAAGATGATGTTTACACTGTCCTTCAGGGAACTCACAACCAGGAGGAACATTTAGAGGCAGGCAGATTAAATACTTTTCATGGGCTGCAAAAAAAAACCCACAAATAACTTCAGGTGAAATACAGGACTCTCTGAAAACATGTGGTGTGGCTGTTTCAAGATGCACAATAAGGAGGCACTTGAAGAAAGATGGGCTGCATGGTCGAGTTGCCAGAAGAAAGTCATTACTATGCAAATGCCACAAAGTATCCTGCTTACAATACGCCAAACAGCACAGAGACTAGCCTCAAACTTTCTGGCACAAAGTCATTTGGAGTGATGAAACAAAAATTGGGCTTTTTGGCCACAACCATAAATGCTACATTTGGAGAGGAGTCAACAAGGCCTATGATGAAGGGTACGGAGGTGGATCACTGATGTTTTGGGGATGTGTGAGCTACAAAGGCACAGGAAATTTGGTTGTCAAAATTGTTGGGAAGATGAATGCAGTATGTTATCAAAAAATCGTGGAGGAACATTTGCATTCATCAGCCAGGAAGCTGCGCATGGGAGGTACTTGGACATTCCAACGTGACAATGATCTAAAACACAAGGCCAAGCCGACCTGTCATTGGCTACAGCAAAATAAAGTGAAGGTTCTGGAGTGGCCATCTCAGTCTCCTGACCTCAATATCATTGAGCCACTCTAGGGGGATATTAAAAGTGCAGTTCATGCAAGACAGCCCATGAATTTACAGGAACTTGAGGCTTTTTGCCAAGAGGAATGGGCAGCTTTATCATCTGAGAAGATAAAGAGCCTCATCCACAAATACCACAAAAGACTTCAAGCTGTCATTGATGTTAAAGGGGGCAATACATGGTATTAAGATCTGGGGTATGTAAACTTTTGATCAGGGTCATTTGGGTAGTTTCTGTTGCCATTATGATTTAAAAAGAGTAAACACAGTTGATTGTTAATAAATGGCTTCAGCCAAACACTAACCACGATTGAAAGAAGAGTTTTTGTGTTATTCATATTTTCAGAAAAATGGCCAAGAAGTCATAAATTCTGCCAGGGTATGTAAACTTATGAGCACAACTATCTATCTATCTATCTATATCTATATATATATATATATATATATATATATATATATATATATAAACAGCTATGTGAAGAAATCGGTACTCTATGGAAATATTTTACTTTTTTCAACATATTTGAACAGGCAAACAGTAGGTCTGTAGTCGAACAGTCCCTGCAGATAAATGTGATATACTTGAATAAGAACAAAACTAAAATTTGCCCTTTCAATTTTTTTATTTACAAACACATCAAATTATAGTAGTGTACTGTGAAAAGGTAAGTAGACCCTTGGCATCAAAAGCTGGTATTGTCCTCCTGTAGGAGAAATTACGTTTTGCAGATATTATGAATGCTTATGAATGCTGTAGCCACCATTCTCAAACATCAACAACATTTTTGAACACTTTTCCATTCAAAATTCCTTCAACCACAAGGTATTTGGGGGTTTCCTTGAATGAACTGCCCATTTGAAAATCCCCTACAATATATAATGGGAATCAAAGCATGGCTTTGACTAGAGCACTCCATAGCACTACATAGCCCCTTTGTTTCTTCTTGTTGGGCCATTACTTGGTATTTCCAGTACAACTTCAACTTTTGGACAGATGGCCTCACACTCTGATCAAGCATGTTTGGATATGATGCAGAATGTACAGTATAGCTGACTTATTGACTGCGAGCTGCCCATACCTTGAAGCAGCAAACCATGCTTCACAGTTGTTAGGGAGGTTCTTCTCCTGAAATACTTGTTTGGTGGCAAAATTGTCTACTGTCTAAAACAATTATTTTATTGATTAGTCTTCAGCATGTGGTTCCAAAAGACCTGGTATATGTACAATGAAAACCTGTAATCTTGCTCTAATGCTCTTTTTAGACAGCAAGGGCTTTTTTTTTATTATTACAATACCTCTCATGCAGGTTGAATTGCTGCAATCTCTTTCTATTTGTAGATAAATGCACTTTCACTCCAACTGTTACAAGAGTTATCTGAATGTCCCCAATGAGATTATGGGTCTCTTAGGGATTTATTTTAGCAGCAAATGGTCAGATCTTGAATTTGTTGAGCTGGCCAGTCTTGAACAAATTAGCAGTTTGTTGTATTCTATGCCAATTGTAGGTTATTTTCCTTACAGTGCAATGATTGATTTCAAATCATTTTGCAATCTTTTTAAAGCCCTTTTTAAATCAATCACATCAAATCACCATAGGCATCCACAACTTTCTTTCTGAGGGCCTTGAAGAGCTCTATTGATCTTGGCATGATGATACCACACATGCTAATAGAAAGTTAATACCAAAGAGAACACTAGACCCTAGATGTCTGAGGTTTAAATAAGACTGGTTGCACCCGAATACTCCCTAAGAAGGTTTTAATAATTGTCACTTAATATGGATTCTAGTTTTAGGATTTGAAGTGGTGGTTGTCAATTTTTTCCATATGACAAATCTGCATTTTTGTTAATATAGATCTTTAAAATGAAAACACCATGTCAGTTTTAAGTGTCATTTATTCAAGAATATCAGATCTGTATTTTTGTTCATTTAGATAAAAAAATTAATACACCTCAGTGGTGGCCCGTGCATTGTGGGCACCCTGACACCTCCGCCGCCCCCTCCCTATTCATGTGCCTGGCCCCTTTCAGGATGCCAGACACATGAAATACTATGGCAGGGATAGGCAGGGGGTGTGTATTTTGAAGCACATGATTAGAGCCAGAGGCTCTAATAGGATTCAAAATAGGATGGGCTTGGGGCGCAGAGTCCTGTGTCCCAATCCCACCCTGTTGTGTGGCATAGCAAATTAATTTTTGCTGATTTCCCACTAACGTTCCTCCCTAACAATCAGCAGGCAGGTCAGTGAGACCTATCTCCCGATTGGCCAAAGCATTAGACGTTTCTATTGGATGCCTAACACTTTGGCGGAAGAGGAGACACGGCGGAGGAAGCCTGAGGAGCCGAGTGGACACAGGAGCCACAGCTGGCGCTTCTCGCCACTACATAAGAGGAGGAGGAAGCCCCGTCACTCCAGGAGAGGAGCAGAGCCCTGCCACACGAGCGGTAAGTGTCACCGGACCAGCTGCGTGGGAGGGGTTAATGAAGTGACAGCCGGGGGACATGCCTGCCTGCATTTGACGGGCACAAATGGCTGCATATACTGGGCACAAGTGTCAGAAACCATGAAATCAGACCAAGACAGAAGTACAGTTAAATCACCCTTATCAAATAATAAAATTAAAAAGAACAAAAGTAGTCAAAACATAGCCAAAGTTCAGTAACCGGAATGGATAGTCAGCCAAGCCAGAAGTCAGGGATAGAAGTAGTGGAACAGCAAGCAGGGTCTGGAGCCAGAAGGGATGTCAGAAAAGCCAGTCTTTAAACAGGAATGCAGGAGATTTCTAGTTTCTAGTGATGTGACCAAGGCGAAGGCAGAGCTCCTCTGAACTGGATGGCTTAAATAGGCAGGACTGACAAGCAGAATAATTAACAGCTGAGTAACTGTGGAGAGAGATGGGAGCTGGCAATTAGCCGACAGCTGAGTGCCCACCTCAAAGAAGGACCGGCTGAGCCCAGCCCTAACAAGTGGCTGCATTTGACGGGCACAAATGGTTGCATATACTGGGCACAAGTGGCTGCATTTGATGGGCACAATTGGCTGCATATACTGGGCAAAAGTGGCTGAATTTGATGGGCATAATTGGCTGCATATACTGGGCACAAGTGGCTGCATTTGATGGGCACAAGTGGCTGCATATACTGGGCACAAGTGGCTGCATATACTAGGCACAAGTGGCTACATTTGATGGGCACAAGTGGCTGCATATACTGGGCACAAGTGGCTGCATATGATGGGCACAAGTGGCTGCGTTTGATGGGCACAGTGGCTGCGTTTGATGGGCATAATGGCTGCATATGATGGGCACAAGTGGCTGCTTATAGGCACATGCGGCTGCATATGATGGGCACAATGGCTACATATGATGGGCACAGTGGCTGCAATTGATGGGCACAGTGGCTGCATTTGATGGGCACAGTGGCTGCATTTGATGTGCACAATGGCTGCATTTGATGGGCACAGTGAGGCTGCAATTGATGGGGGGGGGGGTCAGTATTTTTTTCTTAGTTTGTTTGTGCCCCGCAAAAAATTTTGAGCACCAGCCGCCACTGATACACCGTGTCATTTGTTCAAGAATGTCACCTTTGAAACAAAATCTAAAGTTTGCCTATTCAAATATGTTGAAACATTCAACATTTTTCATAAGGTTTACTTACCTTTTCACATGACTGTGTATACACTGTATGTATTTTAACCATCTGTTTTTCCTGTTTTAAAGTATGGTATACAATGCAATAAGTACTTTGCATTATGTTTTGACAGTGACAGATAGCCTGCCAACTTACTAAAAACTTGCATGTCATGAAAATATAAACACTGTTTAGCATTGGCTGCTGTATAACATGCCTTCAATGGCAATTACATCACTACCATATGTAACTGAATGGGTTCAACACTGAAGCCCAATGAGTATGCTGTCCAGATGCTCAGAAAGTAGTCACTAATGTTACAGTTTTTTTTTTTGCTGTTTTGGACTTTGTTTTGGACTTATGGATTCCTTATAGTTTAGTTCAGTCAGTTAAATCTGGCCATACTCAGATAGGTTTTTTTTTTTTCAATCAGCCTGTGGGCTGAGCGAAAAAAGCCAACAGATTCCTCCATTCAAGCTATACAGTGCCCATGGACAAACCTCCTGCTGCAGCTGTTGTATTACGACATCCAGCTCCAGCAGTCTGCCTGAACAGTGGCTGCATCTGATTGGATACCATTTTTCTTTTGACTCTTTCAATTTTTCAATTAAAAGATGCTGGGTGGGAGGGTGGCATTAGAACCATCCATAAAGCAAATTTCAGCAAGTTCATCAGGAGCTGGCCGAAATGTGCACAGTATATGGCTGGCTTAGGTGACCTGCAGTAGAAATTGTTTTTATTTCTAACATCCAGTCAGATTAATTTCTAATTTCTTTCTAAATTTCTCCATATCTGTTTGCAAAATTTCTCCATATCTGTTTGCATATTTAAACCAAACATAAATTGACTGTTATACTGAACCAGGTTCTTCTCTCACCATAATCACAGCATTCTGTATGATAACTATAACAAGACTTGCAGTGTATGTATAGGAAGAACTTGTTTTAGTTTTGTTTTTTCCCAAAAAGTTTTATTTTGGTTTCATAAAATAACAAAACAACCTTTTTTAGTTTTGGATAGAGCAGACAAGGATTAGAACCCCTGTACTATTTGTGCTGCTGCCAGTGTCCCCTGTAGGTGACCCTCTCTATTTGCCCTGGACACCATTGTCACTGATATTGAAAGTGATGGGAAATTCAACTATATAAAGCATTAGTGCTCAACTTGTGGCCCTCTAGGTGTTGCAAAACCAGAAGTCCTATGAAGCATTGCAAGCTGCTAACAGTTACAAGCATGACTCCCAAAGGCAGAGGCCTGATGGGAATTGTAGTTCTGCAGCATCTGTAGGGCCACAGGTTGAGCCCCTATGATATATAGGGTATTTACTCTCACTTTCTGTTGCCTCTTGGGGGCAGGAAGTGAATGGAAAGAGAATAGAAATCTGCCTAACAGGTCACAGACAACAACAAAAAATAAACTGAAAGAACTCAAAGTTGTTTTAACCCTTCTTCACACTATGTTAAAAAAAAATGTACACTTTAAATGAAATGTGGACTTTGCTGTAGTATCCAGGGGGACACCTGTATTGCATAACAGCATGTCAAATTCTCTGTACTTAATTGTATTTGATTGGTTTGGTTTGTATTTAATTGGTTACTGTGTGGGGTCTTATCATGGCATTAGCTTCATGTACTGTATGAGAGGGTATGGAAACAGATCCTTTATTATTTACCTATATCCATCATTCAGAATTGAACCTGCCCTAGAAATGTGGAACCTAATACACTTTGCAATCTAATTTTGCAATGTCCTATACGGTGCCTTGAAAAAGTATCCATACCCCTTGAAATTTTCCACATTTTGTTATGTTGCAACCAAAAACATAAATGTATTTTATTGGGGTTTTATGTGATAGACCAACACAAAGTGGCACATAATTGTAAGGTGGATGGAAAATGATAAATGGTTTTCAAATTTTTTTTGCAAATAAATATGTGAAAAGTATGGTGTGCATTTGTATTCAACCCCCCTAAATCAATATTTTGTAGAACCACTTTTCGCTGCAGTTACAGCTGCAAGACTTTTTGGGTATGTCTCTACCACTCTAGAGAGTGACATTTTTGCCCATTCTTCTTTGCAAAACTGCTCAAGCTCTGTCAGATTGGACGAAGAGCGTCTGTGAAAAGCAATTTTCAAGTCTTGCCACAGATTCTCAATTGGATTTAGGTCTGGACTTTGACTGGGCCATTCTAATGCATAATTATGCTTTGATCTAAACGATTTCATTGTAGCTCTGGCTGTATGTTTGTATGTAAGGTCATTGTCCTGCTGGAAGGTGAACCTCCACCCCAGCCCCAAGTCTTTTGTAGACTCTAGCAGGTTTTCCTCTAAGATTGCCCTGTATTTGGCTCCACCCATATTCCCATCAACTCTGACCAGCTTCCCTGTCCCTGCTGAAGAAAAGCATCCCCACAACAGGCTGCTCCCACCACCATGTTTCACTGTGGGGATGTGTGTTCAGGGTGATTTGCACTGTCAGTTTTCTGACACACATAACATTTTGCTTATAGGCCAAAAAGTAAAATTTTGGCCTCATCTAACCAGAACACCTTCTTCCACATGTTTGCTGTGTCCCCCATATGGCTTCTCGGAAACTGCAAATGGGACTTTGTGTGGCTTTCTTTCAACAATGGCTTTCTTCTTGCCACTCTTCCATAAAGGCCAGATTTGTGGAGTGGACGGCTAATAGTCGTCCTATGGACAGATTCTCCCACCTGAGCTGTGGATCTCTGCAGCTCCTTCAGAGTTAACACGGGCCTCTTGGCTCCTTCTTTTATTAATGCTTTCCTTGCCCGGCCTGTCAGTTTAGGTGGACGGCCATGTCTTGGTAGGTTTGCAGGTGTGCCATACTCTTTCCATTTTCGGATGATGGATTGAACAGTGCTACGTGAGATGGTCAAAGCTTGGGATATTTTTTTTTAACCCAACCCTGCTTTAAACTTCTCCACAACTTTATCCCTGACCTGTCTGGTATGTTTCTTGGCCTTCAAGATGCTGTTTGTTCACCAAGGTTCTCTAACAAACCTCTGAGGGCTTCACAGAACAGTTTTATTTATACTGAGATTAAATTGCACACAGGTTGACACTATTTACTAATTAGGTGAATTCTGAAGGAAATTGGTTCCACTAGATTTAAGTTAAGGATTACAGAGTCGCGACTTTCTGTAGAAGAGATTGCGGTCACAGAGAGACACTGAAAGTGTACTGTGAAGACACTTACAGTATTGAGAAGCTTTTTGGTGTGCTTTAGAGCACATACTGTACTGTACTGTACATCCCTGTGCCCACTTGCTTTAAAGCTTTTTTTGTGTGCTTTTTATCACATACTGAACTGTACAAGCATGTTGTTGAACAGAAAGTGCAGAGCGGTAATGAAGGTTAGTGTTCTCTCTCTTCATACTGTACTGTACTTTTTTTTCATATTTTTGTGGTTCAAAAACGAAAAAAGACAGAGTCGTGGAACTAATTAAGTTTGTGAACCCAAGGTATCACTGTATTTGTAAACAATTTAGAAAAACATTTATAATTTTCCTTCCACTTCACAATTATGTGCCGCTTTGTGTTGGTTTATCACATAAAATCCCAATAAAATACATTTACGTTTTTTGTTGTATCATGAAAAAGTGTGGAAAACTTCAAGGGGTATGAATACTTTTTCAAGGCACTGTAGGGCTACCAACAACTAAATAGTACAAGAGCATAAATGACTGCCTACAGATGAAAAATATTGTTTAGGCAAGGCTCTTCCTACTTGGGTCTTGGTATATCTTATTGTATGGAAAATGCACAATCAGATTGTAATGTGTGTAATGTGTGTGGCCAGCTTAAAGCCCCACTTCAGCCTAATGATGTCCTGACTGTGTAGAACTACATAGGTACTTGTAGGTGACTAGTGGAGGATGAATGGTCTGGAGGCAGAGGTATAAAGCTCTGATACATTTTAAAAACACAAGGCAGCATTAGGTAATTCGGAGTATGGGAATGGCCTCCGACACTCATATTTGTTTTATTCCTAGAGCTCCAGGACCCTCTCTCTAATAGGCTGACCAAGCTCCTATGCCAATATTTAGTTTAAAATCTTTTGTATGAATTTTGTATGTTTAACAGTGTTTCAGAAAAGATTTTCATTTTTCATACCAAATGACTGATTTAGCTTTTTAAATGTGCTACCTACAATTAGCTCTAAGAATACTTTTCCTGTTTCTGAGTCACCATCTATAAAATGCAACTATTAATCATCTCCCCTCTTTGCCTGTGTCGAACAAAATGGCCTTGCAGAGAAATATCCATTTAAAATGGTTCAAACATAGATTTATTTTGCTACATAACAACCTGCAGTCATACATTTATAAGATAGAGGATGAATGTTCAGGATATGGAAAATGGTTACCCAGTTTTTCACCAGCTCGATTTGGTTGCAGGAACTATCCTACACCTAATGGAATTTAGAAATATGGATTTTATTTAAAAAAAATGCAGATTCTAAATGTGACGAGATGACCGAGCAATCTAAAGGGGGAAATTTACTAAAAAGTTAATTTTTCACTTGGCCAAGTGGACCTGTGTTAACTTTAAATACTCAATATCGCAAAGGAATTTTTTCAAAATTGAAATTTACTGTGCAGGTGACTGTGTAATTGAAATAAATACAGCTACAAGGTAAGTGTACTCTTTTATTAAATTACCCGCCCAGGGTTGTTCCTTATTATTTTGGTGTTAGAAACACAGACATTCAATGTACTTACAATAATGGCTTACACATCTTTGAAAACTAAAGGGAAAGGGTGGAGGAAGGTAGGATATTGTACTACATACACCACAAGATGACAAGGGCAGCTTCTCTTGCACCTTCAGCTTCCAAGGTGGGTCTGAATTTGATTGTTGGCTGTGAGAAACACACAGCAATGGTGTTTTTTTTACATATGCTTTCTCTATGTGTAAGTCAGCAAAGAGAGTGTTCCAGCATCGCCAGCAGTGTATTCCAGGATCACCAGATGATATGCAAAAGGACCTTGTGTAGAATAGTGCTATAAAGCAATACCAGAATGCAAAAGTACTAAGACTAGTAAGCAAATTGGCAATACTCCCTGTATGCATCTCCAGGTCTATTTTTTTAGTTTTGGCTAATGTGTAATGTAATTATTACACATGCGTTTTCTAAAAAAAAAAAAAAAATTGTAATGTGTTTGTCATTAGAATTTAACTTATTGATTTATTTGTCCATGCTTACTAAAAATTTGGTTGAGCTTAAAAGGGTTGTAAAGGTTCATTTTTTTTATTTTTTTTAAATAACAAACATGTCATACTTACCTCCACTGTGCAGCTCGTTTTGCACAGAGTGGCCCCGATCCTCCTTTTCTGGGGTCCCACGGCCGTTCTCTCGGCTCCTCCCTGAAATAGCTAACCCCCTGGGGAAGCTCTCTCCCGAGGGGGTTACCTCGTGGGTGCTCTCCCATCTCATACACTCTGCGTCCATAGAGACAGAGTGTATGTCTCGGTCCCGCCCCCGGCGGTTGCGTCATTGGATTTGATTGACAGCAGCGGGAGCCAATGGCTGCGCTGCTATCAATCTATCTAATCAATGCTGAGACTCCGTGGAGAAGAGGATGCCTGGGATGAGCCGAGCAGGTAAACAGGCTTAGGTAAGTAAAACAGGGGGGCTGGGGGGCCCATCATTGCCAGGTGTTTTTTCACCTTAATGCATAAGATGCATTAAGGTGAAAAAACACGAACCTTTACAACCCCTTTAAGGAGGGTCTACCTCTGTCTGACTGAAACGCCTAAACACAACTGAATTGTTTGGATCTGTTTTGTGCATTAATGCTCAGGGGGCATCTTTATTTCTCTTCTTTCATCCAAGAACAACAAAAAAAAAGGTGTCATACAATACTTCCACATTATAGATGTTCTTGTTTTACATTTTATTAAATGACCCCCTTATTTCTTAGTGCAGTCCTACAAAATAAAGCTGTAAACCCAATCGCATCCCTTCACTTACAATTATAATAAAATGTAATGTATTTTTGACTGAACACCCTTTTGATCTGTCTCTGTATACTGTTTTGCTCTGCTCAGACAAGGTTCACAGAGGACTGAAATTATGATCTATTTAGGACATGGAATGGTTCGAGATATACAGAGCTAGGGTTCATTAACTGAGCATCCACTGGCTGTTCCAAGGGCAGCTGTCCACAAAGCAATGCACTACATGGATGAAGGAGCAAATGTGTACCAACAATTTTCTGTGCGTTTGTCTGATGACTAATGTCTTGTATGATGCTGCATGAAAAAGGCCAGACTTCATTTTAAAATATTCTGCTGTCTCTCATTCATTTGGAAAGTGAAGCTGATATTTCTGTGAGTTAGGAAAAGGGCTTTGCAGTGCCCTGCTAGACAGATGGTCTAGAGACGCAAGCCTTTGGGCATCTTTAAGTATAGAGGCTGTGGGGATAAACTGCCAAACCCAGATATGGGAACCCATCTGTCACCATCCCTATAATGTCACCAATGAAGCAACATAAGAATCTTTGACGTTCGGTAGTGTTTTTCTTGAAGGGCAGCAGATCACAAATTCTGCTTACACAGTGGATGCTGTTATGAGGATGAAGACATAATTAATCACCCGTCTAGCTTGCTTTGTTATCTCCAAATGATGTTATATCCAGAGCCTCATCTTTAACTGTAACAAGTGCTCTTATTTTGGATGTGTCCAGGGAATGTAGTAATCAAGTGCTTGCAGTAACATTGTAGCCATTCTTCTTTATAACTCCTCATCTCAGATCTTGCTCATTATAACTGCATATTATAATCTAGTCTTATACATTACATTACATTACACTATGCATATGAGTGTTTTTAACTCATGACATTCAACTCAAAGTGTAAGCCCCTCTTTTGTTCAGAGTCTTTCGGCTCATTTAAATAACTTTTGTGTAAGCATCTCATGAAAATGTTTACATTGTCTGTATATTCGGTACAGTTGTTCATGTTCTTTTTGCACATAATACATTTTACATTTTTAGGGTAAGCAAAGTGTGATTAAATCATTCTGGCGGCACACATTATGTTTGCAAAACTACCATGTTGTAATATAAATGTTTATAATATTTAGACTGTATCTTAGAAACACAGAAAACTGACAGCGGAACAAGGCAAAATGGTCCATCAAGCCTGCTGTTATTTATTTTATTCATTTATTTATTGGTTTATTTATTTATTTGGGTTATATCCATGTTTATTACAAAGCATGTTAAAATGATCTACTGTTGATTAACGTATTATCTCTGCACTTTGCTGAAAGTCTGTTTCAAGCATTCAATACCCTTTCTGTAAAATATTACGAAGCATGTTAATGCTATTTACAATTTTTTTTGTGTGTGTAATGCCTTGCTACCAGAAAACCATAATGGATGATCCAGCCCTGTGTATCAGAAGCCACATTCTGCTTTCCTGGCCAAGTGTAATTTGTGAGGCTCAGTCCTACTATGACTCAGGAGCCCTCAGTAATGGAAAAGTCCTTTTGGCTGACAGAAGTACTTTAAATATTAGAATCGATTTGATTTGATGTAAACATGAACAGGTCAGGCATATATCATGTAACTACAACACCTTTTCTATATTAGCATGAAATATCCCATTTTGGAAGGTCAGCTAATTACAGCAAGCATAAGAACATGCAAATATGGACATTTATTTAAAGGAGAAGTACAGCCAAAGCTAATTTGGCTGCTCTTCTCCTGTGGTTTACTGGAGTGCAGTTTGTTTTACATTCCTGTGACCCGTTTTCAGCAGACATCGGGCTGAAGCCCACTGTCGGCTGACCTCAAGAGTCGGTCCAGGCTTGGGACGGATTGCGAACACATGGCCGAAATCTGCCCATAACCCTGGACCGGCACCTGGCTCAGCTGAGAGCCTGAGCTGACCGCTTCCACCCCTCCACAGCTCAGCAGCAGGGGGGGGGGGGGGGGGCTGGGGCAGAGCAGAGAGCTGGGGACTGACCATCACCAGCTCTCTGCTCAAGGAGCTCTGAGAACCGAGTGATCAGCTGTGTTTAATTGCTTGGTTCTCAGTGTTAGAACCGGCGGGGGACAGATGCAGCATCGGAGCGATGCTGCATCCAGTTGGGTAAGTGTGAATATAAAAAAAACGACACTTCTCTTTTAAACAATGAATATTGCAGTAGATTGCTGCATTTTCTGCTATGTTAATTCCCTTCTACAACAGAATAATTCAAGCATGATTCAAATAATATACTAATATATTTAAATAATTGATCTCCATAAAACAAGGTTTTGAAAAGGAATATCCTTATGCTGAGTATACGTCTACAAAGAAAATGAAGAAATTTCTGGAACCCAAAACTTAGGACCAGAAAAAGAAAAAGAAAAAGGAAAGCAGCTACTTTAAGGAGACATTAAACTGATCGATTCAAAATATTGGATTGAATAAAGATATTTAATTTATGATTATTTATATTTGAACACTCACAGGTGTGCTTCCCATGAAAAACCGAGACAGACCAACATTAAATAGTCAATATGCTAATCACAATTATTAACGAATACCGACAACACAAAACAAGACAAAAACGAACACCATATAACAACAAAGTGCACCATGTGAAACAACAGCTGGCAGATAGTTCAACTACAAAAAGTGCCTAAATATAATGCAGGTAGTGCAATATTCTTCCATTGAATATATAAAGATAGACTTCAAGTAGGTAGTTGAAACTATGCACACTGAGGCGTATTTGGAAATAAGGTCAGAGATGCTTTCCAGAGACATTCAATAAGATCACACATGGGATATGTCAAATCACTGCAGGTCACTGTCCTATCATGTAAACATCCCACAGAGAAGTTCTCTATGGAGAGCAAAACATATTGCAATATTCCAAATTGTAGCTTATAACCTGTGTGGATTCCAAATACTGATTAGAAGAATGTTCTCAGCTGTTTCTAAGGGTGTAAGCACGGCAAACACAGCATTAGTAGCGGAGTATATATTAAGAGAAAACTTGGCAATTTTGGCAAAGTAATGGAAGGTCAGGCGACCATGTTAATTATTAACACCATCAGTCCCGAGTTTCACGGCAGGCTGTTAATAAAGAGTGACAGAAAATGATTCCAAGCATAGCAAACGGTAAATGTCATTGGACAAGGGTTTAAGTCCAGGTTTAAGGATTAGCTTATTGGTGACAGTGAAGCCTTATAGCAGACATAAAATATAGAGACAATTGGTAACGTTACCACATAGTCGGTATTACCCGTATTGAGGGATGTCTGTGGCTTCTGTGTCCGTCAAGCTGGAGGTCCAGGATTTTTTGCCGGCTGTTATGCTGTCCTTGCTGGGAAGATGTTGGGCGCGCATCAGGCTGCGCTAGATGGACGTTGAATGGGGGATTGCCAGGTCGTGGAGGAGAAAGCCTGTTGGTTGCCAGATATTGCCAGGTCAAAAACGAAGAGTTGTTCCCCGTGATGGGGCGCTGGTTAAGCTGTTTGTTTAGTGCCGTGTGCCGTGCTGAGTAGTCAGAGCTCCGTTTACGAAGGGACCGCTCAGAGTGTGCTGGTCAGCTGTTCATCACATGGTGCATCACGTGACGCGTTTCGCTGAGGGCGTAGTTGCAATAGCTTCTTCCGACGTGTTTCACGAAGCTATTGCAACTACGCCCTCAGCGAAACGCGTCACGTGATGCACCATGTGATGAACAGCTGACCAGCACACTCTGAGCGGTCCCTTCGTAAACGGAGCTCTGACTACTCAGCACGGCACACGGCACTAAACAAACAGCTTAACCAGCGCCCCATCACGGGGAACAACTCTTCGTTTTTGACCTGGCAATATCTGGCAACCAACAGGCTTTCTCCTCCACGACCTGGCAATCCCCCATTCAACGTCCATCTAGCGCAGCCTGATGCGCGCCCAACATCTTCCCAGCAAGGACAGCATAACAGCCGGCAAAAAATCCTGGACCTCCAGCTTGACGGACACAGAAGCCACAGACATCCCTCAATACGGGTAATACCGACTATGTGGTAACGTTACCAATTGTCTCTATATTTTATGTCTGCTATAAGGCTTCACTGTCACCAATAAGCTAATCCTTAAACCTGGACTTAAACCCTTGTCCAATGACATTTACCGTTTGCTATGCTTGGAATCATTTTCTGTCACTCTTTATTAACAGCCTGCCGTGAAACTCGGGACTGATGGTGTTAATAATTAACATGGTCGCCTGACCTTCCATTACTTTGCCAAAATTGCCAAGTTTTCTCTTAATATATACTCCGCTACTAATGCTGTGTTTGCCGTGCTTACACCCTTAGAAACAGCTGAGAACATTCTTCTAATCAGTATTTGGAATCCACACAGGTTATAAGCTACAATTTGGAATATTGCAATATGTTTTGCTCTCCATAGAGAACTTCTCTGTGGGATGTTTACATGATAGGACAGTGACCTGCAGTGATTTGACATATCCCATGTGTGATCTTATTGAATGTCTCTGGAAAGCATCTCTGACCTTATTTCCAAATACGCCTCAGTGTGCATAGTTTCAACTACCTACTTGAAGTCTATCTTTATATATTCAATGGAAGAATATTGCACTACCTGCATTATATTTAGGCACTTTTTGTAGTTGAACTATCTGCCAGCTGTTGTTTCACATGGTGCACTTTGTTGTTATATGGTGTCCGTTTTTGTCTTGTTTTGTGTTGTCGGTATTCGTTAATAATTGTGATTAGCATATTGACTATTTAATGTTGGTCTGTCTCGGTTTTTCATGGGAAGCACACCTGTGAGTGTTCAAATATAAATAATCATAAATTAAATATCTTTATTCAATCCAATATTTTGAATCGATCAGTTTAATGTCTCCTTAAAGTAGCTGCTTTCCTTTTTTCTTTTTCTTTTTCTGGTCCTAAGTTTTGGGTTCCAGAAATTTCTTCATTTTCTTTGCATATGTAATTAGCTACGGCGACATTTTTTCACCATATATATTTTTTTTGGTCCTGATCGGAGCCGTTTCAATTACAATCGGCTATCATTGACAGTATCCAGCCAATCCTTCCCTTCCAAATTCCCTTTTCCCTTACCCCATTCCCTATATTTTTTTGAGTATACGTCTAGCTCCAGTTAGCAAGTTGACATATTAAAAATTACCTTCATAAACTAATCAGTCTTGTGTTCATATGGTGCCATTTTTTCTAGCTTCCTAGTCTTGACCACTTTTGGTGCTACAATCACTTTTTATTTATGTATTCATCTTTTGAATTCATAGTGTGCAGCACCCTGCATATATCTCGGAAAACATTGGACCATTGGTTCCTGCGCAAAATGGATCCTACAATCTAATTTGTCTGTTTCTGCCATACAAACCTAGAGTAAAGCACAGAAGGGACATGCATAATACGTATATAGATAGTCTTCCTGGTGAGAAGGCCAATTTGTGTGCGCAAAACCATAAGATTTGATGCCCTTTTGAGAGTATTAGATCGGTTATGCACCAAAAATGCTCACATACTCAAAATGACAATGAAATGTCCTTTTTATTGCTAATTTTACTTTCTATGTCAATGTATATATTTTACTGTATAGCACTTGCTAATTAGTGCTCCTCTTCCAGCTAATATTAGAAATATTCAGTGGAATGCTTACTTACTAAAGTACTACAGTTTTGGACAGAGAAAATGAGAGCTAGGAATGGTGTGGTCTATGTCTCTATTGGGGAAATTCCCCACCACCTCTTGTTTGGATAAGAAGATATAGGACATTTCTCTTGTGGGAACACAGACTAAAAGCAAGATGACATCTCTACAACAGGGTCCCAGACAGCTGTAAAGAGTCTAAAAACATATTTACTCTTCCATCCAAAATTGAAATTGAAAAAAAGAGTTGGAGAGAGTTAGATATTATGAGTTATTTCAAGAAAGATTCTGCAAACTAATTATACATTTGTCTGGGCTAAGGAAAACCACACTCTGGGTAATACCTACTACATGGAACTAATAGAACAAAGCTATGTCATTGTGTTGTAATTTGCTTCTACCCATATTGCCATTACTTATTTTCACTATAAGGCTACACAAGTAATTACAGGATGCAGCATATGATAACATGAGCTACCAGTATTTCTTATTGTATTCCCTTGATTTTGACATCTGAAGTGAGTAAAGCAAGTATAAAAGAGCAAATATATCCTTGCAACCTCCTCATCTGTGCTTGGTTCCCTAGGATTTATGCCCACATAACCACAAACCTATGACCCTAAAATAACCTCATGATATTGAGATTAAATATATGTGAGAGATTAGCAGACACCACTTTTATTAAGACATTAAATCAGAAATCCAGGTTCCCAAGAAAGAGCTTACAGTGTGTTGCACAAACAAATCATGTGATTTTTTTAGCTTTTTAAAGTCAAGGTTTCATGACTACATACATCAGGACAAAAAGGACAAAAGCACAAAGAGGCTCTGAGGACTCAGATCCGTAAAAGTCCCACAATGGAACACAGCCAACACCTGAACTACTTCTACTGGTTGTGTGCAGTAAGAGAGCTTTCTAGTTAGTTCTACCACCCAAGATGGCAGCAGAGTTCTGAAGACCACAAGTAATGGCATCCTGTGGGTGCACTGCAAGAAGGAATTTGGAGGTTATTCTTTTCTGGGGTCACCCAGTCACTGAAACTCAATTTATAATCAGAATTTGGGCCAGCCTGACCAGCAGAATAAAAGCAAAGCGCATGCATAAAACAAAACATCATTCTATATAAGTTATGGAACACTATAATTAAACCCTTTAATATTGACATATAAAAACAAAATAGCCTGGGATCCGCCTTAAAGTGGATGTAAACTATCTCCTATACCAAGTGAAGTGAACAGCCTCAGATGATACAAAGGGATGAAACAAATCTCCCTGCATAGTTTTACATGTATATCTGCTGTCTTCAGCTTTATATATTCTTTAGAATGCTAACCTCGTGTTAGAAATGTTCTCTTCCTGTTCAGGACTGGGAGTGGACTCTTGGCATACAGCCAAGACAGCTAATTGGCGGAAAGACACACACCCCCTCTCCACATAGGCAGAGACTCTCAGAGCTCTGCTGTGAATCAGGCAGCTTTGTGCTAATCTATTTATAGCAATCTCTCACGACACAAACTTCAGGCTACCGTCTGAGAACTTGTCAGAAGTTATCAGGCTGATAACAGAGCTGCTAGACAGAAGAAAAAAAATGGGACACGTGCTTTGGAGAGAGATAAAAAAACACTACAGATATATGTGCCAAGCTCAAATTTCATGAATCGGGTTTACATCCACTTTAATATTTATATAAGAACCGTATCAAGACATGCAGACTGGGTGGTAAGGAAAAGGAGGAGAATAAACTTGTGCCTGTCAACCTTGTGGAGGGGGGAAGCCTCTCCCCCTTTGCAAGGCACCTCCCCCATACTTGCAAGCCTCATCCCCACATCCATACCCTCAGGTCTTATAAAAAATCTGGAAGCCCACTTATAATTAAGTGCCCCAAAATATACCAGTGGAATGAGCATGGGTTATGTCACGGTTACTGCAAATGCAAGTGGGCAGACACTATAGCTGGCTCTTCACCTATAGCAACCCCCTTTCCCATAATGCAAGCAGGCCTACCAGTACTCGGTTGCCCCCAGGTCTTATACACAATGCTATAGTGTATGGCTACCATACCAAGGCTGGAGTGAACTGAGCAAAGCATACAGGTACTTGCAGTTGGCAGACAGGCAGAGTGGTCCAATGACAGTCCAGGTAAAAGGCAGGCAGAGTTTAGAGAATCGTCTGATATCCGGTCCAAGGTCATACACAAGGAAATCCAATTGATATTACACACATAATCACTCTCTATCACAAGCATTGAGAATGAAGGTTTGGCTGGCCTAAATCAGGTCTAGTTTCCACCCAGAGACCAACCACATTAATCACCTTGCAGGTGAACAAACAGACAAGTAGAAAGCCATAGCCAAAACCAGGATGCTGGAATGAGGAGCAGGAGTGCTATACGCTCCTGACTAGAGTTGAGCGGACACCGGGATGTTCGGGTTCGGCGGGTTCGGCCGAACTTTGGAAAAAAGTCAGTGTTCGGGACCGAACTTGACCCAAACTTGACCCCGAACTCCGAACCCCATTGAAGTCAATGGGGACCCCGACTTTTGAACACTAAAATGGCTGTAAAAAGGTCATGGAAAGGGCTAGAGGGCTGCAAATGGCAACAAAATGTTGTTAAGAGCATGGCAAGCGATCTGCAAACAAATGTGGATAGGGAAATAACTTAAAAATTAAAAATAAAAAAAAATGCTGGAGGCCCCCTTCTCAGCAGAAGAGGTACAGGAAGTCATTAAAAACCTCAGAAACTCAACGGCACGATGCCGCACATATGGTGGGAATACCCCAGAATACGCACTTTCTGGAAAAAATTATTCAATTTAATGGATAAGATAGTGGGAAAATAAAATACTTGGAAATAAAAAAAAAATGAAAAAATTATAATCTTGACCTAGGAGGACGAAATTCAAATGGAGTAGGAGGTTGAGGTGGCAGTGGATGTGGCGGTGTAGGTGGAAGCGGCGGTGGAGGAGGACGAGGTAGCCAACACTGGTTCAAAAATACAACAATGGCTGGGTAAGGCTAGTGGTGAATGATGTGTCGAATTCTGTCCCCCGTCGCATAGTGTCCGCCCTGTACTGCGCTTGCTCAGTACGTAGGACAAGGGGATTTTGAAACTCTCTGAAGACGATGCGCGGTGACTCCAGGTTCAAGCCACATCATCCGAGGTTGAAGCCTAGCCAAGCGAGCCCGTGAGGGGCCCTGTTACTATGTGCTACCGTATGTCCACTTGGATGGTCGGGCTTGAACCTGCACTCACTGCGCAGGCGACATTCATCTTTGGAGATTTTGTGAATCTCCTTGTCCTCCGTACTGCGCAAGCACTGCACCTGCGCAGTAAGTGGCCAGACACTATCCGATAGCAAGACAGTTTTCGTCAGAACACCGGTATATGTGTCTATTCTGCACAAGGTACGGCCAAGTCCTGTGGGATCCATGCCTGGTTCATTTTAATGAACGTCAGCTTGTCCACATTGGCTCTGGACAGGTGGCTGCGCTTGTCTGTGATAACGCCCCCTGCCGTGCTAAATACACGTTCAGATAATACACTGGCGGCAGGGCAGGTCAGCACCTCCAAGGTGTAAAGGGCAAGCTCAGGCCATGTGCCCAATTTGGAGACCCAGAAGTTGAAGGGGGCAGACCCGTCATGCAGTACGTGTACGCGTGTGCACACATACTGCTCCACCATGTTGGTGAAATGCTGCCTCCTGCTAAGACGTTCCATCTCAGCTGGTGGTGCTGGTTGTTGTGGTGTGCCGACAAAGCTTTTCCACATTCCGGCTATGCTAACCCTGCCTTGCGAGGTGCTGGCGGTGCCCCGGCTGCGTTGGCGACCTCTTCCTCCTCCTCTGCCTTCGCCTTGTACTTCCACCGTACCCCCGCTTCCAAGTGGGAATGCCACCAGCAGCGCGTCTACCAGCGTGCGCTTGTACTCGCGCATCTTACGATCACGCTCCAGTGAGGTAATTAAGGACGGCACGTTGTCCTTGTAACGGGGATCCAGCAGGGTGGCCACCCAATAATCAGCACCATTTAAAATGTGGGCAACTCGGCGGTCATTGCGGAGACACTGCAGCATGTAATCGCTCATGTGTGCCAGGCTACCCAGAGGCAAGGAAAAGCTGTCCTCTGTGGGAGGTGTATCGTCTGTGTCCTCTGTATCCCCCCAGCCACGCACCAGTGATGGACATGAGCTGGTCTGGGTGCCACCCTGCTGTGAACATGGTTCCTCCTCCTCCTCCATCTCCTCCTCATCCTCCACCTCGTCATCCTCCAGAACTGTGCCCTTGCTGCCAGACAATTGTGTACCTGGCTCTTGTTGGTGCAGGAACCCAGCCTCGTAGCCACTTGTAAATGACTGCCCTGAAAGCCTTGGAAATGAACCCTCTTCCTCCTCCTCCTCCTCCTCCTCCTCCTCCCCATCCTGTGCCACATCCTCTTCCATCATCGCCTTAAGAGTTTTTTCAAGGAGGCATAGAACTGGGATAGTAACACTGAGAACGGCGTCATCGGCACTGGCCATGTTGGAGGAGTACTCGAAACAGCGCAACAAGGCACACAGGTCTCGCATGGAGGCCCAGTTATTGGCGGTGAAGTGGTGCTGTTCCGCAGAGCGACTCACGCGTGCGTGCTGCAGCTGAAACTCCACTATCGCCTGCTGCTGCTCGCACAGTCTGGCAAGCATGTGCAAGGTGGAGTTCCACCTTGTGGGCACGTCACATATGAGACGGTGAGCGGGAAGGCCGAAGTTACGCTGCAGCGCTGACAGGCGAGCAGAAGCAGGGTGAGAACGCCGAAAGTGCGCACAGACAGCCCGCACTTTCTGCAGCAGCTCTGGCATATCGGGGTAATTCTTCAGGAACCTCTGGACCACCAAGTTCAGCACATGCGCCAGGCAAGGGATGTGCGTCAAACCGGCAAGGCCCAGAGCTGCTACGAGATTTCGCCCCTTTATCGCACACCACCAGGCCGGGCTTGAGGCTCACTGCCACCAACCACTCATCGGTCTGTTGTTCCATGTCCCTCCACAACTCCTGCGCGGTGTGGGTTTTTTCCCCCAAACAGGAAAGTTTTAAAACTGCCTGCTGTCGTTTAGCCCTGGCTGTGCTGAAGTTGGTGGTGAAGGTGTTACGCTGACTGGATGAGGAGGCGGTAGAGGATGAGGAGGCGGAGTAGGAGGAGTTAGCAACAGGAGGCAAACTGAAGTGCCCTGCAATCCTCGGTGGTGGAAGGACATGCGCCAAACTGCTATCCGCCTCAGGCCCAGCCGCCACTACATTTACCCAGTGTGCTGTTAGGGAGATATAATGTCCCTGACCGTGCTTACTGGTCCACGCATCCGTAGTCAGGTGGACCTTGCCACAGATGGCGTTGCGCAGTGCACACCTGATTTTGTCCCCCACTTGGTTGTGCAGGGAAGGGATAGCTCGTCTGGAAAAGTAGTGGCGGCTGGGCACGACGTACTGTGGGACAGCCAATGACATCAGCCTTTGAAAACTCTGCGTCTCCACCAGACGGAATGACAGCATTTCAAAGGCGAGCAATTTTGAAATGCTGGCATTCAGGGCCAGGGATCGTGGGTGGCTAGGGGGGTACTTCCTCTTCCGCTCCAGTGTTTGGGAAATAGAGAGCTGAAAGCTTCCATGGGACATTGTGGAGATGGTTGTTGACCCAGGTGGTACTGTTGCTGGCAGATCCTCTGTTTGCGGGTTGGGAGGTGTCACTGTCACTACAGAGGTGGATGAAGAGGCCGAGACTGCAGCAGAAGAGGAAGCAGGAGGAGCCAGAGACCTTTCTTGGTTTTTGCGGTGTCTACTCCACTGCATCTCGTGCTTTGCACTTAGATGCCTGGTCATGCAGGTTGTGCTCAGGTTGAGAACGTTTATGCCTCGCTTCAAGCTCTGATTGCACAGCGTGCAAACCACTCATGTCTTGTCATCAGGACATTGTCTGAAGAACTGCCACGCTAGGGAACTCCTTGCACCTGGCTTTGGTGTGCTCGGTCCCTTGCTGCGTTGGGCAGTAGCAGACGTACTGTCTAGGGGATGGACACTCTGCTTTTGCACCCTGCTCCCTCTTCTGCTGTGCTGGTGGCTCTGTGCGACAACCGCCTCTTCCTCTGAACTACACTGGTCACCTGCATGACGTTGATTCCATGTGGGGTCAAGGACCTCATCGTCCTCCACATCATCTTCCACCCAGTCTTCACCCCAGCTCTCCTTGTCGGTCTGCACAATGACGAAAGCAGCAGCAGTTGGCACCTGTGTTTCGTCATCATCCGAGACGTGCTGCGATGGTCCTCCCATGTACTCATCATGAAACATAAGTGGTTGGGCATCGGTGCACACAATCTCTTCCACTTCTGAGGCAGGGCTAGGTGGATGGCCCTGGGAAACCCTGCTAACAGAGTCATCAAAAAGCAGAAGAGACTGCTGCATGATTTGGGTCTCAGACTGATTGGCTGATTTGCAAGGGGGTGAGGTGAAAGACTGATGGACATCGGCTGCAGGTGCCAACTCTGAACTTTCATCAGGAGACTGGGTGGGAGACAATGTGAAGGAACCGGAGGCACTGTCAGCAGCAACCCAATCTACTATCGCCTGTACTTGTCCTGGCCTCGACATTCGTACAGCCTCATTAGGCGCGCCAAAATACTGCTGCAGGCTCTGTCGCCTACTCGCACCTGCGGAAGGTGTTTCACTAGTGCGTGTAGCTGGCACAGATCGAGCACGTCCTCTCCCTGCAACAGGAGCGCCACCAGCAGCACCACGACCCGGGCCACGTCCCCTTTTTGATGATCTCCTCATATTTTCAAAATGTATGATCTTGCCCTAAATGGGTGTTTTTGTATATAGCAGAATACACGTACACGTAAAGCGTTTATGAAAACGCAGAAAATGCTATTGCAAAGAAAAAAAAAAACACTGCAAAATTTTATTGTTTTGCAATGTTTTTGCAATATCACATTGCACGGATAGTATGTAAAGCGTTTATGAAAACGCAGAAAATGCTATTGGGAAGAAAAAAAAACACTGCAAAATTTTATTGTTTTGCAATGTTTTTGCAATATCACATTGCACGGATAGTATGTAAAGCATTTATGAAAACGCAGAAAATGCTATTGGGAAGAAAAAAAAACACTGCAAAATTTTATTTTTTTGCAATGTTTTTGCAATATCAGACTACACGGACAGTATCTACAGCGTTTATGAAAACGCAGAAAATGCTATTGGGAAGAAAAAAAAACACTGCAAAATTTTATTTTTTTGCAATGTTTTTGCAATATCAGACTACACGGACAGTATCTACAGCGTTTATGAAAACGCAGAAAATGCTATTGGGAAGAAAAAAAAACACTGCAAAATTATATATTTTTTGCAATGTTTTTGCAATATCAGACTACACGGACAGTATCTACAGCGTGTATGTAGGAACACGCAGAAAATGCTATTGGGAAAAAAAATAAAAAGCAAAATTAAATTTTTATGCAATGTTTTTCCAATAGCAGAATACACACAGACTGTGGTGTATCTCTTAGTATATGCAGTGCAGTAATGTTGCACTGAGCTTGAAGGTAAAACGTTTAGATTTTGTCTGGCACTGGCCTCATGGCACTGTAAAGCCCCATACACACGCGCGGATTATCCGAGGACCAGGTCCGTCGGACCATGTCCGTCATACTTTGTCTGATGTTGGTTTTGCGTACACACGGTCAGACAAAGTTGTCGGAAAATCCGATCATTCTGAACGTGGTGACGTTTGTTGCCTACGACGGGACTACGTAGAGGCTAGTAGCCAATAGCTTTGGTCTTGTAATGTGATCTGAGCATGCGTAGCACTTTGTCCGGTCGGACAACCGTACACACGATCGGATTTGGTGTGATCGGACCGTGTTGTCGGCAAATCTTTCCAGCAGGAGATAAGACTTTGTCCGTCGGACAATCCGACGTACACTGTCCGATGGTGCATACACACGGTCTGATTTTTCAACAACATTGTCCGATCGGACAGAATCCATGAAAAAGTCCGACCGTGTGTATGGGGCTTTACTGTGACTGTGCACTGCACCCCAGCCAGGGGTGATTTAGGCTTCTCTTCAATAATTATGTCTGCCTCTTTCTTTTGCAAAATAAAGAAACTCCCTCCCTACTCTAGCTATCTAGATCGCTCACTGATCTAACTAATTAGAATAAAATTCCAGGAATGTGGACTGACTTTAGCACACTAACTCCTAAAATCTTCTATCTATCTGCAGCACAGGAACCTGCCTAACAGTGTGTGTCTAACAGAATGATGCTGTGTGCTGTGTGTGGGCTATATATAGAGGCTGTATCACATGCTGCACTGGCCAATCACAGCCATGCCATTAGTAGGCATGGCTGTGATGGCTTCTAGGGCACACCAGTAAAACGATCATCCATTGGCTGGCCTAAAGCTGTGAAAAAGGCGCCAATACAGCGCTGAACACCGGACCCGAACCCGAACTTACAGGCAATAGTTCGGGTTCGGGTCTGGGTCCCGGACACCCAAAAGTCCGGTACGGACCCGAACTTTACAGTTCGGGTTCGCTCAACCCTACTCCTGACTGGTTACATGAGTAACATTTATCACACATTCTTCCAAAAAATTTCAAAAACAAAAAAAGACACCATGATAAAGTCCATTATTGCAAATTTACATTACATTGTCTAGTGGAGTTGATTCAGCATAAATTACAATGCAACCACAACAACCTGCCACCTAATGAAGTTGCCCCTCTCCCTGGATTTCTTTTACTTATATAGTGCTGTTAATTTAAGCAGCGATTTACATATACATTACATTCACATCAGTCCCTGACCTCAAGGAGCTAACAATGTAAGGTCCCTAACTCACAGTCATACATACTAGGGACAATTTAGACAGGAGGCAATTAACCGACCAGCATATCTTTGGAGTGTGGGAGAAAAGCAAGTACGAGGAGGAAACCCACGCAGACACAAGGAGAACATGCAAATTCAAGACAGGTAGTGTCCTGGTTGGGATTCAAACCATCGACCCTAATGCTGCCATGCGGAAGTGCTAACCACTTAGCCAATGTGCTGGATGACCCACTTCCCAATTATCCAGACTCTGCACATTACCACAGAATGATAAATCTCTAGCTCATTGCTGTTTATAAACAAATCAGCCAGGGATGCTGGGTAATGTCATTGACCAAATATGATTTAGACCATATTTGGTCAATTGCGTTACTCAGATTCCCAGCTGCTGTGTTTATACACAGAAGCCACCCATGGATATGTCATTTTGCTGTGGTAATGACATATTCCTGTCTAATTTATTTACAAACAGCAGCCGGGGATTCTCATAGGCAAACTGAAACCGTGAACAGGCTTGGTTCAGGTCAAACTTATGTTCAACCTGAACCCGAAACATATCTCTAAAATCTTTGGCTTATTGTCTCAGTGGCTAGTCGATATTTGCATAGTTGCAGCAGTCTGGAGGCACTTACAAGTTGGGAGTAGGTATCTCATGATGCCCGCTGCAAAGCTTTTAATTAATAGTAAATGTAAGTAAATGGTTCTACATCATGTGGAAAGATATATATATAAGGTATTAGTACTATATACTTGCAGAAAGTAATAACAATACACATACCTTGGTGCTTCACACTACTATTGGGTAGAATCAGCTGATGTGAGAAGATTAAAATTTTGCTCTGAGATGCATATTGACAATATAAATGCAGACACGTATATGCTAAGTGAGTGACATGCAAATACTCTCTCATATGCGTACAAAGATAAACCCAGCTACAGCACATGCTGTTCTTCACTGCTGAGCCAGCAAGCTTCATTAGCATGAAGGAGATCTGTGACCCTGGATATAAAATAATAATCCTGGTATAAATTAGACGCCTTGGTGAGTACAAGTGTTTGTTTGTGCTTCTCATCGAGATAGACCACTTCCTTAACACCAGCAATGAGAACACTGCTGTGTTGATGAACAAACCGGACATTTGAGATACTTTCCCACAGGATGGTTCACAGCCTTCCTACACTGTGCTACAGGGGCTCTGTCACTTGCATGCAGTATGCATCCATGCATTACATCCAGCTGACAGGGCAGTGCACCTTTCCTTTGAGCTTTTGTTTCCATCCACATGTTCTAGATTCAAGATTTAAACCATAATCCTTAAAATTGCTCACTTATGCTATAGCAGGATTTTATATGTGATCACATTTTCTAAACAGGTCACATAAAAAAAAAGCTCTTGAAATGAAGCCTGAATGGACATCTTCACTTTTAGTAACTCCACACTAAAGAAAAGAAACGCACTGATCACATGAACATACATATTTAAACACTTAACTATATAATTCCCCCTTATTGCGAACATTCAAACAAGCAACAAGTCTAAAGCAGTGGTTCTCAACTCCTGTCCTCAGGACCCACTAACCGGCCAGGTTTGCAAGATAACTGAAATACATCACAGGTGATATAAATTGCTGCTCAGTGATTACAGTATTATAGTCTGCATATCCCCAAGGTCATACTTAAAATCTGGCCTATTAGTGGGTACTGAGGACAGGAGTTAAGAACCACTGGTCTAAAGTCAGCCAATCAGCCTACCAATAAAACATTATTGCTAAGATATACAAGAAGGGTGCCAGCTTCTTAAGTTTCAGGTACTTTAAATAACAAATGTTTTTACTGGGCAAGAAAGCAAAACACTGGTCACAGAAGAAATGTTGGGGTAAACTATAGGAATTTGAAGCTAGAAAGCACAGGATAGTATTGTGCTGGAGTTTGGCATGTTTTCAAAGCCTTCCCTGAACCCACTGAGAAACCTGAAACCATTGACCGCTATAGAAGATCAGAAGTATTTTGGATGTTGTTCCTGTTGTTTTTTTTTCATAAGACTGTAACAATGGCCTAATATTATAATGTAATTTGCCTAGCATGACCTATCTCAGAGCATGGGATTTGTTTCTGCGACATTCAAGGACCGCATGGCTCTTGCATGTGAGAGGATGATGAATAGCAATATGTATAAACCGACATGACTCAATGGCCCAGATCATAAGGCAGTATGTGTGTTTAGTGATTTCATGTATTTTCTGTTATAGAAAACATCTCCAGTATGATTGTACTGGCCTTTAGGTCATGACAGGGCATGCTGGAGTAAAGAAGTGTGCCTACTTTGTTCTCAAGCCATTGATCTTGCATTGTGATTTAAATGACTGACGTGTTGTGTGATCTATCATGAAATGGTTTGGTGGGACATCATTTTCTAATTAGCTGCCCTCCCATCTATAAACACAAGGTGGCTTGGGCTTGCTGCATATTCTTTCATTACAGCGCAACCTGGGATAATATTTCTTTGACTTCTGTTGTTGTAGATCACACAACTCCTGCCTGCACTGCTCAATGATCCAGGTAAATCATAGCATTGTGGCTTAATGTTGTATCGGAGACAGATTTATACATCAATAGCCACATTTTTACATTAATAGTAATATTACGGAAGATAACACCTAGAAATGTATAAATCACTCCACACTACATCTCTTGTAACATCTGTTAGGAGATCAAGATCACAGAGAAGAGTGGAGACCTAAGTTGCTTTTATGGTTGTTTGTCATAATCGAAAATATTGTATACTTTATTGTACTTAATGGAAAAGTGCATTTTTAAATAAATCCACATCTCTCCCCCAAAAAAACATTGCAAATTGGATAGAGGTGGAAGGGAGAAAGGGGATGAGGAGTACTTTTACTTTTGAGCGAAGGTCTGCTTTAAAGAAAATATTAAATTGAAAATGCAGTGCATTTCCAAGCATGTGTCCTAATGCAGAGTGAGCATTCCAAGGCAGCCAGGGCATCGTAATAGCATCATGGGTCCCTGGGCAAAGTAATACATTGGGGCCCCTACCAGGGAGATGGCTACCTGAGGCGCGAGTAGCTCGCCTCTGAGGAAAAATTAGTGCGGCTGAATTATGCTAAATATTGGGTGTGGTGTTTTAGTCAGATTAGAAACAACAAATAAACACAACGTGGAAATTATCCCAAATTAAATTCACCCCCATACAGGGAGCAGTGTGTAGAGACACTGCATACACTCCCCCCCCCCCCCCCATAAAATGGCCCTCTTTTCCCCTGTAAAAACTGTCCCTACTCCTTGTCACAAATGCCTTTCCAAGCCTGTCAGTGGCTTGTATTTATTTATGCCTGTATGTTGCTGTTGAGCTTTGTTCACATACGCATGCTTAAGCCTACACCTGTGCAAGGGTGTTTGCCTGCATGGGTATGAGAATGCACAGGTGTTCGGTGCATCCCAGTTTAGGCAGTCACATTCATGTCAGTTAGGAAGCAAAAGTTGCAAAGACAAAGCCCCTGCCCCCAATCTGAAATCCGTGTGGGTACGGGTCCCTGAATCCACACTGTCTGAGTTTGGGGACAAGAACCTGTATAAATATCAAATTATGAGCAGTGGCTCTATCTGTGCAGCCACTGTGTCCCAATTGACATGAATGGGACTGCCTGCACAGGTATGCATGGAACAACTGTGCAACCCATGCCTGTGCTGCCAAACGCAGACCTCACATGGGTGTATGCTTAAATATTAGACATGTGCAATTCGTTGAGTTCCAAATTAGTTTTTTTAACAAACTTGGACAAGTTTGTTTATTGCGAAATATCCAAATTAACGAAAACCCGTTTAACTAATTTTGCAGAATATTCGTAAAATTCGTAAATTTAAAAATCAGAAATAATAACGAATTAATAATAACTTAACTATTACTAACTATTAAATTATAGGTATTGGAATTCCCTTTCAAATTTGGCTGTTAGTGAATGTAACAAATACGAATTTATCTCAAGTTACGAATTATCCAAAATAACAAATGCTGTATCTGAACAAATGAAACGTAACAAATAATAATAATAAAAACGTATTATTAATATTTGTTATGAATTTGTTACGTTCCATTTGCTTAGCTGTGGCATTTGTTATTTTGGTTAATTCATAAATTTGTATTTGTTACGTTCACTAACAGCCAAATTTGAGAGGAAATTCCAATAGCTATAATTTATTAGTTAGGTATTATTAGTTATCCTTTCGAATTTTCGGATTTTCTTTCTTATTTTCGGATTTTAGAATTTTCTAATTTACGAATTTATGAATTTACAATTTTTTTAATTTACGAATTTACGAATTGTGATCATAATGAATGACCCGAAAAATAAAGAAAAACAAAAAACAAAACAAATGAAACGAAAACAAACACATTTTTCAGCAGTACACGTGTCTATTAAATACGCCCCTGAACAAGGGCTAACCTTAATGTACATACATACACACATGTGCATATAAATATATGTATGCACACGCATACATTCACATACAGTGCATACATACGTACCTACGTACATACACACACGTACAATCATACATACACACTCACATACGTACACGCACACATGCATAAACTCACACACATAACACTTTTGAAACACCAAAGCTTACTGTACCTGGCTGACCAGTGTTCCATAAAAATGCCTGTGTACTCAGTCCTGCATGAAAGGGAGGTAGGGCAGGTGAGGACTCATAGGGCAGCTTTCCCCTTGCACATCTCTGCCCATTACTGCCCTCTCCAGCTCTGAAGTTCAGTGTTTAAAGACAGTTAGCTGTTGAGGCTGTACTAGAATACTACAAATAAATAAAACAGTGGCTGCTTTTCCCTGACTGGCCACACTTTTCAAGAATAGGCAGCACTGCTTCTCCTCCTCCCCGCTGACAGGAGTAGTGAGTGATGCTGCTGTCATCTCTCCTGTCAGCTTATAGTGGCAGAGCCTCATGAAAGATTATAATTCCCCCATGTACCTGGGGCCCCTGGACAGTGCCCAGAGGGGCCCATGCGTTAAGACAGCCCTGCCTGCAGCTCTAATTTTGAAATCACATGTCACATATCAGAGTGCTACAGCACATAATTCATGAAGACTATGGGGTTGATTTACTAAAACTGGAGAGTGCAAAATCTGATTCATGGTAGATAATCAGCTTTTTAACTTCATCTTGTTCAATTAAGCTTTGACAAAAAAAATAAAGCTGCACCAGTATTTTGAACTCCAGTTTTAGTAAATCTTCCCCATGTCTTTGTTAAGCCAAACTGTTCATACGGTTGTTCACTTATCAGGAAAGATTGTTCAATAGGATGTATCAAAAAATAGGTGAAAAAGTGGAGATAAAAAGTAATTAGAGGCAGTCAGAATGAGAATTTGCTCATCTCTGACCCTATGTGAACTGAACAGCCTGTGTCAATGGGCTTTAGTTCATGTTACAATTGCTTCTCTCCCCATACAAGTTAATAATGCATAAGCAGGTTGACACAGCTTAGAAGGGGGCCAGATGCTGGTCAATAAAAATTGGACTTATTTCCAATGTTATTAATAGGAAAGGCCTGTATTTTTTCCCAGAAAAGGTAGCAACCTTAACTGTAGGTGAAATACTCATGTCAATAATAAACCCTGAACAATCTCAGAGGCATCTCAAATTGATCTCAATTGGACGCTGCAGAGTTTCCTGAGTGGTGTCCTACAGACAAGTACTAGATCCTATGGCTGGCGTGAAGAAGAGTGATAAGCTGCTACTCTGTTAGACAGACTTTTTTTAGCAGCACATTGGGCACTGGGTAGGGGTGATAAACAATAGATCTGGAGCACCGATGTATAATATAAAACACATTTTTATTAGAATACTGCCAACACAAATAGGTCAGGTTTCTTTATATCAACACAAGCAGAAAAACCTTAAAGCGGAGTTCCGCCGAAAAAAAAAAAATTAAAAGTCAGCAGCTACAAAAAGTGTAGCTGCTCACTTTTAATAATCAGACACTCACCTGTCCCACAGTCCAGCAATGTGGGCGTACAAAGCCTCCCTCCTCTCCCCCTTCTCTCCCCCCTCCTCTCCCCCTTCTCTCCCCCTCCTCTCCATGGCGTCGGCTTTCTTACTGTGGGCACTGCACATGTGCAAGCCACGCTACGCACTGTGAATGTTTTAAAGAAATGTAATAAAAAAGAAACATTAATAAATAAAATTGGAAAAAAAAACACTCTGTCACCAGTCAGTGTCCTTGATCAATGCCACACCCGTTATGATAATGCTATACTGCACTGGTGACACTATGTAAAAAAAAATATTAATTTTCCAAATAATTTTGACAAATAATTACAACTTCAAAATACTCGCCATGCTAAAGACCAGGGCACCAGGGGTGGCATTTCCATGGCTTACGCATAACTACTGGCCTCACCTCTAAAACACCCATATATGTTGGCATGGGAGAGGGACCTTGATATTGAAATAGAGTCCTGGTATTCCAGACTTAATGCCGCTTACAAGGGTATATTGAATATCTCCTTAATAGAGGCAAGTGTTAAAGTTTTGACAAGGTGATATCTGGTCCCCACTCGCTTGGCTAAGATGTACTGGTCATCATCTCCACACTACTTTAGAGGGTGTACTTTACGAGGTACTATGCTCCACATATGGTGGGAATGCCCCCAAATTAGGAGTTATTGAAACAGGTCTTTTCTGTTATATGCAAGATAACAGGCATTGAACTTCCAAGCAATATGTTGCACCCCATGAGACATTTGGTTTATTTTATGCTGCCTGAAGCTAAGATCACCATTGCTGCAGCTTGTAAGTCTCTCTCCATATCTGTCCGCCGCATGAAGCATAAGATATCCTGGATAATGTTACGTGGGAAAGTATACAAGAAGAAGGGGGGCGCCTATAGAAATCTAAGGAGTTCCATTCAGGTCCTGCAAGCTGGGCTGAGGAGGTGATGAAGCTGCATGTTTTCAGCAGATCCACTTCACTTTCTTTTCTCTTCTTCCAGCTTTGGATCTTAGTCACATAAAAAACCAAAAAGTCCAGATGCAGTTTTCCTAGGGTGGTCCAATCTGGTAGTGGGGCGTAATAGCACCCTTTTTATCAGAACAGGGGTTCCGGTGGTGGGGTACAGTGAAGAGAGGAGGCGTCAATGCTGGGACAGCGCCGGGGGATCACTCAGGAAGCCGTCCGTCTTGTCAGGGAGATGTTTTAGAAGACACGGCCGTGTTCCAAGCTGACGAAAACGAGGCCTGGGCAAATTATGTCAAGATACCCCTGTCATCTGCACTGGGCTGACCTTATGGCACTACTGTCCTCCGTGAGCTCTAGGCCTTTCTTTAGCTTTCTTTTCTCCTGTCCCTCCACTCTAAAGCCCCATACACACGCTCGGACAATCCGCGGACCAGGTCAGTCGGACTTTGTCCGACGTACTTTGTCCGATGTTGGCGTTGCGTACACACGGTCGGACTACGTTGTCGGAATATCCGGTCCGGAAGAACGTCGTGACGTAAGTCGTCGTCCACGAGATTACAAAAGGGAAGTTCAGCACCACGTCAGGCACCCGTTGGGCTCCTTCTGCTGATCCCGTGTTTATCGAGAGTTAGTGGAAGTTTGGTGACTTAAGATTCGCGCTTCTCAGTTTTCTGACTCAGATCGTTACTGCTCTTCAGTTTGTGCTTGTCGTGCGTATCTGTTTATTAGTGCGTGTAGTCAGTTCGCATTTGTTGGTCATTGCGGCCTATATCTTGATATAGGACGCTTTGATTTGCACTGCTTATTGTCTGCTCGTTGCTGGTATTCACTTCGTTCTTTCAGGCCTTGCTGTTTATCGGTGCTTTCTGTTTGTCCGTTCTGACCAGCCGACCTTTTGTGACCTTCTGAGCGATGTTTCCCGTGCGTACTCGTCGCCGAGTTCGTGCTGTACGCGGAATTGGTGTCGGGCTTTTAGCTTTGACCCAAGACCCGTCCATGAACAGAGTGACGAGGAGTATGTGGACCAAGAATTGGTTGCTTCAGCGTGACCAGTTCTCGCACATGCCTTTGCTTCGTGAGATCCGGGAGAATAATCCTGATGATTTCAGGAACTTTCTCAGGATGACGGACCCCGATTTTCACCGTCTTTTGGCTTTGCTGACCCCCTTTATCAGCCGGCAGGATACCTGCATGAGACAAGCCATTACTCCGGAGCAGAGGCTTGTTGCCACGTTGAGGTACTTGGCGACAGGGAGAAGTCTTCAGGATTTGAAGTTCTCTTCAGGTATCTCTCCCCAGGCCCTGGGAATCATTATTCCAGAGACCTGTTCTGCCATCATTCAGGTCCTGCAGGAGGACTATATTAAGGTAACATTTCTACTTTACTATTCCCTTCTATGTATGCTCTGTTTGCTAATGACTTGTATTTTTGACCTCCTTCCCTAATTACCATGATTGCAATATGTTCTAATATGCTGTGCCCCTTTTCTCCTTCATGCATTTTTCCCTTCACTTACCTCACCAGCATGCTCTTCTGCCCCAATAGACACCTATGGCCTAGTCACTTAAGCAATGTCTTTTGTCTGCTGCATAGTATTGTTTGCCCCAAAACACCCCCTAAAATATGCACAAATGTTTGCTGTGTGGTTTACTTCATGTAGAGCCCCCTTTTTTTTGTTCTTTTGGTGGGGGGGGGGGGGCAAACTCATTAGGAACCCCCTCCCCCAACTGCTCTGTCAGATGGTACCAATCCTTTATCTGCTGGCTTTCCCAAGGTCCATACACACTATATACCTACCTCTTTATAGTGCGCATCTTTAGGGATGAATTCAGCAAAGCATGTAGTGCAAGGGGCTGCCTCCATACATTCCATTTCCTATTTTTTTGTCTTCTTTCCCTCCTATTAGCTTGCTTGGTAATTTAATAATGTCACACTGTGCCTGCCTTTTTGGGGGGGGGGGGGGGGGGTTGAAATGTTATTTGATCTTTCCTGTGGCCTGCCAATAGTGTTAAGTACAGAGGGTCTGGCCAAACTAGCCCACATTATTGAGCCATTTGCCAATCAATGAAGTGCAGAGGGTTAGCTGTCCACCCCCCCCCCCCCCAAAACCCCTAGTTATTGCCAATGGCCCATCAGAAGTGGGGGGATTGATGGGGGGGTGAGTAATCTGTGAAGGGGAGCCTCTACTTTTCTGTGCAAATACTTTCCAGCCTCCAATTTTAGACAATGCTCTTGTTCCAAGATGTTGATTGTCTAATCTGCTTGCAATGTTTAGGTGCAAAGTGACTATTTTTTTTTCTTGTTTCACTCCACAGTTCCCTTCCACGCCACAGGAATGGCAGACTGTGGCCTCCCACTTTGCCAGCCGTTGGGACTTTCCTAACTGCGGAGGGGCAATTGATGGGAAACACGTCCGCATCGTCCCACCGCCCAACTCGGGGTCCTACTATTATAATTATAAAGGGTTTAATAGTGTAGTGATGTTGGCGGTGGTGTCGGCAACATACGAGTTTATGTATGTGGACGTGGGGATGAACGGCCGGATATCGGATGGTGGGGCCATTACGCACACGGAGTTCTACTGGCGTCTCCAAAGTGGCAGTCTGTGCTTGCCACCTCCAGAGGAGAATGCCGAAGGACTCCCCTTCGTCTTTGTCGCAGATGAAGCGTTTGCGTTGACTCCCCATGTGATGAGGCCGTTCCCGATGAGGACCCTCACCCCGGACCAGAGGGTCTTCAACTACAGGCTGTCCAGAGCCAGAAGAGTTGTGGAGAACGCTTTTGGCATCCTGGCCAGCCGCTTCCGCCTGTTCCTGACGGCATTTAACTTGGCGGAATACAAACTGAACCACATAGTTCTTGCCTGTTGCATATTGCACAACTTCCTCAAAAGACATAACAGGAACTATGTGGTGCCCGTTGGCCCAGATGTGGAGGGCCCTCCAAATGCCGAACTCACAGCCCTTCGAGTGGCACGTCCAGGCTTGCCCCCTCTAAATGCCCGTGTGGTCCGGGACCAATATATGCAGTACTTTGTGGGTAGGGGGGCCATTGCTCTGCCTGACGATGTGTGAGAGGCATTTTTTAATAAATCTGATATTTTAACCAACCTATGATTTCATGTCATTTCAGTCTTCTTTTTAGCTTATTTTACTTTGACATTTTTTTCCCTTTGCCTTCGACAGTGGGAATGCACTTTCTGGGCAAAAGGAGGTAACAGTCTCTTCTTCCCAAAAAGATTATTCTCATGTTGTGTGTTTGCTACCTAATCTTTGGTCTAGAGAAGGTTTGTACTGCATAACTGACACCCAAAATACTCCTTTTCATCACCAGGTCTGACATGTGTGTATTCTCCAAAATGCTGTGCTCCGTGTTTTCGTACAAAGCACTGTGGGTGTCATTTACATAAGTCAAATCCGCTATGCTCTACAAGTGCATTGAAAAAGTTCCCCGGGAAAGAAAATTGGAGTGCAAAGTGGATTTGCCTTTAGTAAATAACACCCATTGCCCCCCATATCCTTTTCATTTTACATACATAATGCATTGTGTTTTTTAAATAAGGAAGCCACACATTTAGAAAAATAAAAGTTTACTAGGAAAACATTCCCAAGTGCGTTTACAATCTTCACGCCAAAACTGACAACATCTTGGTTATTTACAACATTGTTTACAAACATTCCGCAATTGGTAAAACCAGGCATGGAGCAAAACAGAACCTAGGAACTTGGAAAGTTCAACTTTGTAAAGTGAAGACAAGATCAGACATGACTATATGTTCAAAGTGTGTTTGATCTTGCCTTCATCACATGGGGGGGTCACCCCCGAAAAGTGGAAATTTGGAACATGCACACAATTTGGGACTGAAAATGGTCATTAGATGGTAAAACACATGCCTAGAAGCTTCAAAAGTGCCATTTTCCATCATGGGGATGAATGGACGTTTTTTGGGGGTGCAACCCCTTCACCACAACCACTTTCGTAGTTCGTAAAGTGTTTGCACCCCCAAAAAAACGTTGCCATTCATCCACCATGGTGGGAGCTAGCACATGTGGACACAATGTGTGCATGTTCAAAATTTCAGACAGTTTTTAAGTTGCAAATGTGTTCTGAAGCTGGCACAAATGTGTGTTAATTACTTGGTGCGTTTTCATATTTTTCCTAAAATATCAATGATGTTCTTCAATTTTTGTTGAACATCATTGATGTTTTGCTTTATGTAATCTAGATCTCTATTGCAGACCATTATCTCTCCGATGAGTACGTGGGCACTCTCTGTGGTAAAGTGCGATTTTTCTTCCACAACATCCACGTCACCTAAAAACCACAAACAAACAAAAATGGGGTGTTGGAAATGAGGCAGCCATACATGGATTAGCTTACCAGTAGCTGTGTTCTCCCACACTCACCTGTTGTGGTGACAATTTCTCCAAGTTCGATGATCTCTCCTTCCTCCTCCTCCTCCTCCTCTGCTTCTGCTCTTTCCCCTTTTTTGGTAGGTGTTGGTTTGGGGGTTTCCTCAGACGGCCCAAGTTTTCGCTCCCCTATGAGAATGTCCAAAAGGAAGATTTAGCAACACAAGCTATTGAGGGCAGAAATAGGAAATGACAAACATTGCTTGAAAGTGACGGACACTATTTTAGTTTGGCCAGTTACAAATGTCAACTACATGAATGAAGTCACTTTGTAAAGGTGCTAAACTGACTAGCTTTTTGGTAGAAGTTTGTGTGATGGAGACCCCCCTCTAGTATCCACTGGAGCACATGTGTGGAAAAGCATAATAAAAAGGGGGTTTGGGTGTCCCAGCACTAGTGCTCTAGAGTCCAGATGGGTAAACAGCTACTGAGTGACCTCTCCTTTACATTGAATAAATTGGCTTTACATTCTTGATGACATTTCTAGTGAGAACAAACTTCCTTTCCCCAAAAAAACACCAAACATCGTATTATAAGTGGCCGAACGATCGAGGTTGCGTACGATCGAATGCACACACACACGACCATGACAGTGGCAGAAAGATCGAGGCTGAGTACGATCGAATGCACAGACGAACCTGAAAGTGGCCATTTTGGAATGTACAACTTGGTAAAAATCAAAACACAATGGAGCAGTATGCAAGCAAGAAATCAAACACAAAACACAACTACTTACTTTTTTGAAGAATTCTCTTGATCTTTCTGTACTGATCGGCCTCCCTCAGTTTCAGGTCTGACCAGCGTTTCCTGAGTTGCTCCTTGGATCGTTGTACCCCAAAATTATTGTACAGCCTTCTCACAACTTTAGACATGATCTTGGCCTTGCGGACATTGGGGTTGAGGTAAGGCCCATACTTCCCATCATAGTCGCTCCTCTTTAATATGTCCACCATCTCCAACATTTCTCCAAATGACATATTGGAGGCCTTGAATTTCAGGTTCGGGGATCGGGACGTTTCTGCCTCCGGACTTTCCTCGTCCTCCTCCTCGTTGGTGGGATATTTGTGGCGCACCTGCTGTGTCCCCGCCATGTGCTCTCCCCACTACGCCGTAAAGAGAAGGGGTGGGGAATAGACGAGAAAGATCGTCAGGGGCGGGCGGAGTTTGAAGCATGCGCAGTGTATATAAAACGTCACACGCCTGTGTCGTAGCCACGATCTGGGAGACGAGGGGAGAGAAAACTCACACGAGACGATCGCTACAAACGAAGGTACAATTTAACGTTGGTACATAACTAGCCTAGACTGATTTGAACTTGAGGCTTCTTTATGGAGAAGATTAGGAGAGTTTAGCCTGACATAATTTATAGGGTTTGGTGTGTTGTTGTGTCTTGCAGAGATTGATATGAAGGGATTCAACGACATGAGTTTTCTCCCCCTCTTCATTGCCAAATACAGGGATTTTCCCATATTGTGGCAGGGTATACACCCACATTACACCAACAAACCAAAGAGGCACGCAGCCCTGGAGGAACTTGTGGAATTTGTCAAGCCAAGGTTCCCCACGGCAACTGTTGATGATATTAGAAAGAAAATTGGCAGCCTGAGGAGTGCGTATATCAGGGAGAGGAAGAAGGTCGTGAAGTCTGAGGAAACTGCAACTTCAGCAGATGAGGTCTATGTCCCCAAGCTCTGGTACTATCAGAGTCTCCATTTTCTGAAGGACCAGGCTGATGTCACGGAGCCAACCTCAACTCCTCCTTCCACGCTTCCTTGCGCACAGCCCACCCCTGATGAGGCTTCCGAGGAGCAACCTGGGCCTTCCAGTCTGGAAGAGGTGGAGGAGCCCAGCTTGTTCCAGGTATAGTAGTTTTGTTACCATTTATGGGAATAATGAATGATGTTCACTTAATTCAGGATCGCCAATTGCTTAGTTCCTAACGTGTTTGACATATCAACAGACAGTGGTGTGGGAGACATTTGGGGCCAGAATCTAAACTGCTGGGCTGAGAATTGTATGGTTTTCTATTTGTAAACATTTTGCACCAGTCACTAGATGAGAATTGTGTGTGTTTGATGAACAAATAACTGAAACTATGTCCCTTTTTCCTACACAGGAAGACCTCAGCCAGGAGGTGGCTGTGGAAGGTGGCAGTCAGGAGGAGGCAGGGGTTAGTGGCAGCCACCAGCTGGGTAGTGGCAGCCAAGAGGGGGCTAGGCCTCGGAGCCTGACTGACACCCAAACCCCTCCCCTCCGCCCTCCGTACAAAAGGGCGAGAAGGGGGGGTTATGCGGCACAGTCAGCGCTCCGGATGATCAGAGAGGCTTCAGACTCCCTACATGCCACACCCGCCGACGAGGAGACCTTTGGCTCGGTGGTTGTCACAAAAATGATGGGTATGGAGGTGGGGCAACGCAACATGTGTGAGGGGCTCATCCTCCATGTCCTAAATAAGGGTAGGGCTGGGGAGATGACCCCAGTCACACATGTTTGCCATAGTTACCATGCTCCGCCTCCTCCTCCTCCTCCTCCTCCTTCTGCCACCCCACCAGCACGACAGCCACAGCGTGGAAGGAAGCGTGGAAGGAAGACCTGAGAGTGACGACCTGCAATCAGTCTGGTGTGAGAGAAGATGGAGCCTCTTGTAGTACCAGAGCCTGGGGACCTAGATGGCATCTGCTGCAGTTCCGGATACTTTGGACTTCACGACCAGATTGCACTCCCCTTAATATACGTACTCCTCAGGCCCCCAATTTTCTACGCTTGGACAATGATGGTTGCCGTGGGGGGCCAAGACTTTGCAAATTCCCCAAGTTTCACCATGGCTGCGTTCCTCTTTGGTTTGTTGGTGTGACCTAAATAAAGGTTTTTTTGATTTGAAATAATCATTGACTATTGTGTTTTACTTTGCTACAATGACAGTTTTTCTTTGAGTAGGCTGGTACATTTCACTAATCCTAAAGTAGAATTAACAAGGGGCAACAACAACAAACAACCTCCTAGTAATTTAAGCAAGAAATACAAATGTAAATAATGTGTTTTTGGTAATTTGAGACACACAACCCCCCTCCAAAAAAAAAAAAAAAAAAAAAACATTCAAATATGTATTCCCCAAAAAAAAAAAAAAAAAAAGACAAATCATGGTAAAAAAAATAACAAAGATTCTTTTCCGTTCAGAGTAAAAATAAACATGTAGTGTATAAATGCTGCAAAGTAATAAAGAAGTAAGTTTGTGAGAAGTGCGGGTGAATAGGAGCAGCTAAAACATGTCATTCTTGTTGCATTGTAAAGAAAAAGAGAATGCGCTGCATTAAAGACATTTTAACATTGCAGCGTGACGAATGTGCTGTGTCGATTAGGAAAGGTAGTTTTACCTGACCGAGCGCTTCCGTCACAGAATTTCTTCTGAGCATGCGTAGCACTTTGTCCGTCGGACAAGCGTACACACGCTCGGATTTGGTGTGATCGGACCGGGTTGACGGGAAATCTTTCCAGCAGGAGATAAGACTTTGTCCGACGGACAAACCGACGAACACTGTCCGATGGTGCATACACACGGTCTGATTTTTCAACAACCTTGTCGATCGGACCAAATTGATGAAAAAGTCCGACCGTGTGTATGGGGCTTAAGGTGTTGGTTTGCTCTTTCTTCCTATGGAGAAAAGTCCGACCGTGTGTATGGGGCTTTCTCAATAAATGTAACAGAATACATTTTGGGATAGATTTATGAAGAAAGATTATTTATTTTCAAAACTGTATAACATAAACGCAGAAAACACGTTTTGTTTAAAAAAAAAAAGTGGTCTTTTGTCATTTATTTAGCAAAGCATAAAAAAAAAAAAATCCAGTGGTGATTAAATAGCACCAAAAGAAAGCTCTATTTGTGTGAAAAAATATGATAAAAATGTCATATCGGTACAGTGTTGGATGACCGCGCAATTGTCATTCAAAGTGTGACAATGCTAAAAGCTGAAAATTGGCCTGAGCAGGAAGGGGGTGAAAGTGCCTGGTATTGAAGTGGTTAAGTGGCGGATGTGTATGAATTGTTTTTGGTGAGTAAGGATATCATTTAGTGTCACTTTAAAGAGCAACATCACTCTCCCAGTGAGAATGGCTTTTTCCCCCACTTACCTTTTATTGCTCTTTTAATGCTTTAACAATATACTTACAAGCTCAACATTTTCCTGTTCTCACAGGCACTCTGTCCTGCACCACCATCTTTGTTTATGTGATGGTAAGCCATCTTCCTCTGTACTGGTTCCTGCAGTTGGTTTCTCAAAATAATAAAAAAGAAAAAGGGGAGGGGGCATGGGATGGGTAAAAAGGGGGTAAGGGGAGATGGAAGGAAGGAACAAATGAATGAACGCAAGGGGAGGGAAGGGAAAAAGGAAGAAGAGATGGAAGAGAAGAGGAAGGAGGAGAGGTGGAGAAGAGTGATAATGAATGGGGGGGGGAGACAAAAAGAAAGAGGTAAACGGAAGAGGATCTTGGGTTGACATACACTTTCAAATTTGAAAAATAAATTTTATAAAGGGATACAACTCTAGATAATGTTTTGATAACTTTGTCTTTTGGGTATGTTCTCCTACTGAATAGTGTTTTAAGAAGTATAAACTGCTGTATGTCATTTGTGTTTTAAGAATTATTGGTGATCAGTGGTTTTTAAAGTGCAGTTCTAAAGCCATTGGTGTCAGAAATGTTGGGTAAATATGGATCTTCCAGTACAAGCAAAAGTATAACATCTTCATGAGTGGAGCGTTGTAAATAAATTAGTGACACCGGTCATTAGAATTGAGATTTTCTACAAACAGTATTATTAGAAGGCTCTGATAATCTGAAGAAGCAGATTATCAATAAACCACTCAAAGTACATAGTATTTATAGACACTACAGTAAGGGAGAAGAAATATCTTCAAATGGATGAAAATGTTAGACAGTTGTCTTTGGAAAAAAAAATAATCTCATTGGAAGATTTCCCCTCTAGTGCTTTTCTTATGACAACTCCATTTTTTATTTTCTCTCAGGTCTTTTTATAGCTCACCACTCTACCCAAAGCAAACAATAAAAAAGAAAAATACGACTTTAACAAGAACAAGGTTTGTACCACAGGGGTTGATATAAGTACATGCCTACTCGAAAAAACCTATGGAGTTACTACCAAGCAGAGCACAGGCTTGTGGTTCAGCACTTTAACTAGAAGATGGTGCACCCATAGAATATAGGATGCATAGGGAACAAAACAGACTGCAATAATATAATACTTTTTTTGTAAAGCCTTTTATTGGCCCTTAAAACCACCAATATCCTTTTACAAGAACATGGAGATTAGCCTCACATTTCTGCTTAATTTTAACCTTTTTAGGTTGCCCACAGACATGCAAGGGGCTCAGAATTACAGACATAATTCATCTGCTCTCAAACAGCTCTAATGATTGGCAATCCAAAATGAAACTATAATGTTTTTTGCTCAGTTAAATTTCAACTTATTTTATTTTTAAAGTTCTGTAAAGTTGTCTTTTTTTTTCCTTATTTGTATAAATCTTTATTAATCTATTTGTGAAATCAGTGAAAGCAAAGGACAGTATGGAAATAGTTTTCCAGGGCTGTAATAAAATGTCTTTTGTTAAAAAAAATTGCTTATATTTTATTTTATTATATTTTATTTCTCTTACAGCCATGTGACTTCACTGCCTTCTTCCTTTGCTTTTTTCCAAGTGTGGGAGGTTTGTCTGAAACACAGAGACAGGCAGCTAAATAATGTTTAGAACAGTGGGGGAAGCCCGCTGTCAATTAGGTAGGGGGATGTAATGCGATGGGGGGCATGTCTGCAGCAGGGAGGGCAGGTGAGAGAATTATGTGTAGAGCGAGGGTAAAGCTACTTGTACTCAAGTAGTGGGCACATTCAGGGGCATATCTGCAGCAAGGATAATGGAGAGTAGAATGGCATGTAAGACAGTTCAGAAAACCACTGTCAATCAAGCAGGGGGTGTGTCTACAACAGGGATGAAGGGCAGAAGAGAGAAGAAAGCTACTGGCGATCCTGTAAAGCTGGGCTTCCCAGGGTCATGGCAACATAGCTAACTACAGGACTATAGGCACACCATGTGTCTGCATGGCATCCTATAGCTAAGAGCAGCAAGCTTAGAGATGCAAATTGACCCATCCAGCACAGATAAAATGTCATGATTGGTGTGGTCACTTTGCCTTAGGAAAAGAGGAGGACTGGCAAGTTTACCAAGTATTTACTACTAAATGGGTGCTTAGTGGAAGAAGAAGAATATTGTACATGCCTATTTTTTACTGAAGTAATACATAACTCAAATAATCAATTTAGGTTTAACATACATTTCAAAAATAAATAGTTAATACATGGTGCTGTCATGACACTGTGGAAATGATTTACCAAAACTGGAGAGTGCAAAATCTGGTGCAGCTGTCCATGGTAGCCATTCCGCTTCTAACTTCAGCTTGTTCAATTAAGCTTTGACAAAAAAACTGGAAGATTGGTTTCAGATTTTTAACTCTCCAGTTTTAGTAAATCAACCCCAGTGTTTGCAAAGCATTCTGGAATCAATAGCAGAGATTCAATTTGAGATACTTAGTTGGCGCTCTACACAATGTTGTGTGAAACAGAGGAAAGAAGTACCTGTTCCTTTCTGCCTGCTGACTCAACCTATTAAATTATGATCTACAGCAGGGATCCTCAAACTACGGCCCTCCAGCTGTTGCAGAACTACACATCCCTTGAGGCATTGCAAAACTCTGACATTCACAGACATGACTAGGATGGGAATTGTAGTTCCTGAACAACTGGAGGGCCGTAGTTTGAAGACCCCTCATCTACAGGGAACTAAAGAAAATCTTCAGTTGACTCTTTTGACTTTTGATAGTTGCATTTTGTAAAAAAATAAATATACAAATAAAAAATAGATGCACAGAATTATCTGCTAAAGAAAAAATGTTTTATACCCAATTGTGGCACCGGAGGGGGGTATCTGCAGGTATCTGCACCCACTTCCGGGCATAGATAGCCACAGAATCTGTGGGTATTTACGCCATTTATGCGACTCGCGCATGTGCAGTAGGGAACCGGGAAGTGAAGCCGCAAGGCTTCATTTCCTGATTCCCATAACGAAGATGGCGGTGGCAGCACCCGAGAGCCGAGTGACAGATCGGCTTCGGGTGCCGACATCACGGGCGCCTTGAACAGGTAAGTGTCCATATTTTAAAAGTCTGCAGCTGCAGTATTTGTAGCTGCTGACTTTAAAAAAAAAACAAAAAAACGGTGGAACTCCCGCTTTAAGACAATAAATAAATAAAAACTACCACTCTAAACATTCTCTTTCAATGCAGTGTTTAGCTTGGCCAAACATTTCTGTTTATATCAGTTGAAGGGATAGGTGTGGAATGACACATGTAGGCACTGCCAACTCATGCTTATTAAAGGGAAATATTACTCTGTCCAATTACTAACTCTCAGTTCCTATAGCCACAATCCTAGGATTAGATAAAAGGACAAACAATACTAAGTATTTACCAGTGTACCTGTTTTTTATATACCTCATAGTAAAATACTGCTGTATGTATTATACTTCCATTTGGCTTTCAGTCTGAACATTTGTCAGTCGCTATAGTGTGCAGCAGGTCCGCATCCTTGGTACCTCCTGCTGTGAGGAAAGGTCATCTATCCCAGAAGAGGGGCTAAAGGCTAGTGAGTGCATTATATGGATAAAGGTGTGAATACGTATTCTTTTGGGTGAACAACCACATGAGATGGCTTTATTTTTATTTCTTAAGACTCTTTTCATGCATAAAAAAAGTAAAATACCATAACCTGCAGGTGACTAGAACTCCATAAGAAGTAGTTCACGAGTAGCTTTGTTTTGCTGAAGGGCCTTGTTCAGAACATAATATACTGCGGTTTTCCATGAAAGAAATGGGTTAATACCTGTCTCTCATACACATTCATAAGATCATCTAATGAAGAAAATGGTGCGTAAACAAATTTTCCTCTCCTAAAAGCAGGAACATCTGCTGGAGCCATGAACAGATGAGTTCAGCACTGGGGCACCGAGCAGCTGGGAGATTCCATGTCACCGGTCATTGACGCTGCACTGAATGGGTATACATCAGCCAGACAAAAATAAGGCACTTACAATGCTCTGCACACAATGAAAGGAGATTGTGCACTGCTCTGTGTCTGGAGAGGCTGAGAGCAAATCTTCTGTGAGTCAGACAGAGAAGCAAGGCGATGCTGGCCCTCCACAATCATCCAGTCACAGCATTCATACAGTATATGATGAGCTGGGGGGGAAATGAATGATGGTAAGAATGTCAGAGTCATATAACTGTAATGTAAATATGTAAATAGCAGAAAATGCAGCAAGTAACATATGTCCCGATTTACATCTGTTTACTGGGCCACACGAATAAGCAGTTGTGACATACAGAATTAACTAGTGTATGTGGCTGGTTAGTGCTAGGCAAGGTATAGCAAAACATGTCCATATATTAAATCCATCTCCACTAAGAGATGAATAACATTTTGAGACTCAACTACTTCTGTTACAACTACTCAACTACTACTACTATGTTTTGGGACTAATAGTGATATTTTTGTATTACAATCAGTCTTATTGAAGCTAAGCTGACATGCTTTTATTATCTCACATAGTTACATAGTTAGCCAGCTTGAAAAAAGACACAAGTCCATCCAGTTCAACCATAAAAAATAAATAAATAAAATTAAAAATATCATACAATCCCATATACCCAATCCTATACCCACAGTCGATCCAGAGGAAGGTGAAAAAAAAAAAAAAAAGCAGAATCCAATTTGCTACAGCAGGGGAAAAAAATCCTTCCTGATCCCAGAGAGGCAATCAAATGTTCCCTGGATCAACTTTACCTATAAATATTAGTACCCAGTTATATTATGTACATTTAGGAAACAATCCAGGCCTTTCTTAAAGCAATCTACTGAGCTGGCCAGAACCACCTCTGGAGGGAGTCTATTCCACATTTTCACAGCTCTTACTGTGAAGAAACCTTTCCGTATTTGGAGATGAAATCTCTTTTTCTCTAGATGTAAAGAGTGCCCCCTTGTCCTCAGTGATGACCGTAAAGTGAATAACTCAACTCTAAGTTCACTATATGGACCCCTTATATATTTATACATGGTGATCATATCCCCCCTAATCTCCTCTTTTCAAGAGTGAATACATTCAGTTCCTCTTATCTTTCCTCATAGCTGAGCTCCTCCATGTCTCTTATCAGTCTGGTTGCCCTTCTCTGCACTTTCTCCAGTTCCCCAATATTCTTTTTGAGAACTGATACCCAAAACTGAACTGCATATTCCAGATGAGGTCTTACTAATGATTTTTACAAGGACAAAATTATATCTCTCTCTCTGGAGTCCATACCACTCTTAATACAAGAAAGGACTTTGCTCGCTTTGGAAACCACAGCTTGGCATTGCATGCTATTATTGAGCTTACAGTATGATCTAACAAAACCCCCAGATCCTTCTCCACCATTGATTCCCCCAGTTGTACTCCCCTTAGTATGTATGATGCATGCATATTCTTAGCCCCCAAATGCATAACTTTACATTTATCAACATTAAACCTCATCTGCCACATAGTCGCCCAATTAGACAGCGCATTGAGGTTGGCTTGTAAATTGGAGACAATAGCTTTGGCCATGCCAAGTACTCAACCCAAAAAAATGTATATAATATATTGCAGCTTATCAGTCCTTTTGGTGAGGGCATTCAATGTACTTTTTCTGGCTTTTTTCCTTCGGGGTCCTTTACATTTGTGATTGAGGAGCGATTAAGCTAGGTCTTTACCGCCGCCTTAACCACCCACCCTTAAACTGCAAAGGCACTCAGACACTGGTGTACACATGCCGTGGCTGTGATGCTTTGCTTAGCAGGCACTGAAAAAATGATCCCTCCGTCATGTTTCTGCCATCAGTACTGCCAACAAATATGCAAGTAAGCAAGACCTGTGCCAAAATCTCCCTGCAGCCATGTGTAATGCACAAGGTTGCAGCATGATGGTGCAATAATTACAGGATTAAAGCAGGCAGCGAGGAGGCGACCTATGGATTTTAAGGTCCACCCCATGAAAAAAGCAAAAGCAAATGGTGTGCACTCCACCCGTGACATCGTTAACCAAATATGCTTACCTGGGAGACAGAATAAGACATGTTGGGTGGTTGGCAGATTTTTTGTTTCAAGGATAATGTGATTGATGATGAATTTACATCGTGGAACATTTTGGGGTGAGGGATTTTTTTTTAACAAAGGAGGTGTCAAAAAGTGTGTGTCTTTATTTAATATTTACATTTCTTTTTGTGAATAAGTGGGGGTACTCTATACCCATTACTTATTTCCATGGGGGGAGCAGTATCTGGGGTCCCTTATTTTTAAAGGGCTCTTCAAAATGCCAGTAGACCCCCACAAGCACCAGGGTTGGGGGGAAGAGGCCCTTGTCCTCACCAACATGGGGAGAATATGCTTTGCCAGGAGTACTAAAGAGCAGGTAAGGGCAGCAGTTTAGCACCAAGCAGTGGAAGAACACTTTATTTTCATTAGCAGACCAAGTGTAGGGCATTTAGTAGCTCCTGCTGAGGTGAAGCCCAGTAGAGGACCATTGCAGGATACTGGTAAGCAGTACCATTGCATTCCAGCACAAATTGAGAACTGGATAATGTACGCATTTATAAAATTAGCATTTTTAGGAAGTTGTAACAGTGACCACTGAAGAAAGAGACACGGTCCACTGCACACATCATTCATGACCTCATGAGTAGGATTATCCTTCATGGCATAACTAGTCTGTTTTTTGTTTACAACTATTAAGTAATTAAATTCCTTTTCAAACATGTTTTATGGTTTGTTAATCATGACAGATCATAGCCTAGTCCCATCATGTATATGGGCTAGCGGTTTATTCTTATTAAAAATGGTAGTTTTACATGCAGCTCATATTAGATGTGGTGATGTTTCTGAGCACCTGCCAATACTGAACATATAGATGAATTGCAGAGTAGATAGCTCACTGGTTAAAGACACTGACTGAAAGATTTATTTTAAGTCCTGATCTGAATCCTTATGTCAGCTACTTGTGTCCTTGGGCAAATCAATTTATTTGTCCTCATCTCAGACATCAAAATTTGCATTGTAAACTTAAGCAGGAAGACAGGCCTCACAAATTCCTGAAAGGTAATTGCGTTCAAGTCTGTATAAGACACAAAAAATTCAGTTTGTGAAGTCTTTGTGTGAGTTGTTTTAGAGCTTGGTCTAAGCTATCTAAGCTATCTAGATCGATCTAGAATGAGGAAATTCTCACTACACATACATTATATCAGTCGTAATATCTTTTCTCAGTTGTTTATAGCACATACATTCAAGAACGTAGCTATAAACCTAAAAAAACTATACAACTGTTAGTGGGCCCAACTTTGTCAAGTTACATTTTGTGAAGTAGAAATGGCATTTGACACATTCATATAGTTAAAATTACATTCCCTAGTTTAGGGGCCTCTATAGGCATACCATGAAAACAATTATTATTCTGTATCACTTGAATAATAAGGCGCCATGCACATTGGTGTATTAAAATACTCCTATCTGTGCTGGATCTCTCTGCCAGGAGCTGGCACAAAAGTCAAGTTTAAAATTTTTTTAGTTTTGGTGTATAATTAAATGCATTTATGCACGTTTGCAGGCGTATGGCTTTTAGACGGCTATGAGCATAAACCTATTCTACTGCCCAGAATATACATTTATTCTAGCCACTTAAATTATGTGCACAAGGATTTGTATCCAAATGAAACAATGTGCAAGGACAAAATGGCTGAAACAGAGCTGGGTTCAAAAGCATAAAAAACATCATAATTAAATTTAAAGCTGCATCATTATTTTTTTTTTTTGCTTGTGTGCATGAGGCCCAAGAATACAAAATCCCCCCCCCAGAATTGTGTGATCTGTGTGTAATATACCTATGCTTATTGAAGTAAACTTTTGGGTGGAAGTAACTTACATTTCTAAAAATCCTTGCATACATTTTTTCCCTGACTGGAAATTTTCAATCTAGTAGACATGCTTTATTGACAGTTCTTTCATTTGTCTCCCATAATACCAACCTAAAATTGTTATAACATCCTTGGTCTTTAGTAAGCATTGCACAGCAATGAATCTTGAAACCTTTGAACAGAATAGAATTGGTCCATTTGTTTTTCGCATGTGTCTCTAATGCTGTCCATTTTCTCTTGTCAAACAAGGTCAGACTTTGCAGTTAAGAGACCTTGTCTTTTTCATCAGCGGTTGTCCAGGAACAGAGTAGCATTATTTTGTTTTATTGATGAGTGTTTCTAAGTTTGTCTTTGGCCTTTTTATTTTTGCATTGAGGTTGCATTAGCACTTTTCTTTCAGAAAATCAGACAGAATCAAGGTTGTTATTGCCATAAGCAGTTATTATTCCTCCTCTACCTGCAGGAGACTACACGGCCCCCCATGTTTTTCCATTAATCTCTCCTTGACAACTAAACAGTGGCTGCATGAAATCCAAACACTTTTATTCAATCACTTGTATGATCATTGCAGTAACATATTAAAGCCATTGTTGCATTTCATAAGGTTAGCTTCCATGTGGTAAACATGCTCAGTGGTTGGGTTATTAAACCCTGGGAGATGGTGGCCTAATGTGGGATTTCCATAGTCCCTGCCAGTATGGTGTGTACTGATTATTCTACAAACTGCCTGCTATCAATTTAGATCTTTTCTCAATAGTGTTAGATGTGTACACAAAGAGCATAAATATTGCAGGCCTTCTGGTTATTGCATATTCTGGATGTCTTTTAGCCATATTTCAATAATGTATTTGCCAAAGGCTTTGATGTCCAAGGAAAAGATATGACTGATACCATGTCACTTATCGACAACCACACCAATTATATCGTTTATTTAGAAACAAAGATGGTTGGCAACAGTAGTTTAACATAAGAAATTGCATTACTTTGTTTATATCTCTCTTGAATGGTTGTTCTGTATGTTAGCAGCTATGCAATGTCTCTATCAATGCCTGCACGAAGAAGAATGGAATATCCTTTGGAAGAGTTTACACACATTTTGGTATGAGCTGCAGTCTTTTTTTGCATAGTTACATTGGTCTATCTTGGACCAAAGCACAGTAACTATGCGTATGAAATACATATTGAATCATTGTGGAAGCTAAAAATCACTGTAGTAGTAACCACTACTACAATGATTACCAGCATTTTCTGGGTCCCATGCCGATGGGCTGTCCTACTGCATAGTGAACACAGGGGGCTTGCTCGGCACAGGCACCATTCACATAATAACTTGCATTTTCCTCAATGAATACAAGGTGTTTCCTGATTGGACAAGGTGGCGAGGTGGGGCAGTGACCAAAAATGCAAGGCATGATGTGACTAGGGCCCATACCAAGCGAGCGTTTCTCTGTGTTGACCTTGCACCTGGTTTAACCCAGACCATTGTAACTATGCAAAAAGATCCACACCCAGAATTCAACTTAAGTGCCGGTTCACACTGCAGCGTTGTCCGACATTGGATGCGATTTGCACCTCACTGCACCGCACATCACATGCTAAGTCTGTGCAATGCAATTTCAGCTATACGGATAGTATGGCTGAATTTGCATTGCAATTGGACCAAATTCGCACAGGACCCTTTTTTTGGTCCGCAGAAGAATCAGATCGCATGGGTGTTCACACCCATCCGAATCATATTCCTGTCCAAATTTGCAGATCGCACTGGGATATGCAAACTGATTTTGGGGTGTCTTTAACTTTTATTTGACACTCCCATCAGTTCGCATAAGGCTGTGTGAACTGCTGCTGGGAGACATGCGAACTGGGAACTGGCAGTGAATTTGCAGGGTTCACGTATCGCTGCAGTGTAAACCGAGCCTTAAGGTGTATCTTCTGTAAGTAAATGATTGGATGAAGAATTGTGTTTGGTAGCACCAGAAAAACCATTAGCATTTAATGTGGTAATTAACACTTTCCCAATCATCATTTAATAGAAAAAAAAAAATCAGGCAAATAGTATGTGTGATGTGGCCAGAAACCATCTATAAATATATATGTTTTCTGCTTGGCATTCAGATATGATATGCGTTTTGTTAGCCTCCCTAATAGAAACATCAAAATATTAAAGTACAAGTGATTACTAAAGTACAAGTGAAGCAGTAATTTTATAAAAGAAAAAGAGCTTAACAACAGATAAAAACTATACTGTAGTAACTAAAATTCCAACCATCACGCAGAACCAAATAAGCAAACTGTTACATGCAGAATATCCCTTAGGGGTAAAGAAAGGCTTGGTATTCTGTGTGACATACCTCAGAAGGACTGATAATTAAGTCTCCAGAGCAATGAAGGGGTAACTGAGAAAAGAAACAAAATAATAAGTGAACTAAACAAGCGTAAAGTGCGTGTAAAGAGTAAACTTTGTGGTAAGTGGTTAGACTATTTGTCAAACTTTTATTGTTACCTGGGTCCCAGTTGGAAAGATTCACCCCTCTATTTGTCCCAATGACCACTGTCAAATTTTTTTAGAGGTGTCACTAGAGCAAGAAGTCAGGGTAAATCATCCAATTAATCATCATTGATAAATGATCCAATTTGATTACCTGACGGGATTTTAAGTAATTGTAAAGCTTAATTTTTTTATTAAATAAAAAAAGAAACATGTTATAATTTTCTGCTCTGTGTAATAGTATTGCACAGAGCAGGCCTGAACCTCCTCTTCTGTGGTCTCCCACCAGCGCTTCAGGCGACTCCTCTTTTTGGAGGGCCACCATAAGAAACCATTTTTTTTGGGAGCGAACCTGCAGGCTCACTCTGAGCCCAGTTGTATGCATCTATTAACACACACTTAGGGTCGGCTCAGCCCTGCTCTCTACTCTCTGCTCACAGAATTTAAATGATAGCAGCAGGAGCCAATGTCTCCCACTGCTGCCTCTGTGAGAAGAGAGAGGGGAGAGCTGCTGCAGATGGGCACATTACTGGACCGTGATTGGGCTCAGGTAAGTATACAGGGTGAGGGGGAGATACAAACACAGGGAATGCATTAAGGTAAAACATGTCCAGCCTTTAGAACTACGTTAGGTCTTCCCTACCTTAAAACTCAAAGCCTTCCCAAAACTAAAAAAAAATAATTATGGCTATGCATACATACACTTTTAGTAGAATGCAGTATTTCTTGCTCTCTGTACAAATAATACAGATGCTGTGAAAAAAAATATACTTTGTATCAGATTAGGTTCCCATTACCACCAAGCCTGGATAGCACCATCAAGATAAAGTAAAAAATAAAAAACTCTCCTACTAATCACTGTCTGAATCAAGAAAGAATAGTATGGGACTTGCAGAGCCGCAAAGGTGCCGATTGATATCGTAATATTTTGCATCCTTATCCTGTCTGAAGCAAAATCAGAGGGTATAGATATTTTAAAGCCAATTATGGTTAAGTTAAGTTTCTGGGTATTCATAGGATAATTATGTGTCCTATATTTCCATAGAGTAAAGTGAAACTCAAGCAGCAGGGTAAATTTACCCATACCTTCTGTTGGGTGCCCTTTATCAGTAGGTCAAGAACTGAGGGGAAATCTGCAATTACAGTTATATCTTTACATACTGTAGTTAGGTTGAAAAAGTCCATCTAAAAAAATGAACAAATAGGAAACCTCCACACTTAGAACCCCACACCCACATTGGATCCAAAAGCAAGCAAAAAACCCTATAAAGCATGGTCCTATTTTCTCAAGTGGGGGGATATATACTTCCTGATGCCCAGGGGAAATAAGATTTTCCCTGAATCAATGATTTCTGGTGGTATTAACTATAAATGGTAATATAAAGTTAAAGTATGTGCATACAACTCTTTTTTTAAAACAATCTACTGAGCTGGCCAGAATTAGTTCTTGAGGAAGTCTATTCCACATTTTCACTACTTGTACTGTGAAGAAGAAGGGAGGGGAAGAGAGAAGCGCTAAAACTGCTTATGGTGCAGTAACGATTATTAGGTAGGAACAATGATAAAAAACACAAGTAATGCACTCACAAAGTGTCCAGAAAGCCATGCATGTAGGAAATGCTGGGTGACAGCTCAAGGGAACAGTGTCGGCGGCTCACCCTGTCAGAGGGGGGGTCTGTGCTGATAATCAGCACAATGATTATCAGCACAGCCCCTATCAGATGTGACCATGAGCTGCCAATCAGTGCCCAACAGCTGCCAGTCAGTGCCCCCTCAATAAAGACTCTCAGTGCTCACCACAGTGCCAATCAGAGCCCACCACAGTGACAATCAGTGCCCATCACCGTGCCAATAAGTGCCCAGCAGTAACACCTGCCAGTACTGCATCAGTGCTGCCCATCAGAGCCATCTATTAATGTCCATCAGTGCCATCTGTCAGTGCCCATCAGTGCTGCCTGTCAGTGCCCATCAGTGTCGCGTGTCGATGCCCATCAGTGCCACCTATCAGTGCCAACTCATCAGTGCCCATCGGTGCCACCTTATCAGTGCCAACTCATCAGTGCCCATCAGTGCTGCCTCATCAGTGCCCATTATTGTAGGAGAAAATTACATTTTTATGACAGAAACTAAGAAAAACTTATTTTTGGTCTTTTTTAGTTTGTTTAGCAAAAAATAAAAAACCCAGAGGTGATCAAATACCACCAAAAGAAAGCTCTATTTGTGGGAATAAAATGATAAAAATTGAGTTTGGGTACAGTGTTGCATGACCGCGCAATTGTCATTCAAAGTGCGACAGCGCTGAAAGATGAAAATTGTCCTGGGCAGGAAGGGGCAAAAGTGCCTGGTATTAAAGTGGTTAAGCTGCAAATAATGGGTCTCTTTAAACAAAAGAATAGTTCTCTTCAAGAACAATTTTAAGCAACGCGAGCAGAAAATCTATTTGTTTATCATTATAACACTGTGACTGTACCAGCAGCCGCCGGCGGGCTTCTATACCCAGATCATGTGGAATAACAGTGTAAAGACTAGAGACGTCCCAAGTGACTAGAAAAAAAGAAGGTCCCACTTGTATATTCCTAGTTTTCTCAAAAAAATCACCAGTATTACATAAATATGATCTGGTATTGATTACCAGTGGAGTGAAACATCTATCCAAATATTGTGCTAATGGAGTGGTAACTGACTCTGTTACAGACACTATAGGACAGCCCGGGGGATTCAAAAGGTCCTTATGAATCTTTGGTAATATATACATTACCGGTGTGACAGCATAATCGCATATTAAACATTTCTGGGTGTCATTATCAATAATACCATCTTTAAGAGCTCTCAATATCACTTTTTTTCATTTTTTGAACCTAAAAAAACAGGACAAGAGTCCAACTGTTTATATGTATGCATATCTGAACGCTGTCTTAATACCTCAGCTTCATACCACGGGGTTCCATAACTACAATTGCTCCCCCCTTGTCGGCCGGTTTGATAAGAATATCTTGCCGAACTGACAAGGAGGACCAAGCTTCACTTTCTTTGCGACTAAATTTGTTCGGTATATGGTCCAATTTAGACCTATCCACCAAAAAGGAATCAATTTCTGTATTTACTTTATCAATGAACACCTCAACGGCAAAGCATGAGGTAGGAGGTACAGGGGTACTTTTAGTTCTCAAATTTAAATTCTTAATAGACAATGGTAATATACCTAGATCTGGTAAACCTTATTTTCAAGTTGATTATAAAAGTAATATAAATGCTGTCTCAACACAAATTTGTTAATTTTTTCTCTGTTCTCAGTGTCTGTTAATGATATAGAAGAGATATTATATACCACATTGTCCTCTACTGCCTCAGATGTTTCTGGAGTCTGGTTGTTACACCCCTGGATACTTTTCTGGATTCTTTTCTTGTATAGTTTGCCTCCCCTCCTAAAGCGTGGAGGGGATATGTAATATATGCAATAAAATGTCCATGTGGGTTACTAGCCCATTAATAACTTTTTTAGGATCCCGTAATACAGGGTCATACCCATGTCTTTTTTTTTTATGCACAACTGGACTACGGGTGTAGATTATATTTGCCTTGAGATCCACTTTAACATATTTTTTTATTATTATTATTTTCCACATTTAGTATGTGTATAAGTAGTTTACTGTACATAGATTAGGATTTCTCCTAAAGCCAGTGACCAATATTAGCATTATGTAATTAGTCTGTTTGTTGCCAGTTGACCTGCACAAATGTGTCCAAAGTTTACTATGTCAACTAGATATGGAGAGTACAGTGTCTGCCTCTAAGGCACATGTCAATGATGGTTTAAATTGGTGCCTCTGTGCAGTGAGACGTGGTTTCCAGGAGCTGAATTCAGTGAGAAATAAGAAGAATGGTGTTTTTGACACTCTGCTGTAATCGATGAGGATGCAGATTGTAAAAATCGGTGAGACAGGGACTGCAAATTAGAACAGAAAAAGTCAGTGGGAGATTACTCATCCAATATAAGAAAGCTGTTCATCACACAACTTGTTCTTGCATATATCGTCCTGGTTTCCATCCTAACGGGGGAATCAGTGACCCGTTTATATAATATGAATTTTATGGATTAATTTACCAGGCAGGCTATCTTGCTATTTCAGCTTCCCCGGGGCAGTGAGAATTATTGAGGTGAGTCCAAACCTACATTAGCTGCAACAACTAAAATGTCTGGATTAGTTTAAGAAAAAAATCCCAAGAAGGGGACAGAGAAGCAGTGGAGGGCAAGAAAAACCTGATTTCTTTGGATGTTCATTGCTGAATATGCATTTGATAAATAAGCTGAGACTTGTGTATTCAGTGTATCATCTCCAAAGCAAAATCACATTTCTCGGATTAAATTCTGTTGCTCTGCCTCTTTAGATCATGTTTTAGCATTTCAGGATTAGTTCAAATAGAAATTCACTTTTTCTAATTTTTGACCCTTTAACCTCTTCCTTGCTGGAGGGCCCATAAATGACTCTTTAATTTCATAAAATAATTTCATATGAGAGGCAAATGTTCTAGCCTAAACTAAAATGCACTGAAATCATTTCCATAATTTGAACATCAAATGTAAATTATTTAAGAAGTTATTAAAGAAGTTCCCATTTGATTCCCAACATTATTATACAGGAAGTGATTAGCTTGTTCCAAATTGAACACATTGAGCAGCACACACTAGGTAGGGGATGTTTGTAGAAGACAGCTTTATTATTCACCTAAACTTATAGCGTTGACATTTCTAATAAAGGGTAAAAAGGGCATTTGCTGTTGGCCAGCCATGACAACTTGACAGCTACATCCTGCAGTAAAACAGTTTGGTTAGCTGAGACTCTATAGAGGTTAACACTCTTTAGGATAATAAAAAGTAGAGGTATCTCTTTACTACCAGGTACATGTGCAAAAATGTTAAATGCTATAGTGACACGTTTTGTTTGAAAGTTTCATCTCTCAAATGCAAGCTTTTCTCTGCTATTCTCAGACTTCCTGTACTTATGTTTGTTCTCCATGCCCCCCTTGTGTTTGTGAAAGTAGCCACCCTTTACTGCCCACCCCTGAGATGGACTACATGTCTATGTGCAGACACATTCAGATCTATGGCAATTGTAGCACACATTGAGTAGAGCATGTGATCAGACATAACAGCACTGTTCGCTCTATACATGTAGCTATGAGGTGCATCAGTGGAGGATAGAAAGCGTGCACAGGACAAAAAAAGAGGCCTGAAAACAATGGAAAGAGACTTAAAAAAACATAGTCATGGTATACTTAATATTTTAAAACAATTGATTAAAACAAATTGAGTTTAATGTCACTTTAACACTTAACTACTTCTCACCCATGCCATTGTAAAATTACTTTCTCCCAGAACCTTATTGTTCTGGGAGGACGTCACATGACGTCCTCCTGATAACATGCCACACTCTGCACTGATCTGTCACCCACTTTATCTGCCAGACACAGCGGATGACTGATCACTGCACCAGACCACTGCCAGTATCATGTGCTCACTGTGATCAATCACAGAAGATCACATGACAATTGTAAATAGTGGATGGCTTCCTTTCATGCCATCTATTGTATACAATTGTGTTGCTAGCTATGATAGGTCACAGTGATCACATGGTACAGACAGGGCAAATCACAGCCCATTTGTACCATGTGAAACCCCACACATCAAAAAAAAAAACCCCCCCCCCCCCCAATCCATACCAGCCCTTTATCCGAGCACACAGCCTAGCAGGCCAGGAAAGGGGGGCAACCCCAAAGCACCCATTCATCAAAAAAGCGCAAAAATAAATAAAAATAGGCAGTTTTTGACAACTCCTTTATTAAAAAAAAGAACAAAGTCCCCCAATGTAAATCCATCATCAATCACAACACCAATGCCATCGCCAGACCTGAAAAAGAAAAAAAGTGCTCCACCTTCAACTAAGGCAAACCGCCAAATGCCTGACTTGCCGTTTGACAGTTCGTATATGGGTATGGGGCGGAGCCACCTGGCAATCTCACCAGGAGGGGCTGCCCGCTTGTGATAGGGGCAGTGCCACCAGGTGACATCGCCAGGTGGCCCCGCCGCTACCTATATAGAATCTGATAAACAGCAAGCCAGGCATCCGGTGGTTTGCCTTAGTTGACAGCGGATGTTTTTTTTTTTTTTCTCAGGTCCAGCAGTGGCATCGTCATCGTGATTGATGATGGATTTACCGGGGGACACAGTTTTTTTGCTTTAAATAAAGGAATTGTCTAAAAACGCTTTTTACACTTTTTTGTTGAATAAGAAGGGGTACTACGTACCCCAAACTCATTCACATGGGGGGCTGGAATCTGGGGGCCCCCTTGTTCAAGGGCATCCAGCCTGGTATGGTTCAGGAGAGGAGGCTGCTTGCTAGTACCTCCCTTTCTTGGCCTGACAGACTGCATGCTCACATAAGGGTCTGTTATGGATTTTTGGGGGCACCATGTAGTTTTTTTTTTTATTTGGTGTGGGGTTCCCAATAAAATCCATACCAGACCCAAAGAACCTGGTATGAATTGGGGAGACCCCCACACTGTTTTATTTTTTTATTTTTCTATTGCTGGCAATAGTATTGTATTGCCGGCAATTTGTATTTATTGGCGTATAACACTCACTTTTTCACCATGAAAATCGGGTGCAAATAGCATGTGCGTGTTATACGCCAATACTTCAATTTTAGATGCCTTGTTGGGGACGGGGAGGGGGGCTGCATTGATGGCAATGGTGTGGCTGCTGCACTGATGGCAATGGTGAGGCTGCATTGATGTGGACTGATGAGGCTGAATTGATGGCACTTGTGAGGCTGCAGATGGGCAGTGATCAGGCTGCATTGATGGCAATGGTGAGGCTGCAGATAGGCACTGACCCTTATATTGCTTCAAAGTTCCTTATTTCAAATTTCATTTTTTTTCCTGAAACTTCCCTCTTCAAATGAATGTGCGTGTTATACGCCTGTGCGTGTTATACACCGATAAATACGGTAAATGCAATTTTTGCTGCTGCAGTACATGGTACAGATGCACCACTTACAAGCAGACTAATGGGACCCACAAGCACTATATTTAAAGGAATTTTTAATTTTTATTGTTGCACTGCATCAATAAAATCACTACTCCTGTAAAAACGATTTTTTGTTTAAAAAGTTTTTGCATTGATACATGTCCCCCAGGGCAGTACCCGGACCACCATACCCTTTTTATGGCCACTAACTTGCATATAAGCCTTCAAAATGGGGATTTTTGATTTTTTAAGTTTGGGTCCCATAGACTTTTAATAGGGTTCGCTGTTCGGGTCAGAACTTTTTCTCTGTTCGGGAGTTCTGGTGCGAATTGAACAGAGGGGAGTTCGGACAGTCTCTACTACTGAGTAGCATGAATCTGTTCTATTACACATTTTCACAGCTCTTACAGGAATAAAAACCCTTTCCGTATGTGGAGGTTAAACTCCTTTTCCTCCAGTTGCAGACAGTGTATTTCCACTGTCATTAAACTGTGCAACTTTCTATAGAATTTATTATATAAACCATTTTATGCAAGGTTATTTTCCCCTCATTCCCCTCTTTTTTTAAGGTAAATACATTCCCTTCAGTTAATCGTTTCCATTCGCATGCATCATGTCAATAGAAAAGACATTTCTTTTTGTCACTTTCCTTTATTAAATAAGTGATAAGTGATGTATTGCTTGTATTGATTTAGAAATATAGAACATGGCAGCTTATGTATGACAAAGGGAGTTCTCCATTATTTTTATTTTTGACATGCCTAAAGTCTAATATCATTATATTATATGTCATATTATTGTTTGTGTACTCAGGGCTCACAAACAATGCACTAAAGTTTGGAGACCATATACAACAGTATAACTGAAGCATTTAGAAGCCCATCACCAGAGAAAAAAAATAGATTTAAATGGTACATCAGTTTCCTCACTCTTCAGTCTTATTTTCAAACACCTCTTCCTTAGCCATCTTGCAGTATAAGGAAGGGGTCTCAAACTGGCGGTCCTCCAGCTGTTGCGAAACTACAAGTCCCATCATGCCTCTGCCTGTGGGAGTCATGCTTTTAACTTTCAGCCTTGCAATGCCTCATGGGACTTGTAGTTTTGCAACAGCTGGAGGGCCGCCAGTTTGAGACCCCTGGTATAAGGGATCAAAGTCAAAGTTTCCTCCATATAAAAAGCTAATATCGTGCTTGGGGACTGGGCATTTTTCCCTGCTCCTCATCTTCTTGGGCACTGCTCCCTTCACTGCCTCACAAGTTCTTCTGCCTCTGGAGCCTGTGTGGGGTGACCTGGCCACTGGAAGTGTTGCCTCCACCAATAGGAGGTGCTCACATTAAAGCAGAACTAAACCATTGGATTTAATGTTTTCAAAAATCAGTTACTGCTAACTGTCACATTTGCTTGTACTCTCCACCAAACTGTCAAACCATCAAATGGCTGGTGCCATAATTAGTGAGAGAGGGGTGAAAGAGGGGTTGCTAATATCCCGAAGTTGGGGGTTAAGGTCATGGAATCAGGTTAGTACATTGTCCCTGCTTTAAAAGGACCAATCAGGATTGAATTTATGTTATAGTCTTTAATGATCATAAATTCAGAGTTATAATTACCTACTCTTAAGTCTGTGGGCTCAATTCACTAAACCATATGAAATGCAGTTACAAATTTTTTTTAGAGTCGACGGTCGGTACTGGTTTTTAGAGTCGACGGTCGGCTCTTGTAAAAACAAGCCGCTCAATTGTTATTACAAGCCGTAGGAGGGGACATTCCCCTGCCTCCCACCTACTTCTGCAGCTCACTCAGGCTCTTCCGTCCCACCGGACATACTGGCTAGACAGAGACCAGAAGAAAGCCAGGATCGGTTGTGATCGAGTCACCGCTATGGTAACCCAGAAGTAATGGCATGACATCACTTCCGGTTTACCGACATCTTAACAGCCCAAGTTTTTGAAGATCGAAGGTTTTCAAAAACGCAGATCTTGGAATTTTGAATGCCTTTAAGTGCAAAGGAGGGATTTTGGATCTTATAGACCCTAGATCTCCCCATAAAGAGTACCTGTCACGTCCCTATTGCTGTCACAAGGATGTTTACATTCCTTGTAAAAGCAATATAAGTGGTAAAAAAAAAAAAATTAAAGCAACAGTGTAAAAATCAATAAAAAAAATTATAGTTCAAAAAAAATAATTAAAGTGCCCTGTCCCCCCGTGCTAGCATGCAAAGGCGAATGTATGCATCTGTCCCGCATGCACACAGACCACGATCATCCCACACATGTGAGGTATCGTTGCCAACATCGGATCATGCGCAGTAATTCTAGCTCAAGACCTCCTCTGTACATCTAAAGTGGTAACCTGTAAAGGCGTTTAAAGTGTTGCCTATGGATAGTAAAATTTACATTGTTTGTTGCCGTTGTGTGGGCGTGCGCAATTTTAAAGCGTGACATGTTTGGTATCTATTTACTCAGCATGACATCATATATTTTACAAAAAAATTGGGTTATGTATTGTGTTTTTTTGCAGTAAAATGTAAAAAAGGGTAATTTCTTTCCCAAAAAACTACATTTGAAGAAACGCTGCACAAATACTGTGTGACATAAAACATTCATTCTCTAGGGCCTCTTAAAATATATAATGTTTGGGGGTTCTAACTAATTTTCTAGCAAAAAAAAAAAACTGATTTTCACATGGAAACAAAAAGTGCTACAAAATGCCTGGTTAAAACGTACATATTAAATTGGCAGCTCCAGGTACCAAGGCCTTTTGTATAAGTTTCCTATGTTGCCCAGTGTTATATTTTACATGGAGTAACACAAGTATAGTGTGATAATTAGCTTCTTCCCTCTGGTGTTGCTAATAAAACCAAGCAGAATGAATATGAGAAGGACTGCCTGACCACATTTTACTTATATTAGAATATAATAGCTAGGGCAGGGGCAGAGAGCAAAGCAAGGGATTGTTTTAACTTTTAGACATCTAGAACTGTCAATGTTTTTAACATATAACACAGAATTACCAATACACTTTTATTGCAGAATTAATTTTAATTACCATTAAATGTAACACAAAGATGATACATCTTTAGATCAAAATTGTTGTTGCTGGTATTGAACCTGAAAAAAGTTTGTTATATCATTCAAGCAAGCACATCTAAAATGTGTATGATAAGGGATTTTTTGTATTTACAGATAACGCATCCCACTCAGTCTTTGTCCAAAAATACATTACAATCATTGTTCAAATTTTGTTGTTCAAAACCCAAGACTAGATCCCATAAAGCACATTATTTATTCTATGTTGAGGAATTGCTGACACGTCTGTCAACAATGATACAGCTCATCCATCACCTGTGTAATTTAATAAAATGATGCCTTTTCTTAAAGTTTGTGACATGGCATTCGTTCTTCCTGGACAATGCTCATTACACCTTCCTTGTTTTAGCCAGACCTCAATATTTCCTCACTGCCACATTATGAAACTCTGCCAAATAAATAGGAGAACTATCCCATCCATCACTGTTTAATTCCATGTCTTACAGAGAATAGCACTCGGCACGCACTACAATTCTAACAAGCCCTTGTAAACTTCAATGGGAAAGGGTTAGACTCTACCAGGAATTGGAACTAGAATCTGTCATCTTCTTCCCTTGTCAACCTACAGTATTCCTCATCCCCTAAGCCTTACGCTGTCTTATACTCACTATATGCCACTGAAATTCATAGAAGTCAGTTTTTTTAACCCATTCATGTGTCTGACCCAAATGCCTATGGTCAAAGTCATTTTTCACTGACAAAGAAGTGCATTTTCTAATAAGCCATTTGTCTCTCTCTTTCTTACCTTCTCTACTTGGGTCCTGTCCTACAGACTCCTTAATGTGTCTGTTTTTGAGAACGGCATCATTTTATGAAGACACTTGTCACTTGACAAGATATTCCCTAGCCCTAATATGTCTCTCACCCCCCTCCATTGAAAGAATGGTAAATTCCGGCACCTGTTCACTAAATTATACTGTGTAGGCCAGTATGAAGTGTCAGATTAATTATGTGTGAGAAAACAGTGTGATACAAAACCCCGGGGGTTCTAAACACATCTCTATAAAAATAAATGGTAACCTTTTATTATGATGCATTTCAAATGAATGAGTCATAAAAATAAAAGCAGTTTCTATATTAATTTTAGTAGAGCAACTATCAAAGGTTAGATTTTTTTTTTTTTTTGTAATGCTAAATTATTTGGCAGTTTTACCATTTCCAGCAGTAATGGGGACCGAAGGAGAAAATGTACATTATATATAATTTCATCTCTATGCTTTTACATGTCCCCATCACCAAATGTGTCATGTTCTGGAGTCAGGGTCTGAGGCCAGTAGCTATAGCAGTACAGAGGCACACCCCAACCAGCTGGATAAGTACAGAAGCAGGTTACCCTAGCAGATGACACAAGCTCATCTGAGGTGAGAAGCCTAAGTACTAATCGGTGTTCACCAGAGCTCTTGATGGTGCAGATGGGTTTTGCTGCATGTTAGTAACAGGTCGTGGTCCTCAGGATCGCCCCACCAGGAGATGAGAAAGCCGGGGGCCCAATAACACATATAGCAGGTAGGGATATGCAGAAGCGTAGTCAGTAAACAAGCCAAAAGTTGGTAACAAGTGGTTGCAGGTTGGGATCAAGCAGAAGCATAGTTGGGAAACAAGCCAAAGGTTGGTAGAAAGTGGTAGCGAAGATACGGATGGCATCAGGAGTGGCAAGAGCGAGGTATTGGCTGGAGAGAGCACAATAATCTATCAAACAGAAAGTGCATAAATATGGCTTAAATCAGGAATTTCATGGGAGGAGCAAATAGTTCCACGTTCAAGAAAAAATAGGGTTCAAGGCAAAATCATTCAAGGTATTGTCCAGGGAGCTATCCGACACCCCAATGGCTCAGCAAGAAGAGACATCACCAGACAGCCGAGTTTGCAGGTTCAGACCCAGGTCCTGACATAATACAATTGCATGTTCCTGTCATTTTCCAAGCCTGCACTCACATCTTGGTGCTAACCTACACCAGTCCACCAACATTTCTCTCTAGCAGCCTGCATTCTTATCACAGCTCTCCCCTAAATCGTTATTCCAGAGTAATATTGCCTTCCAGGAACATGTTGAGATATAACATGCAGTCTAATATATTGCAGTTGCCTATTCCAACAGGTTGCAATCATACTGTATATAGGTCTTCTCATCATTGTCTTTTCCCCTTTTCACAATATTGCATCACCCTTTGCGACATCCTCCCTTCCTTCACTTTACCATTTTACCATAGTGCCACCTCTATGCTGCTCCATTTAACAAGTATTATTTTGTATTGGTTCATTGTACCACCCTTTGCCTTCTCCATGGCAAGAACAAAAGTATTTTGATTACAACAGGAAAGGGTTAGAACACCCGTCAGGATTTTACATCTCTCTGTCTCCCAGTCTCGGGACACCCACATCCTCCTGGCATCATCAGAACAAGAATTAATGGTAAATCTTCGCAGTGAGGACAAAAAGTACCTCTTACCTATGTATCAAAGAGTTTTGACTGGAGGACAGTGAGGACAAAATCGAACTCTTACATACAGTATGTATCAAAGAGTTGTGACTGGTGTTGAGCTTTGACCTGGTACAGCTGATACTTAATTTGAAGATTAGCAGTATGCTCAAGCGGTTTTGCAGATAGCGGTGGTTTTCTAAAGGGTGCCCTTTTAAAAGGGCAGGTTTGTTTCCATGTTCTTCTCTCAAGGATTAAGAAAAGTTATTAGTGTAAAGCAGTGATGTTTGGCAGTCCTTAACATTACCTTACCCCACTATGTTAAACTTTGGAGAGTACACATCATTTGGCAGTTGCAGCAAGACTTTAATTTGGTAAAGTGTGTTTAACAAACACATCAAACAATGTTCTTAGGATTTTTTCCATTTTTTTCGTAGAACTTGATTAGTAATTATGTCAGTGGAAATAAGCCAGCAAACATCTGCTGAGGATAATGCTGGAGTAGATATACGTTTGCATTTTTCAGAGAACTGCAGCTGACTTGTTCGTGTATGGATTTTTTGTTGTGTTGAGAAGAGGGCTAACAAAACTCTTCTTCTTTAGTCTCTGTCCCTGTAGACAAAAGAACGCCATAATATGTTGCACACAAGCCATCTATCTTGCTAAATTAAAAAGTTTACCTAAAACCAAAACTTCTTTTAAGTTGTGGTCTTGAGTAATCAATTGTTAAAACCCCTGATGCCTTTTTTTGTCCCATTGGGAAGACTTCCCATCACTTCCTTTTCTGAAGACACAATACAAACGGAGAGGAAATCTCCTGGCATTAAGTGAAGATAGCAGAGGACAGTTTGACTAGGAGGGGAGTAAATAGGCTCCATATAGAAGCCTGACATTGGCTCTGGATATTTCTTTCTATGCATCAGAAGGGAAGTATACCTTTTTCTAACACCAATTCTTAGGCTATGAATTTATATGCAAAGTCAATAAAATCTCACTGCCTCTGACTGCTAGCCTCAGGAGATTTGGAGTGTAATTTGGTGATGTCATTACTGTGCTGCAGTTTGTTTTCCTTACTGGAGGCTCTGACATGAGGAAGCAAAGTCCTGCTAATACTAAAATGGCCACCACCACATATGAACATAACATTGCAAGCACTGTGGATAGCGCACAGGCAATACTGGTGATTGTTCATTTGCCCTCTGCCTGTCTTTTTTGGGTGAATCTTTCCAGAGTTTGTTTTTTCTTTAACTGAAGTGAACATCTGAGGATCTAACTTGACCACATGCTTATAAATGCCCACATGCTCATTTATTAATACTCATAAAAAGTGCAACTACACTTTAACCACTTCGCATCCAGGCCAATTCTGACATTTCTCTCCTACATGTAAAATTCATAATTTTTTTGCTCGAAAATTACATAGAACCCCCAAACATTATATATGTTTTTTTAGCAAAGACCCTAGAGAATACAATGACGGTCGTTGCAACTTTTTATCTCGCACGGTATTTGCGCAGCAATTTTTCGAACACGTTTTTTTCAGAAAAAAAAACAATTTCATGCTTAAAAAAAAAAAAAAACAGTAAAGTTAGTCCAATTTTTTTTGCATAATGTGAAAGATGAAAATCCCCATAGGCGACGCTTTAAAATGTTTTACTGGTTACATGTTTTGAGCTACAGAGGAGGTCTAGGGCTAGAATTATTGCTCTCACTCTAACGTTCGCGGCGATACCTCACATGTGTGGGTTGAACACCGTTTTCATATGTGGGCGGGACTTAAGTATGCGTTCACTTCTGCGTACGAGCTCACGGGGACAGGGGCGCTTTAAAAAATTTTTTTTTTTTATTATTGCTAATTTGACTTTTATTTTTGGAGTTTGACAGTTTAAAAAAAAAAAATAATAATTGAATGGAAGCAGTGAGTCGGTAGAAGCACCGGAGGAGCGTCCCCTCCCGCCGCCCATAAGAACGATCAAGCGGCGGAACAGCCGCTATGATTGTTCTTATGGTGCAGGGAATCGCCGGCTGAAAACGGCAATATCTGAATGATGTCTGTAGCTACAGGCATCATTCAGATATACCCCCGGAAAGTAGAGGCCGTCATATGACGGCCTCCGGATGGGAAGTGGTTAATGTAAACTAAATTAACTTTCTAATTTCAGCAAAATTGCAGTGTTTCCTGGGTTGCATTAAACCGGTGATAGCTTTCACTCTCTTTGGCCTTTTAACAAACTGTGAAAGCTAAAAGCAGTTTGTTTTGCTTTTGCTCTGCAAAACCCACAAATAAAAGTAGTGAATATGGTGAGAGGACCTTCACAGGGCTTTAAAATGTCACTCAAACTATTAATGGTCTGTTTGCTATAATTATTTTTATTTTTTTATTTATTACAGATATTCTTATAGCACTGACAGTTTTATGCAGTGCTTTAAATACTGCATATTCACATATGCCCCTGCCCTCAAGGAGCATACAACCTATTGTTGTTACTGTATTTATTGGCGTATAACACTCACTTTTTCACCATGAAAATTGGGTGCCAATAGCATGTGCGTGTTATACGCCAATACTTCAATTTTAGATGCCTTGTAGGGGACAGGGAGAGGGCTGCATTGATGGCAATGGTGTGGCTGCTGCATTGATGGCAATGGTGAGGCTGCATTGATGTGGACTGATGAGGCTGCATTGATGGCACTTGTGAGGCTGCAGATGGGCATTGATCAGGCTGCATTGATGGCAATGGTGAGGCTGCAGATGGGCACTGACCCTTATATTGCTTCAAAGTTTCTTATTTCAAATAATTTTTTTTTTCCTGATACTTCCCTCTTCAAATAAATGTGCGTGTTATACGCCTGTGCGTGTTATACGCCGATAAATACGGTACCTCACATACAGTGCATCTGGAAAGTATTCACAGCGCTTCACTTTTTCCACATTTTGTTATGTTACAGCCTTATTTTAAAATGTATTAAATGTATTATTTTCTTCAAAATTCTACAAACAATACTCCATAATGACAAAGTGAAAGAAGTTTGTTTGAAATCTTTGCAAATTTATTAAAAATAAAAATCACATGTACATACAGTGGTGTGAAAAAGTGTTTGCCCCCTTCCTCATTTCCTGTTCCTTTGCATGTTTGTCACACTTAAGTGTTTCGGAACATCAAACCAATTTAAACAATAGTCAAGGACAACACAAGTAAACACAAAATGCAATTTGTAAATGAAGGTGTTTATTATTAAAGGTGAAAAAAAATCCAAACCATCATGGCCCTGTGTGAAAAAGTGATTGCCCCCTAAACCTAATAACTGGTTGGGCCACCCTTAGCAGCAACAACTGCAACCAAGCGTTTGCGATAACGTGCAATGAGGCTTTTACAGCGTCCTGGAGGAATTTTGGCCCACTCATCTTTGCAGAATTGTCCTAATTCAGTTACATTAGAGGGTTTTCGTGCATGAACGGCCTTTTTAAGGTCATACCACAACATCTCAATAGGATTCAGGTCAGGACTTTGGCTAGGCCACTCCAAAGTCTTCATTTTGTTTTTCTTCAGCCATTCGGTGGTGGACTTGCTGGTGTGTTTAGGATCATTGTCCTGCTGCAGAACCCAAGTTCGTTTCAGCTTGAGTACACGAACAGATGGTCGGACATTCTCCTTCAGGATCTCTTGGTAGACAGCAAAATTCATAGTTCCTTTTATCACGGCAAGTCTTCCAGGTCCTGAAGCAGCAAAACAGCCCCAGACCATCACACTACCACCACCATATTTTACTGTTGGTATAATGTTCTTTTTCTGAAATGCAGTGTTCCTTCTACGCCAGATATACTTGGACACACACCTTCCAAAGAGTTCCACTCTTGTCTCATCGGTCCACAGAATGTTGTCCCAAAAGTCTTGGGGATCATCAAGATGTGTTGTGGAGAAATTGAGACGAGCTTTGATGTTCTTTTTGCTCAGCAGTGGTTTTCTCCTTGGAACTCTGCCATGCAGGCCATTTTTGCCCAGTCTTTTCCTGATGGTGGAGGCATGAACGCTGACCTTAACTGAGGCAAGTGAGGCCTGCAGTTCCTTGGACGTTGTTGTGGGGTCTTTTGTGACCTCTTGGATGAGTCGTCGCTGCGCTCTTGGGGTAATTTTGGGCGGCCGGCCACTCCTGGGAAGGTTCACCACTGTTCCATGTCTTCGCCATTTGTGGATAATGGCTCTCACTGTGGTTCGCTGGATTCCCAAAGCTTTGGAAATGGCTTTATAACCCTTTCCAGACTGATAGATCTCAATTACTTTCTTTCTCAATTGTTCCTGAATTTCTTTGGGTCTCGGCATGATGTGTAGCTTTTTAAGGATCTTCTGGTGGACCTTACTGTGTCAAGCAGCTCCTATTTAAGTGATGCCTTGATTGTGAACAGGTGTGGCAATAATCAGGCCTGGGTGTGGCTAGAGAAATTGAACTCAGGTGTGGACAACCACAGTTATAGTATGTTTTTTAACAAGGGGGGCAATCACTTTTTCACACAGGGCCATGATGGTTTGGATTTTTTTTCACCTTTAATAATAAACACCTTCATTTACAAATTGCATTTTGTGTTTACTTGTGTTGTCCTTGACTATTGTTTAAATTGGTTTGATGTTCCGAAACACTTAAGTGTGACAAACATGCAAAGGAACAGGAAATGAGGAAGGGGGCAAACACTTTTTCACACCACTGTAAGTATTCACAGCCTTTGCAATGACACTCAAAATTGAGCTCAGGTGCATTCTGTTTCCACTGATCATCCTTGAGATGTTTCTACAACTTTTTTTGGAGTCCATCTGTGGTAAATTCAGTAGATTGGACATGATTTGGAAAGGCACACACCTGTCTATATAAGGTCCCACAGTTAACAGTGTATGTCACAGCACAAACCAATCCATGAAGTCCAAGCAATTGTCTGTAGACCTATGAGACAGGATTGTATCAAGGCAAAAATCTGGGGAAGGGTACAGAAAAATGTCTACAGCATTGAAGGTCTCAATGAGCACAGTGTCCTCCGTCATCTGTAAATGGAAGTTTGGGACCACCAGGACTCTTCCTAGAGAGGGTCGCCCAGACAAGCTGAGCGAACAGTGGTGAGGGCCTTAGTCAGGGAGGTGACCAAGAACCCGATGGCCACTCTGACAGAACTCCAGCATTTCTCTGTGGAGAACCTTCCAGAAGAACAATCATCTCTGCAGCACTCCACCAATCAGGCCTGTATGGTAGAGGGGCCAGATGGAAGCCACTCCTCAGTAAAAGGTACATGACACCCCACCTGGGGTTTGCCAAAAGGCACTGGAAAGACTCTCAGTGCATGAGAAACAATATTCTCAGGTCTGTTGAAACAAAGATTTCTTTGGCCTGAATGGCAAGCCTCTTGTCTGGAGGAAACCAGGCACCACTCATCACCTGGCCAATACCAATACCAGTGAAGCACGGTGGTGGCAGCATCATGATGTGGGGATGTTTTTCAGTGGCAGGAACTGGGAGACTAGGATTGAGGGAAAGATGCAGCACTGTACAGAGACATCCTTGATGAAAACCTGCTCAAGAGCTTTCTGGATCTCAGACAGGGGCGAAGGTTCATCTTCCAACAGGACAACGACCCTAAGCATATATTTTTGCAATTTAAGCAGAAGCCAATTAACCAATCAGCATGTCTTTGGCGTGTGGGAGAAAACTAGAGTACCCAGATGAATCCCAAGTAAACACACATGCAAACTTGGTGCATATAGTGTCCTGATTGGACTTTGCACCGGAAACCACAATGCTGCAAGGCAGATGTGCTAACCAGTAAGTCCCCATGCTGAATAAGAGTATTAGTAATATTAGTACCTGACATTATATTTTTTCGAGCAGCAAAGATGCATTTGATATGATCCAGTAAATCACCTTGGGCCCTGCATTTTCTTGAAATGTTTTACTCTAATAGTGTATGTTGCTCTTAGTGTAAAAAGCATAAAAATTGTCAGGCTGAAGGGTAGGTGAATCCTAATCAGTCTAGGTGTCAATTCTTAAATATAATGTCTTCTTTAAATTGTAATCTACACTAGAATAATTGGAGCTAGATTCAGTTTGGTTATGAGAATGACACACTCACATTCTTCATACAAATTCCTATAAATTAAATCTATTTTCCAAAATGGTCATACAAGATATTTATGCAACAAGCATGTCCATAGACTCTGTAAACCAGGACATTGCTGGTTGTGCTACAATGTAACAAATAACGTTAACAGAAAAAAAGTTGGAACTTTAGAAACTACAGGAAGCTTATAAAACAGTGATTTATACAATTTAATATATCAGCGATTTAAAATGTCAGAAACAGACATTATTTTTCTGTTTATTGTTTCTCTACTTAATGTATTTTATTTATTTTTTTAGCTGCTTTCTATCGCAGTGAGCTCAACCTCAATTCTTACATGATATTCCTGTCCATGGGGCTCAAAGGAGATTCAGGATTTTATATGGCAACACTGTCAGCATTTTTCTTCTACAAACCAATAACCAGCTTTCATCCACTGAATATAATCACTGCTCTACCAGTTCTTCTTATTAGCTAGGTATCATGAAGTTGACATTGTTGATCATCTACACAACTAACATTGTCTAAATAAGACAGTGCTGTAAGAAATATGCAGGGATTTTTTTTTCACTAAATCCAGGTTTACTATATATAAACTGTTATAAAATTCTTATGTTTGAAAAAACATCAGATTGTTGTTTTCTGGTACTGATATCACTGTAGTCTATGGTGCAGAGGGTCCCAATGCATAGCTGATAAATAGTCACGTGCTTCCTTATACCTGGTTTGCTGTCACTACAATGGTGTGTGTGTGTGTGGGGGGGGGGGGGAGTATTGCAAAGGTGAGCATAAGTATGGGATAGGCTAGCAAGATACTCTGTTATTTTACCCTGAATGGGCAATAGACCCCTTGCACACAGGGATGTCTAGGAGCAGGGCACCCAGGAAGGACCGGAGCAGCATCCAGCCTTGCTGCAGGCAGCCTATCAAAGCCAATGGCAGTCTGGATGGGGCTGACCACTGTACCAAGTGGTACATGCATTTCGGGCTGAAAGTCCAGAACACAGAAGACCTCCGAGGTTAAATCCCTGGGATAGATGCACAGCCCAATGTGCAAAGGGCCTTAAAGTAGTGTTGCTGTTAGAATTAGGGTTAGAAAGAGGGATAGTCTGAGAGGAACTCTGCATTGAAGACTATTAGTGCCAAAGTCTCGACACTAAAAGCTAACATATCATAAAACAAGCTCTAAACTAATCATAACACCAACCAGAGTATAAGTGCAGGGGGGCCGAGAATGCAACTACTATTTGGGCTATGAGTTTATGAAGCTCAACAATACCTGTCTTTCCCACTTATTTATCCACGACTGTCCTTTACCTTCTTTTCCATTTAGTTTAGAAGCTTTACACCACCTATTAAACCTACAGAAATATAGACAAAAAGAACAAAGAATTATATTTAAAATTAGCAGATTGAAGAGGACCCTATATATTTTTTTTTAATTTATAAGGCATGATGGGTCTCTGTGCCAATTTTCATACAAGGCACTTTGACTTTTATTACGCCCATATGCAACTCTCCAGTGTGGTGTTTTGCTCAAATGCTTGCATTACTACAACTTGCATCGCGGTGCCATTTAACTTTGATTCACATGTGTTGCAGTGCACTGCAGTGCATGGTGGTGCACTACCTTGTGTTGTGGTGCACTGCATTGCAAAAAATGGTACATGCCCTTTTTTTTTTTTTTTTAAATGTGTTGGTGTATTGCTAGCCCATTTGAATAGGCTGCATTAATGCAACTCATGTTATGCATGGAAAAATATGCATTAAACACAACACACCAGAACATCAAGGTATGAACGGGCCTTTATACTGTTTAATAGAATGTCCTATTGTTTTCCTGCTAGGTCACTTGCTTAAAGGAAACTTGTAGTTAGAAAGAATAGTGACAACCATTACTGATCTCTAATTCTTAAAATTATAGTTTTATAGATATCAGCAGAGTAATGACGTCACTATTTCATAAGTCACTAATCTAAAATAAATATACACGCGTGGCCACCACAGAGAATTTTACTTTGTTACATGTTCTGGATTTGCATAGCAAGAGCAATTCTACTTTGTTGCCCTATTTTATCCACTGTTGTGTTCCAGTGTTACTTTTGTCCTACCTAAAATGATCCTGTTTGAAGGAAGAAAGACACCAGGGGAAGCAAATGGGAAATCTGGGAAACATATAGGAGAGCATAAAAACAGCACCAGAGAGCAATAAGATAAGAGATCAGGATTCCATATCTTGTGTCTTGGGGGAAGCTGGAATGTCATTCTCCTGCATCTATAGGCTGCCTAAAATGATTGAGGTAAACTGGCTACAGTATTCCAACTTGTACATAGGGAAGAATTATAAATTGTTGTGACTTTCTTTCTGATCTCTGAAGCTACATTAGCATCTGCTGCACTATTATACTGTATAGCTATTTAGAAGTTAGTGGAATAAACAGTGCTAACTGCATAACTGCCTAGAGGGTTCTTTACTGTAATGCCCTGTACACACGGTCGGAAATTCCGACCACAAAATCCATCAGATTTTTTCCGACGGATTTTGTCCGACACTGGTGTTGCATACACACGGTCGGACAAAGTTGTTGGAAAATCCAATCATTCTGAACGTGGAGACGTTCGTTGCCTACGACGGGACTACGTAGAGGCTAGTAGCCAATAGCTTTGGTCTTGTAATATGATCTGAGCATGCGTGGCACTTTGTCCGTCGGAATTCACTACACACGATCGGAAAAAGTCCGATTAAGCCCACACACGGTCGGAATTTCCGACAATATTGTCCGATAGGACATTTTCCGTCGGAAAATCCGACCGTGTGTACGGGGCATAAGAGCAGTAAGAATGTGGAATTCTCTTCCACAAGCAGTGGTTTCAGCAGGGAGCATAGATAATTTCAAAAAAACTATTATATAGGCACCTAAACAACCTTAAAGCTGAGCTCCATCCTAAAGTGGAACTTCCGCTCATCGGATTCCTTACCCCTTCCGGCGTCACAATTGGCACCTTTCGGGGGGAGGTGGGACAGGATACCTGTCTTTGACAGGTATCCTTTCCCACTTCCGGAAGTGCGCCGTGGCACGGACATCACCGCAGGACTCCCTCCTCCTCCTCCCTCAGCCGCCCAGCTAATAGGAGAGAGGAGCGGGGCCTCGCGCATGCACAGGGCGTTCCCGGCGTGAAGCCGAAAGGCTACACTGCCAGGTTACCTTACCCGCAATGGCGGAGGCAGCACCCGACAACTGATGGAGACATCAGCTGCGGTGTCGACATCGAGAGACTGCAGGAGAGATAAGTGTCAATTTATTAAAAGCCAGCAGCTGCAGTATGTGTAGCTGCTGGCTTTAATTTTTTTTTTTCCCCGGAACACCACTTTAACATACAGGGATATACAATATAATACTGACATAAAAGCACACACACAGGTTGGACTTGATGGACTTTTTTCAACCTCACCAACTATGTAACTATACCACTGCATGTTAAAGTGGTTGTAAACCCTTTACAACAACTTTCAACTACAGGCAAGCCTAATTAGGCTTACCTGTAGCTGCACTGGATATCTCCCAAACCTGCACGGTTTAGGAGATATCCCTGTATTTGCATGTGCCAACGTCATTTGAAACATGCACACTTAAGCCAACTAAAGCACTGACACGTACGCACCATTGCTTCAGTTGTACTGTGCTGTTCCCATCGGCTCCCGCGCATGTTTGGGACTGACATCATCGCAGCTCCGGCCAATCACAGCGCCGGAGCCACGGTACCCGGAAGTAACCTCTGGGATAGATGTCGCCGGCCGGAGGGGGATATGAGCACGGCTGCGGGGGCTTCGTTCTTGGGTAAGTAATTCATAATGAGCTAGTATGCTATGCATACTAGCTCATTATGCCTTTATCTTGCAGAGTGTTTTTTTTTTTTCATTAGGGTTTAAAACCACTTTAAGAAAAAAAGATTTTGGACACCTAATGAGGAGAAATAAAGATAAGTTACAAAGCTGCTTGCTGGCTAAAGTGAACTGAGAATTTCTTCAGTGGGAAGGGTCAATGCTCCTAATTTTTCCTCAAAAGCCGTGAGAAGGAACTTTTCAGTGTGCAATCATTTGGGCTCCAACATAGATCTCTGAGATTAGTATTGACACCCATTTGTTAGAAAACAGATACAATTTTACTAATGCCAAGTACACACGGGCCAAATGTGGGGCGACATTGGCTGTTTTTTTATTGAATTGAAACATTTTGCCTGTGTGTATGTCAGCCAGTCTGACAGATGCCAGCTGGAAAACTAGCAGCCGACTGGCTCTCGATCATCACTCTCAGCCAATGGCTGAGAGCGCTGACCAAAGTGTTCTTGCGGGGGGGCTGTCCCCCTGTCAGAACATAACAGCTTAGTGGGGGAGATCGCTTTTCGTCACATCAGACTGTTAGTACAGTGCCTCCGACCGGAGTTGTCAGTTTTCATCCATTCAACCCGCTGGGTTGAACCAAAAATACCTATTAGTGTGAACTAGGCTTTATTCTGGTACATTGGAGGTGTCTACAGCCTCAAGGTCTGAACACCGAGCAGAGCTGTTATGTGTAAAGGTTGTAGCGCCTACATCCCTGTTTTCCTTTCATTTTACTTATGGTTGCCAAAATGCTTATGTTTTGAAAGTTATAAAGTATTTGAGCTGCTCTATGCTTAAACATCCTTCTTTTTTTTCCCAGCCAGCCACCACCACTGAATAGAGCTGTTTAATATGTGCAGTCTCTGTTTTCAATGTGTCACCGGGAAGCAGGATGTCACCAAATTCAGTTAGGAGTAATAACCGTATAAATCTTTAGTTATGGGTGTTGCACACAGATAAGGGTTTTACGCTGACTTTTAAATCTGTATACTTGTTCTGGGTCAGTGATACCGCAAGAGCCAAATCCAGGGACAGCCATTCCACCAGCATCATAAAGAGTTTAAAAAAATGGCTGCCCTGTTTTTCTATTAATACAAGTATCCTTTATGTTGTAGCACTAAACCATGTTTACTTGAAGGTAATATCCTAAAAGAATACAGTCAGCAGCAGGGGTGTAAACATTTTAGGAAGGTGTGGAAACTCCTTCTGCCCAATGATTTATAAACTACAGCAGCTCATCTCTGCTGTATATCACGGAACATAATGTGAACCTCTACTGCTTTTTGGGTAATAGAATGAATTATTCTTTATATATAATGCAATGAACACTAGAACAGCCGCAGTTTTTGTGACAGACATGATGTTGTCATTTTACCACCCTAGCGGTCCCAACCATTGGATATGTATATATGAATATATGTGAAAGCAAAAAACCGCGCTACCCTAACACACACAAATGGTCACACAATTGGATGGGGGAAAGGAAAATAAGAAATAAAAATAAATAAATGAGCAAATGAATGGATCAATGAATAAAACCTAAACCGGCTGCAGAATAGTGGGATAAACACACATGAAATATAGAAAAAGAAAAACTGCGCCAGGTAAAACTAAAACAACAATAATAAAAACCAATACACATGAATGATCTGTGTATCTAATTAGTAGTATTTGAGGTACTAATAACCTAAGGAATAAAGTCTGCACACAGATTTAAAAGGGCATAGGCAAACAGTAATGGTATATTCTCAGGTTATCAAAACATGAAAAACAAATATTCGACTAAAGTTGTTAAAATATAAAACTGTGGACAATGGTAAATGTTATTTTTCAGAGTCTTTGTGAAAGATGAATAACAAGACAATGGATCAGAGTCCTCTTATGCGGTAGATTCCACTACACCAATGTGCTCCACTTCTAATTAAAGTGCCACCACCAGTAAGTAGGCTCCTTACCAGATGTATAGAAAACAAAAGCACTCAGGATTGAGCTATAGCCCAGGATTCCAAACATCAGGTATAGTTGCCCCTCAGACAGTATCCTCCAAGATCGGTATATTCAAACCAGAGCTCCAAAGCAGGGGGGAGGGAGAAGCACACTTCCAAGTGTCAGGATGGACAGATAAAGCACTCAAAGGTGCATCCAAAGGTCACCATGTAAATGACAAAGGCAGACCATAGCGTGATATTGTAAAAACTAGAATGGCTTTATTTAAAATCGGATATTACTCACATTCTTATGAACAGAATAAGCAGTAAGAAATCCAACGATTGTTTTAAAAGAAGCGCCGGCCGGCATCCAATCAAACCCTTTCTCCTTGTAACACGAACGTGGTGACGTCACTGCGCGTCCTCCCATACGCGTTTCGTCATCAACAGACGTTTTCAATTTCCCCATTGAAAACGTCTGTTGATGACGAAACGCGTATGGGAGGACGCGCAGTGACGTCACCACGTTCGTGTTACAAGGAGAAAGGGTTTGATTGGATGCCGGCCGGCGCTTCTTTTAAAACAATCGTTGGATTTCTTACTGCTTATTCTGTTCATAAGAATGTGAGTAATATCCGATTTTAAATAAAGCCATTCTAGTTTTTACAATATCACGCTATGGTCTGCCTTTGTCATTTACATGGTGACCTTTGGATGCACCTTTGAGTGCTTTATCTGTCCATCCTGACACTTGGAAGTGTGCTTCTCCCTCCCCCCTGCTTTGGAGCTCTGGTTTGAATATACCGATCTTGGAGGATACTGTCTGAGGGGCAACTATACCTGATGTTTGGAATCCTGGGCTATAGCTCAATCCTGAGTGCTTTTGTTTTCTATACATCTGGTAAGGAGCCTACTTACTGGTGGTGGCACTTTAATTAGAAGTGGAGCACATTGGTGTAGTGGAATCTACCGCATAAGAGGACTCTGATCCATTGTCTTGTTATTCATCTTTCACAAAGACTCTGAAAAATAACATTTACCATTGTCCACAGTTTTATATTTTAACAACTTTAGTCGAATATTTGTTTTTCATGTTTTGATAACCTGAGAATATACCATTACTGTTTGCCTATGCCCTTTTAAATCTGTGTGCAGACTTTATTCCTTAGGTTATTAGTACCTCAAATACTACTAATTAGATACACAGATCATTCATGTGTATTGGTTTTTATTATTGTTGTTTTAGTTTTACCTGGCGCAGTTTTTCTTTTTCTATATATGAATATATATATATTTATATATATATATATATATATATATATATATATATATATATATATATATATATATACACACAAGGAGGTTTCCCTGTCACGTGGAAGCACTTTGACTTAAGATATGCTACATTCCTGTCTCTTTTTCATGCTCCCAAATAGCATCAGATAGATTTTCAGATATCATTTATCTTTTGGAATGGGCAATTTTGACTATTTAGAATCCCTTTCGGAAGGGACCAATAAAGATCAAATCACTTTGATGAATTTGTGAGCTACCTGTTTAGTGTATGGAATGCATCCGCTGACTTTGTAATACACATGCAGGGAAAGATTAAAGGAAATTGTTCATTAATAGCTTGCTGTGTGTGAACACAACCGACAATAAAGAACTGTGAATGAGATTGCTTTCCAGCCAACTGGGTGTATTACTCAAATAAAAAGTCAATGACCGTTTTCCCTATGTATGGGAACTTTTACTTGTACAGGAGAAAAAGCTGTAAACTGGAAATGCTCTATCCCCTTTCTCCCGAATTTAGACTTCAGTCAGAACCTGTGACTGGAAACAGACAATAGAGAATAAATATGAATACTGCCCTCATTTCATGGTCACCTACTATGCAAATATGAAGAGAAGGAAATTTGTCTAATGTGGCCAGGAAAATAAGAAGTCAGATAAAAATCTGATATAATTTATTTTCCAATCTTCTTACAGATGCATTTTAGGTATGCATGTTACCTGCTTACTTGTGGTGCCAGCCACAGAACCAGTGTTCATAACAGCACTCTTTGAATACATTTTTCTGTTGATAAATATGTTAATAAAAACGCATTTCATTTTGAATATCTTTATCTCTTGCATTAATCTTTGTGTCCACCTTTGAACATTTTGTGCATACAATGATAATATCATCCATACGTTTTCAGCTTTGGCCGGTGCTTTATGAAAGTGCGCTGCCTTGTCAGGCTCTCTCTTCCTTGAAGCCGCTTATCATTTTCTTCACGTCTCTAGCATTTGTCTTCTTGAGATATTGAGGACACATCAGTCTGCTGTGGCCTGACAGGCGGACGGCAGCACCTGAGCTTCAACTATCCAAACTGATGACCAGCATCGCTAGATGAGCAACGTTTTATCTGTAAGCACAAACAGGGGTTATTTAAAGGTTGCAATCAAGTCACAAGGTTAAACCACTCTCAGCCTGCATAGTAAGGGGGGAAATTAGCTGCAATGCATTCAGACCCAATGGCTCAGCATATGCATTATCAAGTATAGCCATGGTATTAGTACATTATCAGATATTTGCATAATGTATGAGATGAAAGAATTATTCAGTAACCCTTTAGTGATTTTAGGTATTTCATAGTGCTATGAACCTAACAATGTTTTTTTTTTTCTCATCGTCTGGTTAACAAAAAAAGAAAAGTTGGGTTTCCTTCTCTTTGCCAGTGTTTTCTCTCAAGATTTTCTTTACTTATTTTGAGACAAATGCTCAATCTCCACCCTACCTTGACTGGTTACAGAGAAGAATCTATCACCTGTGTATGAACAAAGATATTTCTGAGGTCTGACTATACTTTATAATCAAGCTTTGAACCCAAACATGATTGCTTGATACCCCCTGAGGCCCCTACTGCAATACACCTCTACCCATCCATTTCCTTTGATGTCACTAATGCCCCGTACACACGATTTTGTCCGACACTGGTGTTGCATACACGAGGTCGGACAAAGTTGTCGGAAAATCCGATCATCCTGAACGTGGTGATGTTCGTTGCGTACGATGGGACTACGTAGAGGCTAGTAGCCAATAGCTTTGGTCTTGTAATGTGATCTGAGCATGAGTGGCACTTTGTCCATCGGAATTCGCTACACACGATCGGAAAAAGTCCGATAGGACTTTGTTGTCGGAAAATTTGAGAGCAGGATCTCAAACTTTTTCCGTCGGAAATTCCGACGGAAAAAGTCTGATGGGGCCCACACACGGTCGGAATTTCCGACAACATGGTCCGATAGGACATTTTCCGTCGGAAAATCCGACCGTTTGTACGGGGCATTATTGTGCATGGCTGTTACTGTTTAGAAAGTAGAAAGTGTTCCTCCTGTATGAAGGACCTCTTTTCTCAAGTATAAATCAGGACCCTGTACCTCTCCACACTGGGATTTTTGACGTGAGCTGCCCCACGTTTACAGTTTTTAATGCTGTTTATAATCACTGTATAACAGCATTTTGCTGGCTGTACATAAATAATCTATGTTTTGAAGGGAGGAGTTTATTAATTTCCCCAATTTCCTATGTATTTTTTCAACTGCCTAGGTATTTCCACTGTTTCCCACAGCTGTCCATGTATTGATCCACTTCCCAATATACAATATCTAACAGGTACATGCGCCAGGTGTGCGCATGCACATAGCTATCCAGAGACACAGCGAGAAGCTTTCCTTAGCATGGAGCACACATGACCCCAGGGTAAACCCACTGAGGGCAGTCGAGCGTAGTCAGTGTGAGAGGTAGGGTCACAGTGCAGTGGAGCAACAAGTGAACATCAGGTTCTGCTACAAATTAGGGAAAACAGAGACGCATGAAATGTTGTTGCAAGTGTACGGAACAGAAGCTGTGAGCACAAAATGTGTTTACGTCAGGTTCAAAGATTTTTGCGATGGTAAGGAAATGACTGAGGATGAGCCACGTTCGGGTCAGCCGTCGACAAGCAGAATACCAGACACGATCAAGCGAGTGCGACAAATGCTGGCACGGGATCAGTGACTGACTCTACAATTGATGGCAAAGGAATTGGGCATTAGTAAGGACCCCGTGCGCACCATCGTCCGCGAACATTCAGGTAAGTGGAAGATCCGTTCCCGGTTTGTGCCGCACAAGCTGACAGATGAACATAAAGCAAACCGGATTGAAACCTCTGGAGATTTCATTACCATGTGTGACCAGGATCCATCATCACAGGGGATGAGACCTAGTGCTACCAGTTTGATCTAGAATCCAAGCGGCAATCGATGGAATGCCGTTCACCGTCTTCCCCGTGACCCTGCTGACTTCTTTCTTTTTCCCCACCTGAAGAGCGACATGAAAAGCGCAATTTTTGCGGCTGTGGAGGCAGTCCAAGAATGTGTGACAGCAGTTCTGCAATCGATTCCTAAAGAGGCATTTGCCAACAGTTTCCAGAAGCTTTATGAACATTGCCAAAAGCGTGTTATGAAGGATGGCGGCTATTTTGAAGGCCAATAAAGGTAATTTGTTTGTATCTTCTGTTTTGTTTGTTTTCTGATACCATTCCCTGAACTTTTTAGACACACCTCGTACTTGGGCCTGTATTGCCATGTAAGTAGTATCAGCCATAGAAATAATATCAGTCAATTAAGTATTTCCACAATTTTCCATGTCTTGTCATGGCTGCTTCAAAATTTTGGTTATGCCACTACCAGTTCTGTACAACATAGTATACATGTATGTATGTGTGCTGGGGGGGGGGGGGGGGGGGGGTAAGTGATATAACTTCTGCCCCTGTTTGCTTTGTGTGCCACGGAGTAGTTATTATATTATAGTATAATAATTTGTTTGCTGTGGTTATGCGTATGTATGCTATAGTTTAATATAGCAGTAATAATAGAATAGGCATTTTGGGTGATTACAATGAAGCATTCTCTCATCAGTAGTTGAAATCCTTTCCATTTTAGTAGCTTTACAAAATTATAACCTTGAAGCTATTAAAATCAAATTCCACTTGTGTTTCAGCAAGTTTCTATTTAGAAATAAATTGATTACGCTAAATGTCATTTGTGAGGTGTCTACATTTTGTATAAGAACCATGTGAACACATTTTCTTCTTTTTTTTCTCTGGGATTGTATGGCTTATCTTGGGCACTGAACAGATACACCTGACAGATGAAGTACCCACAGGCAGATGATCATCAGTTACAGTCAGTCAGGTTACAGTTACAATGTCTCTGGTGACACAGAGCAGACACCCCGTGGCCAAGAGATGATAACAGGCCAGATTGGATTTTCCCAGCTAATTACTACTAGCCAGGGGTGTCTGCACGCTGCCATAGCACACAAGCTTGTGTGATTTGAGTATATTTGTTCATACACTGTTCCAAAAGAAAACAAATCATTCAGAGATCATGCATGAACAATTTGATTTCTCTATAATGTATTTGGCCTTTACTGAAGCAATGCATTATGTGCTTGAAATAAAAAGGCATAGGCGGCTTGGGACCAGGATGCAGCATATGGGAAAAATAGTTGGATCATTGAGAGTGTCCAAAATGTACAGTAAAGTGAGAAAATATGGAATATGTCTTTAAAGGAGTTTTATAGGCTTTATATATTATCTTATATATTCCTTAAAGCAGAACTAAACTGTAATAAACTGAAAACTCTATTTAATTCATGTGTAATATTCAAAACAAAGCCACCCATCCATCTATGTCTCCATGCTTTATTTTGTTAAGAAATTGCTTTGAAAAAGACCACTAGCATTTCTAGCTGGGGCCATCTTGACTAAGGGTAGATGATTCATGTAGCATTTACTTTCTGGAATCCACTTGACCTTAGCTTGGGCATTCAGGCAGGAGGTTGTGCTTAGCTGATAAAGCTCCTCCTCCCCTCCTCCAGATGAAAAAAAAGCCCATGAAGATCCATGGGATGTATGACATCATTTTGTCATAGGCCAGAAATCAGCAGGCAAATGTATTTGTTATTTATTTATTACAGGATGTATATAGCGCCAACAGTTTACGCAGCGCTTTACAATATAAAAAGGGAGACAATACAGTTATAATACATTAAAATACAAGAGGATTAAGGGGGCCCTGCTCAGAAGAGCTTACAATCTAATAGGGTGGGGGAGGTGATACAAAAGGTTGTAACTGTGGGGAATGAGCTGATGGAAGTGGTAAAAGATTAGCTGGAGACATGAAGAGATGAGTTTTCAGGGATCGCCTGAAGGTAGCTAGAGTAGGGGATAGCCGGACAGGTTGAGGCAGCGAGTTCCAGAGGATGGGAGAGGCTCTGGAGAAATCCTGGAGACGAGCATGGGAGGAGGAAACAAGAGAGCTTGACAGGAGGAGATCTTGAGAAGAGCGGAGAGGACGGTTTGGGATATGCTTGGAGAATAGCATATCAATAGCAAATAAAGAATTGTAAAAAAAAAAAAAAACGTAAATATAATATACCTTCCTATTTACTAATGCTAGCAGCATAATTGTAAATGTTTCATAAAACGTTGTTTCTATGCATGGTTTTTAATTATGCATGTACACAAGGGCAGTCATGTTTGTCTATTTCACCTTCATCCACACTTATTTAAAGTAGTTGTGCACAATCCTTGTACTTAACTATTCCTGTTTTTCCGTGCACAGATGGATTGATTATACTAGAAACTCCAAATGGTTTTAATGTTTCTTCAGCAGGCATGTCTACTTTAGGTACCGATCTCCCTAGTGGAAGGATCAAGTTTTTGGTGCACCTTTTACATAGCTGTATGCTAAAAGGTAGCCGCTGTCACTTTGTTTTTACAATAGGAAACCCTAATTCAGCTTGTGTTAAGCCTCTGACATTTGGAAAGTCCATTGTACTGGATGACATCCTTTAAGTGTAATATCTATATCTACTTTCAGTCCACCCCACCATTCTCTCCACCACAGGGACTCAGCAGAGTTTTAGCTTGTGATGGAATTTCTTCTATTAAGTTGATTCCTCCCAGGATCCTGTTCATTTCCAACTTTGAGCTTAGTGTTCAGTCTGCTTGTGAAGTATGTGCATTAAATTGGTAGTCCCACCAGATATCCCCAGCCCAGGAGTCAGCCCATTAATACCTTTGATTTGACGAATCCCTTTAGCTCTTTTGTGCTTGTACTGTTGAATGCTGAAAGAGATGGAGTTGCAATAGATACATCTTGGAGAGAGAGTGAAGCTGTCATAGCAGCATTATATCTTGTATTAGAGAGAGGAGACATATGAAATAAATCTTTGCCAAAGAAAGATAATGGAAATTCATCACTTTAGTCTGAGTTATTTCCCCAGATGTTCAGTGTTTTGCGATATTTGAATAACTTGTTTGAGGAAATTTGTCTGTTATACATGGACGTGGTCTATTTTTCAATAGAAAAAAAAGTTATATGGCATTAAACTAAATGCTAATTTTAGTTTTGTCAAAAGACAGTTTGAAAAGAGTACTATTTTTAGCAAGTTATAATTATGATCTATTCCAAAACATTTATTAGATGTGATGGAAAATGCTAGGAACATACAATGCAATAACTAGAAATTGTATGCGGGAATCAACCCAAAAATGAAACACCAAATTGCCCACTGACTTCTTAATTTTTAAGGGGGTCCCCCTGTTGTAGTTCTTGGCTCTGCTCCAAGCCAAAAAGCCACAGCCCTTTCTCCCACTTCTTTCTTTGAACTCTAAGTGAAAAATGCATCAAAAAGAACACATGAAACAGGTGAAGATCCAAAAAAAAAAAAAAAAAACCCTCAATATACCCTTCAGCATCTTCAAAGTGGTATGTTGGCATCTAAGGTATACAAAGTGAACTTAAAAGAGAAGTATGTTTTTTTTTTTTTTTTGATTCATACTTACCTTGGTGGATGGAGCATCAGACTGATGCTGCAGCTGTCCCCTGCTGTCTCTGCACTGAGAACCAAGCCACCGAACACCGCCAATGGCTCTGTTCTTACTCCTTCCTGAGAGGAAAGCTGCTGACTGTCAGTCAGCGTCTCTAATCTCTGCTCCTCCATGCTCACTGGAGCGCTGAGCTGTGGTGGGGCGGGGAGAGGCTGTCTTAGCAGCTCGCTTAGATGCTGAGACTGCCATCAATCAAGGCAGCTGGTGGATCCAGACTTGGAAGTGGGGATGACGCGCTGCCTCGAATGATGGCAGTTAAATGGGTCACAGGAGTGCAAAACAAATCCTGGCCCCCTACCCTATGTGAACGAGTATGGGGTACATCGTACCCCTACCCATTCACCTGGGTGACGTAGTGTCAATAAAAAAACACAGGATTTTAAAGTAGTATATTAGACAGCTCCGGGGGTCTTCTTCCGACTTCAGGGGTCTTCTCGCCGGGCTCCTCTGCTATCTTCTGCTCTTTTACCGCTCTTTTACTCCTTCATCGTTCGGGGGTCTTCTTCCGACTTCGGGGGTCTTCTTCCGACTTCTCTCGCTCTTTGGTTTTATCTGCCAGCTCTTTTACTAGCGTTGGCCTGGTCTTCTCGTTCGTCGCTGTCGCCGCAACCTTCTTCTTCTTCTTCTCTTCTTCCGATGTTGACACGATGCTCTCTCCGCCTGTAATGCTCGCTCGTCCCCACCCCCTTTCCTGACCGGCCGGGCTGTGTGCTCGGATAAAGGTCTAGTATGGACTTTGGGGGGACCCCCACACCGTTTTTTTGGCATAGGGGTTCCCCTTTAAATCCATACCAGGCGACGGGGCTTGCAAGGTGTCAATCTCGCCGATGGAGGCGGCGACATTGACTTACTTCGCTAGTCCCGTCTAACTGGAGTCATGTTCAAAATTAATGGACTTTACTCCGTTCATTTGAAAAGTCCGGCGGACTAGCACACAGACGAGCGGATTGTCCGCCGGACAACAATTTTAAGTCAAGACTTCTTTCTAAGACTTTTGGGAAGAAAAAGTCCGCCGGAGCCCACACACGGGTGAATTGTCTGGCGGACTAGTCCGATCGTGTGCATGTGGCAAAAGACTTCCCATCTCATACCCAGAACAATATAGGAGTCGATTTGTGTGGTGCTCAGCCATTCATAGACATCTTTGTATTCTGTGAATGAATACAAAGCTTCTTGTGACTGGCTGAGTCAGAGAGCAGGATGTCTTTCCACCTCAGCCAATCAGAGGAAGCTTTGTATTCATTTACAGAATCTGCCTATGAATGACTGAGCACCGTTCAAACCGACTCTGCAATGTTCTGAGTGCTTGGAGCCCATGCAACACTTAGTGAAGGTCCAAATGAACTATTTAAAGTGACAGGTACATGGAGATTAGCTTTTATTCCTTAATTGCATACATACCTATTCAGTAAAAAGATATTTATGTCTTACAAATATAATATATGCATCTGTAAAATGTTTTGTATTTTAACAGATTATCAAACATAATTTAACTTCACATGTATTGCTCTGCCGCTAGCAGTTTACTACTGATCAGCGCTAAATTAATTCAAATTTTGTTAATCTCTGAGTGCATTTCTATTATTTTTTATTATTAAGAAGTGATTTATTCTAAACACCTTTAGTCAGATCATTGTCCAGTTTTCATACAATAAAAGTAAAGCCCCATACACACGGTCGGACTTTTTCATGGATTCTGTCCGATCGGACCATGTTGTCGAAAAATCCGACCGTGTGTATGCACCATCGGACAGTGTACGTCGAATTGTCCGACGGACAAAGTCTTATCTCCTGCTGGATAGATTTGCCGACAACCCGGTCCGATCACACCAAATTCGATCGTGTGTACGGTTGTCTGACCGGACAAAGTGCTACGCATGCTCAGATCACATTACAAGTCCAAAGCTATTGGCTACTAGCCTCTACGTAGTCCCGTCGTAGGCAACAAACGTCACCACGTTCAGAATGATCGGATTTTTCGACAACTTTGTCCGACCGTGTGTACGCAAACCCAACATCGGACAAAGTACGACGGACATGATCCGACGGACCTGGTCCGCGGATTGTCCGACCGTGTGTATGGGGCTTTAGGGTTAGTCCTATGAATATGAGAAACATGAATAGATTTTTGCTAAAGGGTTACACTTGTAAAGTGGCTCCCAAGATCCATTTGGCAATATACTGCGCAAAAAATGGAGCCATCATTTAAAATTACTGACATGCATAAATTAATAAAACTGTTTTAGAAAAATACATTTTCTGCCATTTACATTTCAGCTTTAATTCTCTATTTAAAACGTTACATGCCCTTTACATACAGTAAGTAGAAGCTCTAGAACATGTTTTAATACAGCAAGTCCGTATATCATTTATTCTGGAACTGGCTGAAGACCAATTGATCCATGAGATTTGAAACTTGTTTCACTGTCGCTCTAGGGCTATCAACAAATTTCTTGTTCAGTGCCTCATCCAGCATTAGATTTTGCACTGTTTTTGTTTTTTTTTATATATATTGATCTAATCATAGGCCAGTGGTCTTTGTATTCTATAATAAAAATGGATCTTGGAATTCGTTTTATCCCAGCAGTCCTAAACTGCTTAATTTTTCAATTTTAGTATTGTGATCGACCTTTCTTACCCATGTTTTATATAAGCTATATGTTCCAGCTGAGACTGGTAATACGCTGATTTTTATTTCAGGGATAGATTTTTTGTCATTTATCAAGCAGAGCTGAAGTTACAGGGAGATGTACGAAGCTATTATGAGGCTGTTCAGGAACAGCGCTTTGACACTAGCTCTGTGCTAATTACTGTTACCTCAAATAATGGAGTGATAAAGACACATTTTACAAGCAATGAAAGTGCTATTAGAAACTCGCCTGTGATTATGCAAATGACTACTAATTGGCATATTACATATAGTGGATCTTATTAAGTTATTCTTGGATTACATTTTTATCATCTTATAATATGTTCTTCGCAATATGCATGTTAAACTGTTACTTTTACAAAAATAAATACCACCTTACCACCTTTGCATTGCTGCATTCTAGCAGAAATATACTATACGCAGTTACAGGGTAGCACCACATATATTTTGGGTTTGGTCAGATGCCAGTAGATGAATACTGTATGTGTGTGCATTTATTTATTTTAGATTTTTTTTTAAATATACTTTATTTATATATAGATATATACAAAAAACAAATAGTTTATTGGGGTACATTTCCCCCTGTACTGCAATGCAGCACATAAATACACCACATTCCAATCGCAATTACATTCACTCACTCAGTATGATGCCTAATGTGCTGTGCAGAGCAAAGTTCCCTGAACGCCTCCTTACCCCATAAGCATTATGTGGACCTTAGGATGCAATTAACATGCCTAATGGCATAATGTTAAACGTGCGTGCTTGAGTTGAACCCCTGCCACACATTTCCCACATGACACCACAGCAAAAAATCAGCTGTACAATACTTCAACAAAGTGTGAGTGGGGATAGGAAAGAGGGAACAGGGAGGCGGGGAAGAGTTCATTGGCACAACGTTTTTGTGAGACCTGTGTAAATCGGCTCATAATTGCGTAAATATAGTAAAAAAATACTTTCCTATTTGCAATCATATATGCAGCTTGGCAATAGCACTGCCAGTTGTGGAAACTGTAATGACAATAGGTAGCTTGTTGGGTTATCTTCTTTATAATAATGTTCCCTCTGTTTTAATCAGAAAGGATGCTAGAGGGTGGGCATGAAAGCATCAAAATTGAAAATCTGACCCCTTCAATTTATTACTCGTTTGCAGCTGCAACTGCTTGTAGCAATGCTGTTTTTGAGAATGCTTGCAGAGACTGTGCCACCATCCTTGTATGTACTCAATTTGTAAATCTTTGTTATATTTAAAAAAGAGTAAACTAATTTGACAAAAATGCTTGCAAAGGAGCACAATGGCAAAGTGTTGAGTGCATGTAGGCAGGTGCAGTCTATATTCTACACTGCAGCTGGCGGTTGTCCACAGCGACAATGCAAATAGGGAGGAAATCAAGAGTAATCTAGTTCCTCTATGATTTCCTCATTCACAGGGAGGCAGCTATCCAATTGGATGCTGGCACCCCTGGTGGCTTTGGTGGCCATTTTGGGTCAGGCAGAGTCTATTTAAGCCGATATAAAAAAAAGACTCCTGCACTCAAGGGTGATGCAATGGCAGTGGATGTTACATAGGATCATGGTAGCTCCAGGCAGATGCGCAGGCCTTGCTGCCCTCCAGGGGTTGGGGAGAACCCAATGAAAACACTGTAAAAAAAAACAAAAAGGGGGCCAGCACAAACCCAAGGAATGTTTATTAACATAGGATAAAAAGAGATATACCTTCCAGATAGCTGACATGTTTCAAGGGGAGAAAGAGGGGATCTCCCCTTGAAATGCGTCAGCCATTCTGATGGTCCTCCGGCTTGTTGAATACAGTCTAGGTGACCGGGTCACTGTGTGCCCAATATTTTTTTGACTGTTTTGTTTGTGAGCTAATCTCTTTTATCTTATATTAATAAACATCCTTTGGGTAATGCACAAGGCTGGTGCACCCTCTTTTCGTTCTTTTAAAGAGTCTATTTAATGCCATGGCTTCTGGGTTTAGCGCACATTTTTTCCAGTGGCAGTGTAGGCACAGGATACCCGTCTGTCAGGAAGAGTGCTTAGCATCAGGGAAAGTTTATGGAGGAGTAGGGAGAGTGCAGGGACCCGCCATCCTTCTTGGAAGCCTCCCCATTTGGGTACGGACCGGTCAGGCTGCATTCCGCTCCTCAAGGCAGACATTGTCCGCACCTCTGAGTCTTCAATCTACTTTTCTATCATTGTACAACTTGTAAGTGCTCCTGGCTGGGTAGCCTTCCTGCCAGGTCAGCTGTGTTTTGCTGGACTTCTGTTACAATATATCCCTGTTACTGCACTTGAACTCCATGTGTTTTCTGCCCACAGCATCATGCTGCACCTACCCGCATTCAGAGTACAGCCACAAACTCTGAGACAAATGAACCCATTTGAACAGAACACACTAATGGTTAGCTTACCAGGTAAAACAAAATGATGCCTGGTAGTGTCCTAAGTAATCAAGCAAACAGACTGGTGTAAATTGCAAGTCTGAAACACTAAGGTACAATTCAGACCTTTCTGGTCTAGTGAGGTGTTAAATCCTCTTATGTCACACTTTGACGTGCACTGAGTGGATGCAGCCTGTTCATTTAAATGGTCTGCCATAGCATTAAAATGGAACAGTGAACTTACCTATAGTATTTTCCAAACAAAACACCACAAGGCACAGAGTGCACGAGTCAGAAGTGTGTAACTTACAGATTGCAGGGATCAGGTGAACGTACAACACAGAGTGCATGTGTCAAGGGAACATAATGTACAGAGTATAAGGGGCAGGAGTATGCAACACACAGAGTTCAGTAGTCAGGAGTACATATTACACAATGTTGCAGGAGTCAGGAGTATATAATGTACAGGTATGTAATAAATAGCACAGAACACAGAGTTTGGCAGCTAGGGGTACCTATTTTGCACTGTATGGTACAAATTCCCTATTGCTGAATATTTTATTTTGTCCCATATTGTCCCATGTATTACGTATTCTTAACTGCTGCTCCATGTAAACTGTGCTACACACACAAATAATTGATTTAATAAAACTGGAGTGCAAAATCTGGTGTGGCTGGTGCATGGTAGCCAATCAGCATTTAACTTCAGCTTGTTCAATTAAGCTTTGACACAACAAAAGAACTCAAAGCTGATTGGTTTAAATGCAGATCTGCACCAGATTTTGCACTCTCCAGTTTTACTAAATCAACCCCTATGTATACTGCAGACCACAGGTGCTCCACGCATACAGAATGCAGTGGTCAGGAGTCAGGACTTGATGCAGGAAAAGCAAAGGAAAACCAAGTATTTTAAATAATTACTCAGTTTTTTTTCCTTTGCATGAAATACAGTATATTTTTATTGATTTCCAATGTGCCTTTGAAATTGCAAGAGAATTATACTTCTCCTTAAAGAGTAAATTTCCTAGCACAGCTCCCTTCCTCCTTGCACATCATAGTCCTCTCCAATTCTGGGAATGTCCTAGCCCATCATCTCTTCTCCCTTTACCTCCCTACTTAACCTATTTTGTAGCAGCTAGAGGAAAGGCAAGAGGGGAATACTATAGAGCAACACTTGAGTGACAGCTCAAGTCTGCTTGGGCTACTGACATCACATCCAAGATATCGGGAGAAGACCTGGAAAACAGTGGTTATCACTGTAAGAGCTACAAAGCCTACAGTGATTTCTAGCTTCCACAGGGAAATCACAGGTATGATACATACATACTTACATTGGTCCAAGATGGACCAAAGTAAGTATGCTTTAAAATCCAGACCTGGAATTTAGATTTAACACACAGTGCAGAGGGTGGTGTTTAGGTGTATGTAACATATAGCTCTGCTTACTGAGTACAGTGTTAAAGAGTCCCCCCCCCCAACACCTCATCAGAGTGCAAATTTCCCAGAAAAAATTAACATTTCCCCACCAAGGGAAACTCTTCCCCTTCCCCCACCCCACAAAAATCCCCCAAGCAAAAAATCTACCCACAAAAATGTCCCCTTTGCACAAATCTACCCCCTCCTTCACCTGCTCTAAGCAAAAATACAGACCCCCTAGTAGAAAATCCATTCCCAGCCCCAACTCTCTCTCAGGTAAAAATGATCCTCCCTCCAGCCTACCCCAATCCCAACCCCCCCCCCCTCCCCGGTACAATCTCCCTTAAAGTCAATATCTTTCCTAAACACCTAAAAGTTATACATTTTGGAGTTTGCTCGCTTGTAGGTGTGACTCATCTTTGCAATTTGGATTCACTTAGTTACTAGTGTTGGTGGTCCTCACTGGTACTCTGCCTGTCCTGACCATAGCTGTGTTTTCTGATAACATGTTTATCCCTGTTATGGTTTGGTTTTGGTTACCCCCCTCCCCACGACTACTTTTTTCAGCACATAAGGCCAGGGTGAAATCTAGCTTTCTAAGAGCCAGTGAGCACAAAATCTTTACCTCAACTCTAGAATCTCCTCGTTTACATATAACATTTATTGTTTTATTGGTCCTAACCTGGCTTAGAATATTATAAATGGGGAAAAGTTGTGAGGCCAATCCATGGGGAAAAGACAGCTTTTTCCAACTATGGCCTGCTGTGCCTATGGATGAATCCTTACCTGCATATGCCACTTCATTAATGTTTGAGTTCTTGCTGGCGAGATTAACCCTTTCTGTTTGTTCTAGTAACCATTGTCATCAAGATGTAACAATTGTGCCTACCCAGAAGGACAAACATTCTCTACTTTATCCAAAGCTAATAAAAAGTTTTGGCTTTAGGTGTAATTTAATTCTCTTTTTTTCTGCTATTTCTTGTGCACGAGTCTAACAATGATTGAGCAGTTTCATGCCGTATGTAGATAATAAACTGATCTGTGAAAACCTAAACATTTTGTTGTATGGGATGTGATGGTTCATTTGATCGGTGGCAAGTGCCTGGTTTTTCAATTGATTGCAAATGTTTCTTTTCAAACTCATAATAAATGAATACAATTGTTTTTTTAGAAAAAGTATTTTCAAAGGTAATGGAATTCAAATAATTTTTCCATGTTTATGAAGTGTAACATTAACAGAAATGTTTCAAGACAAAGCGCAGATCAATTTAACTTTGAGAGGTCAGGGTATTTTATTGGGTAAATTGTGTGAGATGATACACAGTGAAGTGACATACTTTCTGTTAAGAGCAGTTTAAGCACCAGCTTCTCTATTGATAAGTATGAAATGTTTCGTAGAAAAAAATAAAAACCCTGGACTAAAAGCATCAGTTATTGTTTGCAGAAGATTAATTTAGTAAGGGCCTGTAAAAAGCCATTTATGAATGCATAAAATGGGTTTGTTGATTTGCCTACCGATTTATCTATTTGTTTAGAATTAGATCTGCAGCACTGTGTCCAAGAAGACATATGCTGTACAAGACTGCACTGTTTAGGAACGTCAAATAGCATGCCTTTCTGCCAGAGATAGAAAAACTAGGTTATGGTAATGGCTTCCAGAGGAAGCTGGACTAAGGCCACTTAGAGATGGGCAGTTCCCTCTTCGAGAATATCAGGCAGTGATATATCTGCCAACCCTTACTAGGAAAACACTCTGACATATGCAATATTTCACAAAGTGTTATAGTACTGAGAAAATGTCTCAAATGCATCAGTCCAATGGAATGAACACTTGTTATTTTGTTTTAATATCTAAATTTTTGGTCAGCCACAAAGTGAGGACAGGTAAAGGAGAACTATAGAGAAAGCTATTTGGGGGAGGTCATAAAGGGTGGTGTAGACAGCCTTTAGAATTCACCAAAAGTGTCAATGCTTGCGCCCAATTTATGTAGATAGGGAAGGATATGTCACTAGCACACCAGGGATCTCCAAAAAAAGAGGCCAAAGCTTTATTTCATGATCACATCACAGCTAAAATTTGCCACACAGCATCTGTTCATCAGGCGAGGAACATAGAGCCTGATGGGGAAATGTGAGACTAGTTCCCCATCAGGTTCGCTTTACTTTTGATTGACAGCACACAGGAGTAGGCAGATCCTTAGCCACTGTTTAGTCCAGAATTGGTTTTTGAATCCACCCACTGCTGTATGTCATCAATCGGAAGTGAAGTGGGCCTGATGGAGAACTAGTCTCTCAGTTCTTTATTATTGCCAGTTTCCTAAACTGAGAACTGGTGGTAATTCCAGAACCAGGTGGTAATTCCAGATTCCAGGAATCTGTTACTGCCATAGTGACAGGTTCTTAACCACTTGCCGACCGCCGCATGTACATTTACGTCGGCAGAATGGCACGGCCAGGCAAAGGGGCGCCTGCGGCGCGCGCGTGACCCTTCCGCAAGCTCTGTGAGTAGAATCACGGGTCCTGCGGACTCTATGTCCGCGGGAATACCCGCGATCGTCTCACAGAGAGGAAGAATGGGGAGATGCTAATGAAAACAAGCATTTCCCCATTCTGTCTAGTGACACTGTCACTGATCATAGCTCCCTGTGATTGGGAGCTATGATCAGTGATGTGTCACACGTAGCCACGCCCCCTAACAGTTATAATCACTCCCTAGGTCACACTTAACCCCTTCCTAGCCAGCTAGTGGTTAACCCCTTCACTGCCAGTGTCATTTTTACAGCAATCAGTGCAATTTTATAGCACTGATCTATGTAAAAATGACAATGGTCCCAAAAATATGTCAAAATTGTCCGATAGGTCCACCATAATGTTGCAGTCATGATAAAAATCTCAGATCGCTGCCATTACTAGTAAAAAAAAAAAAAAAATGATTAATAAAAATGCCATAAAACAAACCCCTATTTTGTAGACGCTATAACTTTTGCGCAAACCAATCAATAAATGCTTATTGCGATTTTTTTTTACCAAAAATATGTAGAAGAATATGTATCGGCCTAAACTGAGGAATATTTATATATTTTTTGGGGATATTTATTATAGCAAAAAGTAAAAAATAATGTGTTTTTTTCCAAATTGCCGCTCTATTTTTGTTTATAGTGCAAAATATAAAAAACGCAGAGGTGATCAAATACCACCAAAAGAAAGCTCTATTGTGGGGAAAAAAGGATGTCAATTTTGTTTGGGAGCCACTTTGCACATATGCGCAATTGTCAGTTAAAGCGACGCAGTGCCAAATCGCAAAATGTGCTCTGGTCTTTGGCCAGCCAAATGGTCCGGGGCTTAAGTGGTTATTAATTAAGAACTGCCATGTTGGTAATGTTACAATTACTTGCCTGAATTAGGCGCTGGTTCTTAAGGTAACTACTGCCAGAAAAGTATCGTTAGGGCTGTTTTGAATTTCCCTGAATGAATTCTGATGAAGTGCATGTGGTTCATACATATAATGATCATATTAGTACATTCCTTTTTTTTTTTTAAATGTTGCATGTTTTTAATTTATTTTTTACTTCCTTCCTGGCCAGCTCCAGCATCATTTTAACTGGGTCTTTACACCCAGGGTTGGTTAAGGACTGCCCAATCACATGATCACTGTGATTGGCTGTCACAATGGTCACATAAGGGGGGGGGGCAGTCCTGCCTGGTCCTGATCATTACTAGAGACTCAGCTGTCTGTGACAGCTTGGTCACTGTGCTGGGAGTGTGCTCTCAGAAGATGAACCTTAGCAATCCATGGATGCATATGTGCAGCGTGTGGGCATTATGTGGGCAGCAAGAGGTTAAGTATATGTGAACCCAGTTACTATAGATTTATGAAACATGGTAATGTACCGTATATACTCGAGTATAAACCGAGTTTTTCAGCACATTTTTTTTGTGCTGAAAGTGCCCCCCACGACTTATACTGGAGTCAAGCACTTTTCTGCAGCAGAGAATGACATTTTCAGACCCAACTTTGAGGCCTCGTATCTCGGGGCCACTTGGTGCTAGGAACCCCATATTTGGTGTGCAAACCAAGTGGAACTACAACATATCCAAATGTGGGGTTCCTAGCACCGAGTGGCCCCGATATACAGGGCCCCAAAATCGGTCAACTGTGTCCATCTGCAGCAATGTCATTTCGGGACCCTTTGGCTGCAGCTAGGGGGCATCTAGGAACCCTTAACTACCAAGTTTGAAGTACTGGGGACCTATGGCTGCAAATGGGCACAGTGAGGCATGCAAATGGGCACAGTGAGGCTGCAAATGGCATTGTTGACCCTCTTTTACACTTACAGTAGCTGCGCATTTCTCACCCTAGGCTTATACTCAAGTCAATACGTTTTCCCAGTTTTTTGTGGTAAATTTAGGTGCCTCGGCTTATATTCGGGTCGGCTTTTACTTGAGTATATACAGTAATTCATGTTCAATATTTTTACATCTGAAGCTTTTATTAAAATAATATCCAGTGATTCTGCCGGGAAGGTCAATGTTCAGGCACTGCTTGTATGGGATGACAACAATGTCTCCCAATTGTACTTCTGTGTTGCCACCTTGTCACACAAGCTTCTGATGGAGACTACAAATCCCCATTTCAACACATATACAGTGGTGTGAAAAAGTGTTTGCCCCTTCCTCATTTCCTGTTCCTTTGCATGTTTGTCACACTTAAGTGTTTCGGAACATCAAACCAATTTAAACAATAGTCAAGGACAAGACAAGTAAACACAAAATGCAATTTGTAAATGAAGGTGTTTATTATTAAAGGTGAAAAAAAATCCAAACCATCATGGCCCTGTGTGAAAAAGTGATTGCCCCCCTTGTTAAAACATACTATAACTGTGGTTGTCCACACCTGAGTTCAATTTCTCTAGCCACACCCAGGCCTGATTATTGCCACACCTGTTCACAATCAAGGCATCACTTAAATAGGGGCTGCTTGACACAGTAAGGTCCACCAGAAGATCCTTAAAAGCTACACATCATGCCGAGACCCAAAGAAATTCAGGAACAATTGAGAAAGAAAGTAATTGAGATCTATCAGTCTGGAAAGGGTTATAAAGCCATTTCCAAAGCTTTGGGAATCCAGCGAACCACAGTGAGAGCCATTATCCACAAATGGCGAAGACATGGAACAGTGGTGAACCTTCCCAGGAGTGGCCGGCCGCCCAAAATTACCCAAGAGCGCAGCGACGACTCATCCAAGAGGTCACAAAAGACCCCACAACAACGTCCAAGGAACTGCAGGCCTCACTTGCCTCAGTTAAGGTCAGCGTTCATGCCTCCACCATCAGGAAAAGACTGGGCAAAAATGGCCTGCATGGCAGAGTTCCAAGGAGAAAACCACTGCTGAGCAAAAAGAACATCAAAGCTCGTCTCAATTTCTCCACAACACATCTTGATGATCCCCAAGACTTTTGGGACAACATTCTGTGGACCGATGAGACAAAAGTGGAACTCTTTGGAAGGTGTGTGTCCAAGTATATCTGGCGTAGAAGGAACACTGCATTTCAGAAAAAGAACATTATACCAACAGTAAAATATGGTGGTGGTAGTGTGATGGTCTGGGGCTGTTTTGCTGCTTCAGGACCTGGAAGACTTGCCGTGATAAAAGGAACTATGAATTCTGCTGTCTACCAAGAGATCCTGAAGGAGAATGTCTGACCATCTGTTTGTGTACTCAAGCTGAAACGAACTTGGGTTCTGCAACAGGACAATGATCCTAAACACACCAGCAAGTCCACCACCGAATGGCTGAAGAAAAACAAAATGAAGACTTTGGAGTGGCCTAGCCAAAGTCCTGACCTGAATCCTATTGAGATGTTGTGGTATGACCTTAAAAAGGCCGTTCATGCTCGAAAACCCTCTAATGTAACTGAATTAGGACAACTCTGCAAAGATGAGTGGGCCAAAATTCCTCCAGGACGCTGTAAAAGCCTCATTGCACGTTATCGCAAACGCTTGGTTGCAGTTGTTGCTGCTAAGGGTGGCCCAACCAGTTATTAGGTTTAGGGGGCAATCACTTTTTCACACAGGGCCATGATGGTTTGGATTTTTTTTCACCTTTAATAATAAACACCTTCATTTACAAATTGCATTTTGTGTTTACTTATGTTGTCCTTGACTATTGTTTAAATTGGTTTGATGTTCCGAAACACTTAAGTGTGACAAACATGCAAAGGAACAGGAAATGAGGAAGGGGGCAAACACTTTTTCACACCACTGTACATAGAGATGATCCACTGTTGTCCCCATCAGAAAACCTAGATGGAAAGTGGCTGCAAAAGACTGCAGGGGATCGGCAACACAGAGATGAAACAAAGGATAGAAAATTGAATTTTTTTTTTTTTTTTTTTTAATGCAACTGTTTATGATACAAAGTGTTTTTAAAAAAGCAGGTGACATTTAGTTTGCATCTACTTTAATCCTGTGAATAAAAGGTAACAATTATAACCACCCCTAGAAGGGTTTTAGTTTGTTGCAACCCTTGACACTATTGCTGGACTGCTTTGTCTGATTGCAATAGTTAAAATATGCAAAATAGAAAGGTTATTATTATTGTATCATTACAAATATGAAAAGAAGACTTTTTGTAGAAAGCAATATATTTTTTTCAATAGAGGTCCTTTAATATTCATAACTATGAATGATATTCAGGTAAAGGAAATCTGACACAAGCACTATATTCTGCTCACATCAGTCACAATGTAGACTTGGAGTTACTGTGTAGCATTTGAATATGAGTCCCAAAGTGTAAATATAAGTCTATTGTAAGTAATTCCCTGTAGATGAATCTGTCTGATCTTTGCTGCATAAGTTGCCCAGACAAGATCAATATGTTTGATAGTGTAAGAGAGCATGTTAGGGTTGATAGCATGTCAAGCAAGCTCCCACTGGCAAGAAGAAAATAGATGACATGACAAGACCTTTGGCCCCTTTTGTTGGGTTTTAGTCGAAGCTGTGAGTATTGTTAAAAAGGTTTCATCCACTTTATTTTACATCAAAACAGATCTAACAGTGAAGGCTTTCTCTGCTCAAACTATTTATATGACATTATGTTGAATGCCTGCATGGAGCATGTATTTATCTGGAGCCCCGCAGAAAATATCCTATGGTTGTTGAATGAATATGAAGGTATTATATGGCATTATATAGCAGGATAATGATAATGAACCTGGTGGGAGGTGAACCTTTAGAAAATTACATTTCCCCTTACTAGAAGGCAACTATTTTAAAATGCTTCTCAGAAGCCAGCAATCTGTACATCTCAACCAAAATGTCATATTGTATTTACTGATTTTGCTGCAATTCGTCCTCTAGAAGGCAGCACCTAATCCCATCTCGCCCACCCTGTTAAGCATGTTATGCTCACCTAAGTACACCATCAGGGTCTCTTGCTGGTAAAATGTCCAACCACAGGGGATGGTAATCCAGGGTTGCAGATCTGCCTGTACTGACTTCACCACTGATATTCCTCTTCTGGATCCTGAGAGAAGAGCCAATAGGAAGTGACACAGACATCCAAAGAAGGACCTCATCTCTTGTAAACAGAAGAGAGAAGATTTGGGACTGGAACATTATGCTACCACAAATGTAGGTGAGCAAAATGGCCTTTTTTTTTTAATGACAGGAATAAGTTAGAGGAGGCGTTGGGAGGTTGTGTGTATGTTTGGGAGGGAGAGGGGGAGACCTGGAGTTTAGCGTTAACATTTTTGCTCACCAACCTTTGCAATTTACAGACAAGAATAAAAGATGTTATCTTCAAGGACAGTTATGGACACTAATATTTTTTTTAATATACTCATTTATTTTTATTTTTATATATATATATATATATATATATATATATATATATATATATATATATATATAATGGCTTACCAGTTCTTAGATGTAGTGGCTTTATTAGTATTTCCCTTTTAATTTTGTACAAGGAAGAGGTAAACACTGCGCTGCCCAAAAAAATAAAACTAAGTAGCAGCTAACCCAACAAATTGACAATTTGGTGCAGAGTAAAACGAAAATAAAGTGTAGCGCTACACTTTATTTTCGTTTTACCCTTTTAATTTTGACCTGGTTATTCTACTAGTAACACACTTCCTGTCCTAAGGTGAGAGCCCTAACTCACGGTACTTTATAGAGGAGCAGCATTGTCACACCGGGACAGGAATAAATGACTCCTCCCCTCCCTCCCTTTCCCTTTCCTCCCTCCCTTTCCCTTTTCCTCCCTTTCCCCTCTCCTCCCTTCCCTGCCTTTCCCTTCCCTTATCTTTCATTCCCTTCATTTCCTTTGTCAGTTAAATATTTCACAGACCAAAGGGAAGCAAAAAGTTAATTACTAGGGTTAGTTTGGGTAAAAAATAAAAAAGAATTCCCCCATAACCCAGTAGCCATAATATTCAGGTGCTGTGGTAGTTAATACAAGCATTTGCCCCTTTATTTATTTTTTTGGAAAACAAAGTATATAAGAATAAATATAGATATCAAAATAAAAACTAAAATAATACAAGGAATAATACATTTAAGGAGGATTTTTGGGGAAGAATTGAACCCCCCCCCCCCCCCCCCCCCCCCCCCAAAAAAAAGGGTCCTCAGGCTCTATGGCTGATAGGCAGAAAAAAAAACTTTTTGTTTTCTAAGAATGCTAATAGGTTCTGTGAAAAATTAAATAGCTTTGGGTGGGATTAAGCCCCTTTCATAGATCCTAGAAAGCTATCCAGATATATTTATAAATGTGAGGTTGTAGGCAGGTTGAAACTTGTATAGTCAATTGAGCCAGCAGCTGGCTCAGGCTGGGGAAGGGGATTAAATGTTTCTAGCTCAGTTCCCAAGCTTTTGGTCCTAGCCAGTCCATCTGTGCTATATAAAGTAGGATGACTGATGTCCATAAGTTCCAAGTTGGAGGTTTCATCAAGTCTAGTGCATTCCAGCTTTCACCTGTGAGAGCAATCGTTTGGCCCCACTGAAGAAACCAAGGTTTTCTGAAGACATCAAAGCCATGGACAATGCCATAATGGACTTTCACTTTATGGATGCATGCCTGGACCACTACACTATTCTAGTTAGGATTAGGGGAAGGATGTTGTTCATGTTGACATGTTCTACTGCATTTCTTCAGTAAAGTTATATTAACTGTTATGGACCTGGTCACCCAAGGGGTGCATGTTGGTTTGGTCATATCTAAAGAACCTGAGTCTGTAAAGCACTATGAGGTAACATTTCTGCAAAAGGGTTAAACTTGGCAAAACAAGGAAAAGAGTAGTATGGTTGCTATGACTAAACAAGTGAAGGCACAAACTACAAGCAAGCAGTCGTTAGGCATGGTATCTGGTAAGGTGGCAGGACCTCCAGTAGCGAGGGGGGTTGTTATTAGGCTCCCTCCCTCGGTATTCAATAGCGACAAGATCTGAACCCACGACACAGAGATCTTTAGCCTGGTCACGAGGTACGGGAAGGAAGGAGTTAAGTGAGAGCATGCATGAGGTCCTTGCTAGGTGCTCGACGGGACCCCATTCTGTTACTGGGAGTGAGGTAACCGAGGAACACTGGACTGGTGGAGTGGGTGCTGAGTTCAGTTAGTGGCTCGGACAAGCAGACGTTTTCTTTGGTTTATGCTGTGAACTTGCTGTACAAAGACAAAGTATTCTTAGAGCACTGTGGGTTACCTAAAGAGCTCTTTCTGGATGGCCTTCTCAGAGTGAAACTTTAGACTTAGCTGTCACTCCTGTGACTCAATCTCTCCTGTGTAATGTTGATAAGATAATTCCAGTAAGCAATTCTAACTTTTTCTCATCACCATTTCACCAGCCATTACATGTCTGCACCAGTCATAGAGAAGATTTATGATTTGTGCAAATTGTTTTTTTGTGAGCTTGCAACAACTTTGCATAATTAGTTGTATGGTTATATGCCTGTAAATGCATTTCAGGGGAAAAAAAAGGAATACATTTTCTCCATCTTTAAATATTTTTATATTTGTTGTTATATATTTCAAGAGCTTGTCTTGTTTTTACTACATGTAATACTGTGTGTTAAAAATGATCATCACAGTCTTTAAAGAGCTATAAAATCTAGAGTACTCGGTGCCTTATATGGAATAAGTAATAATAACATTTTACCAATCTGTATGCACAGTAAAAATGAACCACTATAAGTTTTATACTCAAAGCTACATTACTTATACAGAAATGTCCAAGATTGTGTTCTCAGAATAAAAGGTACTGCTAGAAAAGTTGATGTGTACTGGAAAATTGCTCCTGATTGATACAACTTTATTTTAAATAGCTGGATTTCTGATAAATTCTTGAATCTTTAATACAGGGCTAGTCTTTCCTGTCTTCCATAAATGGTTTGGTAGTTTCAGATATTGTTACAAATACCTGAGTATGTAAGGATTTAAACCATAGCCTATGGAGGCATAGTCAGTAACACATTCTCGTGCATAATAAATGGTCCCAGAATGTAGCCTGCCAATTGAATCTGGCTAGGTTTTTATTGTTGCCCCTACACAGTTGGTACATTTTTGTTGGTGGTGTACTTTCAGTTTACTTAAACTAGATTGGTAAACTTAAAACTTATAACAGAGTAGAACAAATGTTTGCCCTGTTCTTTTTAGTCATATGTTTCATTTCAGTCAGTGCCCATTATACAGCAATGTCATATGATCTTTTTAGAATGATACCAAACCAGCTTAGCTGATTGGAGTAGGACAGTTGTTCTTGGGGGCAGGGAGTATAAATGCGACCCTCGCAGAAAATGCATCGGGGCTGAGCTAGATGCTGACGTTAGGTCGCCACTTCCATATTTTGGAATCGATGGTCATCTTTGTAAGTGCTCTCTCTGTAATTTTATGATGCCATTGCTCTTGGAGCTATACTAATGTAATTCTTTTAATAATGAAAATACTATACTATATGAGTTTTTGTGGCTACACTATGCAAGTGATTCTTTACACATGTGCCTGTTATTTGTCATGGATTGTCCCTGTGAAGATGAATGCTGGAGGACTGACAAACTCTGGAATACTTTAATGGTCATCTGTTGAAATGTGTGGTGCAAGTTTATATCTAGTGAGTACATACGGGTGTCTGTTTGGAGAACACTTTGGGTGCTGCATATCCCTCCGGTGGTGGAAACCACTCCTTAATTCTGGACTACTCCCATTGTCATCTGTTGACATGTGTAGTGCACGTTTATATGCCGTGAGTGCATAGTATTTTTGCTTGGAGGATGCTCTGGGTGCTTCATATCTCTTCGGTGGTGGAATTTAAGGAAAGAGACACCATTGCTTCCGCACAAAAATAACTTTTTTTTTTACTTTAGTGGTAGATCTTTATTTCATTTTTTTCATTCATTATTTGGGCCTTTACATCAAAGTCTATTCGTCTTTTGAAAATTATCTGGACACTTAATGTTTTTTTGTCACTTATTAACAATTATTGACACATATTTGTTAGGTGTATCATTTTGCGTCATACACATTTGAGGCCAGCATTTTTTAGAAACATAAATCCGGCCCTGCCTACAGGATGTTTTAACCACTTTTGTGTAATGAGGAAATAAATCCATTGAGCAATGATATTTTGTCTGACAATTGAGGAAAATTGATCACAAGAGTGGTGGCACTTTGATTATGTGTGGAGCACTACCACAAGGAAAATACTAAGAAGTTCAAAAAGGATATACACTGATGGACTTGTGTTTTTCCAGGCACTGAAGCAGTGCACAGGAGGACATTCATTTATTTAAATATATCACATTTGTTATTAATTTAAAGTGTTAATTAAATATATTATATAGGACAACACTTGGATGTAGGGATAGTGCACTATTAATATTTTAAATGTAATTCTAAGTTAGTTACCATTTTCTGTTTAAATTATAAAGAGCTAGGTAAATGTGCAACATTTTTTCTCAAAATTATGATAAATATTTAAATTTATTAGGGAGTAATAGCCAGTATTTTAAATACAATAGCTCTCAGGGAAGCCTATATAAATGGTGGGGTTGTAGCTTCAGGTTTTGCTATCAGGCGGTTCTTCAGTTAAGTCATTTAATCTTAGGTTCCATTAGGACAATGGAGGTTTGAAAAGTGGGTAGAATCATGCTGGACTATTACCTGTGGTGAAGGTAATAATTCATCTGCTTTAGGATTCACAAAGGGTCTGTATAGTCAACAGATTTTTAACAGGAGGTGAACTAATCTGCTAACTATATAAATTGCATACTATTCGTAGAATGTTGTCTTGTAAGCCAGAGGTTGTGTGAGCTGGGGTACCCTGTTCTAGATTGGACCATCATAGGATGTAGAAGAGGACCTGTTGAGTTCAGTACCTGAGAACCCGTAAATAATTTGTCTTGTGAGAAAGGTCATAGGACCGGATTTAACGAATCTACGGCAGAGCAAATCTGCACAGATTCGCTTATCAATAATCACAACTCTTAGCATTTACTGATGAAATTTTAATATACCCTAGAAAAGTATGCTAATATTATTGACTTCTTCAGTCTGCAATGCCTTTTGCATTATTAATGTACTCTAACAGCTACAAAAGAGACATTACTGATGGACACATGCAAGAGCTGATGAATTATAAGTATGAATAAAACCAGTACATTCACTCTGTTTAAAATGTTTAGGCAGACTCATACATCATTTAAACAAGCTAAGTCTATCCGTTTATATTGCCACTGGGATGTATATAACATCATAATTGGAAAAATAATGCTCTTTTTACTGTCTTGGGTAATTGCAAAACGTAATTATATTTGCGTTAATGAGAAACCACCATCAATATTATTGGACAGCCATAAAAAAGTGATAGCAGCAATGCAATTTTGCCTAACATGCACATATGGAAATCAAGACGTATAACATATCAATACTCCATAGAAATAGATAGATGGTACCTGCTCTATTTCTAAGTGGCAAAAAACTTGGGGACTTTATATTTACAATGTTTGTCAATTCAACCTAATATAATTGTTTTATAAAATATACAGTTTTATATTTTCAAAATAAGTCTCTTTGTTATCAGTAGCATCAATTAGGGCTTGCATCAGAACTGTTTCTCTACCCATACAAGTCTAAAGTAATACCAGAGCAGCTTGCAGCAGCTGCCGATCAAACAAATGTTAAAACAAAAACAGTCATTAGTAAATATTGACTAAGTGGCAAAAAACTTGGGGACTTTATATTTACAGGAATCCTCCCCATTGCACTATTATATTCTGACAGCAGGGATGCCTCCACTGTGAGAATACACTGATCAGCGCTGCCAACCCATTAGCTGCATTTGCTGATCAAACTAAAATTCATCAGCAGTCCCGTTCGCGAGGAGTCAGCCATTAGATTGACTCTTCTTGAACAGGAAAGACATAGATGATCCTTTTGAACCGGCCCCATTTCAATCCATCTATGGCTAGTTTTCCCCTTAAACATTACCACTACCATTTTGCCTACCATCTAATTTTTGCAGAACAGGAGTTCCTTTTAAGATTTGTTGAAAAAGTAGTGAACTGAGAGTGATGGAGTGATTGGATCTGATTTTGACCAATATGCAGAAGTGGTTTACCAACATCTTTCTGAAGATAGAACACAGCTTGAAATTAAGTTGGCTGCATAGGGATGGCATTTTGGTCAATTCCTGCTGAATCAACCAAAATTTGTTTCATGGGAGGCTCTTTCAGAACTACAGGGCCACAGGAGGAAAATTCTCAACAAAACAGCATCTGCATCCAATAAAGCCCCACACACACGGTCGGATTTTCCGATGGATTCTGTCCTATCGGACAATGTTGTCGGAAATTCCGACCGTGTGTAGGCACCATCGGACAGTTTCCATCGGATTGTCCGACAGACAAAGTTCTATCTCCTGCTCTAAAGATTTTCCGACAACAAAGTCCGATCACACCAATTCCGATCGTGTGTAGCGAATTCCGACGGACAAAGTGCCACGCATGCTCAGATCACATTACAAGACCAAAGCTATTGGCTACTAGCCTCTACGTAGTCCCGTCGTAGGCAACAAACGTCACCACGTTCAGAATGATCGGATTTTCCGACAACTTTGTCTGACCGTGTGTATGCAACACCAGTGTCGGACTAAATCCGTCGGACCAAATCCGATGGATTTGGTGGTCGGATTTTCCGACCGTGTGTATGGGGCTTTAGATGCAAGCACTATTTGGGCGGTATGACAGACACGGGTAATAGCTGTCAGAGTACAATAGCCGGCACTGCAGATTCACAGATTCACAGATGCAGATTCACATGTATTCCCAGCTTTATGAGGTATATTTAAATTGGGTTGTCAATTAAAACCTATGCTATGAGAAATATAATTAGCTGATTCATCTTCATCTTCTGATTCAGCTTTATTGCTTTCTAAGTCACTGTCTCAAGACAATCATGCAGATCAGGATTTTTTGACTTGCAGCAATACTAGTAGTGGATTATTGATTCAAAACGTATTAAAGAAGCTCCAGGCTAGCATTTTCAGAAGGAGGTAAAAAATTGAACTCTGCATTCTTCCACTGGTACCAGTTTTCTTTAAATAGCAAAAATATGCTTCTATTTCCTGCTCAAACCTTGTATCCATTTCTTTGTATCTTGGCTTGGTAAGTGCAATGATCATGGTCAGGCATTACTCACTTTTTTGCTCAGCTTCATGGAGAGCTCACAGGGGACAAACAAATTCCCTGGCCACAGTTTCTCAGCTCTCCAGACAGTTTTGACTGTATAAAATCCCAGCCATAGCTATTAAAATGATCGTATTAGCCATTACAGGGTTTGGAACATTCTTTACACAGAGAAATTAACACTGTAATTGTTCAAATAGTATATTAAAGCAGTGTTTCTAAACTCAGTTTATTTTCTAGGCTTTAGGTAGAAGCACATATTTGTTTATTAATGTTTTTTTGGCTTAACCAAAAGAAAAATAGAAGAATGACGACAAAACAAAATCCAATCTGTCCCATTTTTTATTTCATTCATATATTTTTTTTTGTTTGTTCAACCACTTCAGCCTCGGAAGGATTTACCCCCTTAACCAATTAAGGATCAAGCCTCTTTCTGAGATTTGTTCTTTAGAAGTTAAAAACATATTTTTTTGCTAGAAAATGAGCTAGAACCCACAAACATTATACATTTTTTTCTAACACCCTAGAGAATAAAATGGCAGTTGTTGCAATACTTTCTGTCACACTGTATTTGCGCAGTGGTCTTACAAGCGCACTTTTTTGGAAAAAATAATTTTTTTTTAATTAAAAAATAAGACAACAGTAAAGTTAGCCCAATGTTTTTTTTTATATTGTGAAAGATAATGTTACGCTGATTAAATTGATACCCAACATGTCACGCTTCAAAATTGCGCCGCTCGTGGAATGGCAACAAACTTTTACCCTTAAAAATCTCCATAGGTGACGTTTAAAAAATTCTACAGGTTGCATGTTTTAAGCTACAGAGGAGTTGCAGGGCTAGAATCATTGCTCTCACTCTACCGATCACGGCGATACCTCACATGTGTGGTTTGAACACCGTTTTCATATGCGGCGCTACTCACGTATGTGTTCGCTTCTGCACACGAGCAGTGTTTTAAATGAAAATAAAAAATTTCCACTTTTATTCCTATTACAAAGAATGTAAACATCCCTTGTAAAAAGCATGACAGAACCTCTTAAATATAAGATCTGGGGTCAAAAAGACCTCAGATCTCATATTTAGACTAAAATGCAATAAAAAAAAAAAAAAATGGCCCTTTAAGAGCTGTGGACGGAAGTGACGTTTTGTCGTTGCTTCCGCCCAGCAATTGTATGGAGACGGGTGGGGGCCATCTTACCCTCACTCGTCTTCATGCACAGCTAACGACAGGATGCGATTGCCTCCGCCGCTACGGAGGGCATCGGATCACGGTGGGAGGGGAGCCCCTCTCCCGCCGCAGATAAAAGTGATCGTGCGGTGAATCCGTTGCAGAGACCACTTTTATCTTGTAGCGGACCGCCCGCTGAAGAAGCTAGCTAGCTGCTGCCATAACACCGATATCCTCCTTCAAACAGCCAACGTAAAACTGTGGTGGGCGGTCCGTAAGTGGTTAATGACCAGGCCATTTTTTGTGATACGGCACTGCGTCGATTTAACTGACAATTGCGCAGCCGTGCGACGTTGTACCCAAACAAAATTGATGTCCTTTTTTTCCCACAAATAGAGCTTTCTTTTGGTGGTCTTTGATGATCACCACCTGTGGTTTAATTTTTTTACGCTATAAGCAAAAAAAGAGTGAAAATGTTGAAAAAAAAAAACTACTTTTTTTTCTTTCTGCTATAATACAAAAAAATATTTAAAAAAACAAACTTATTTAAAATAGAACAGTTCCAAATGTTCACGACATTCATGAAATTGCGCGTCGCTAGTGCGATGGACAAAACGACGCTAGGGATTTAGCTCTGCTAGAATTCCTATCAGTCGGTCGTACGCCATCACTTAAAAATCCTCGGACTTTGGTGTTTTGGGCAAGTCGTTCATCGGAAGTCGTCTTCAGTCTTGATCTTGTAATTATTGAATACTGCCTTCTGAACCTATATCACTCCTTTGAGTATGTGAACCGTTTATCTTGTCATATTTGAAGTGGGCTCCACTATTTTTGTAGTGCTGGTAACTGTACCCATATTGTACTCTACAAGCAGATGTTTTACAGTCAAATTTATAACCAATACTTTACTGTTATAAGTCTGCATACAAAGTATATGCGTGTAAACATCTCAGTTCTTTTAAACAGCTTCAGCCTCATGCCACATCAGCTTCTTTTCAAATGCTGGGGTCAAGGGTTCACCTCCAGTCTGGATTTCCTTACAAGAGATGAAAAAACAAACTTATTCATCAGTTTAGGCCAATATGTATTCTTTTATTCATATTTATAGTAAAAAAATCCCAATAAGCGTATATTAATTGGTTTAAAAAAACAAACTTATTCATCAGTTTAGGCCAATATGTATTCTTTTACATATTTATAGTAAAAAAATCCCAATAAGCGTATATTAATTGAAAAGTTATAGCGTCTATAAAATAGGGGATATATTTAGGGATTTTTCATTTTTTTTATTGTTTTTACTGGTAATGGTGGCGATCTGTGATTTATAGTGGGACTGCAACATTGCAGCAAAAAATCTGGAGAACCAGTGACACCAATACAGCGATCAATGCTAAATAAATCCACTGATCATTAGGGGCGATCAAAGGGTTAACTGTGTTCCCTGGCTGTGTGGGGGATGGGCTCACTGGGACAACAGAGATCGCAGTTCCTGATTACTTGGAACAGCCAATCTCAGTGTTATCCCCTGTCAGAACGGGCATCTGCCTTGTTTTCATAGGAAGATCCCCGTTCTGCCTCTCTGTGGATCGATCGCGGGTTGCTGGCGGACATCCCACAGTATCTCATGCACAAAACGACGTACAGGTACATCATTTCGTGCAGCCGGGCCGCCCTGCTGCAGTATATGTGCGGTGGGCAGTACGGAAGTGGTTAAGAATACTGCAGATCGATGGTTGTCTCAAGCATGTTTGAATCCACTTTCTGATGACTGATGCACTACCTCTGCTAGATGCCTATTCCAAGCATCAACAACTCTTTTGATAAAATATTACTTTCTAATGCCGCGTACACACAACCGGACTTTTCGACAGCAAAGGTCCGACAGAACAAATCCGACGGACAATTTGATCGTGTGTGGGCTTCATCGGACCTTTGCTGTCGAAAAATCAGAGAGACTTTAGAAATAGAACATGTTTCAAATGTTTCCGCCGGACCCAGTTCCTATCGAGAAATCTGCTCGTCTGTATGCTAGTGCGATGGACAAAAACCGACGCTAGGGCAGCTATTAGCTACTGGCTATGACCTTCCTTATTCTAGTCCGGTCGTACGCCATCACGTTCGAATCCGTCGGACTTTGGTGTGCTTGTGTGTGGCCAAGTCCGTTCATTCGGAAAGTCCGTCTCCATGTTCTTGATCTTGGCTTCATATTGAAAATACTGCCCTTCTGAACTATATTCACTCCTTTGACGTATGTGAACCTGTTCTATCTTGTCAATATATTTTTGTAAGTGAGGTCTCCACTATTTTTGTAGTGCTGGTCAACACTGTACCCCCAATATTGTACTCTATCAAGAGATGTTATTCCCTAGGTGCAATATTTTATAATCCTCAATACTTTAGCTGTTATAAAGTCTGCAACATACAGTATATGTGCTGTGTATACAGCTAGAATGCTCAGGTTCTATTTAACTATGTCCCTTTCAGCCCCTCCAATGCCACATCAGGCTTCTTTTTCAAATGCCTGGGAGTGCCATGGGTTTTCCTCCATCCTAGCAATTTCCTTGGTCTGGTTTCCTTACAAGAGGATGCAAAAACTTTTTAATATACCAGATTTGTTTGTCTTATTATAAATATACCTTGACCTGTTTGTCTGTTGGCTTAGAGGTACCATGTATCTTGTGCCTCATTCTGATGTTTTTCATTCTCTGCCTTTACTGTTATCTATACCTGTGCTTGTGTTTCTCTCACTCCCAGACATATATTTCCTATGTTTTACTCCAGCCACTCACTTACCTGGGTATCTCAGAAGGCTTATCATAAACAGAGATTAGCAAATAATTCAAAATCTGCATAGGAGCAGATAACCTTTTCTCAGTTTAATTGGCATTAAATGTTTTTTCCTTAGTTTTTTAAGTGTGACATTTCTAATTAATGCCATTTAGATTGCTCCGCAGAGCCTGCTACTACAGAGGTAAGTGAGGGCTTGTCTATAGCTCCAATAGCAATCTGAAGCACAAGGCTGTAAACTATCCAGTTGTAGAACTACAAAGATTGTTGATGATGGATTTTGTGTGATAGATATTTCCACTGATGAAGTGTGTGCAGTGTGTAGACCAAGGCTAAGTCATAACCAAGGTCAGGTACAGATTGTGTCTCCATCATACGCTCCTGCAGGGAGTGATGACAAGCACACTGGCAATTAGTTCCTTTATTTCTATTTCTAAGCTGTATTGTTTACTGATAATGGTGCTTGCGGGATCCATTTTATTATGTCAATGGTCAAAAGACTCTGTACATTGCACACTGTATGTTCCATCCATTATTCTCAATAAACGCTTTTTGGAAAAAAAAAAAAAAAAAGACTATCACACTCAGTGTTTTTTTTCCAGAGCTAAAATAGAAAGAATTCTATCTTTTACGTTTTCTTTGCCATAGACACTGATGCTACTGTATTTATACTCCTGTGTTGTTGCTGGACCCCAAAAAGATTAACTAATCACTTTTGTGTTTTTTTTTTTTTTTTACTGTCAGCCTTCCTGTGCAGACTAACATGCCAAGGCTGATGCTCTAGTGGTGTCTCTGCACAGAAACGTATAAAATAATTGTATTTTTGTATTTTCTTTGCTGCTTTGATACTGCATACTACACAAAACAAAGGTTCTAAAATTCTATAATGTTCTTTTCTCATTAGCTTCACTGTAGGGCTCATTGTAATGACGCTGCTATAGTTCTGCCTCCTGGAAAAGAAAAGCACTTTAATAAAACAATGTTATTCTTTCCTCTTTTATTGTCAGCCTTATAGCAGATTATAGTAACACAGAATTATGTACATTAGAACACAATGTTCTCACAAATGTTCAAACCTTGAGTATGGTTCTAGGACAAGAACATGTGCCTTGCTTTTATGACACCATGGTGTTGGTTAATGGTGACTGATTTGCCCATGTGGGTATAAATGGTGGGATATAATCCTGGCTAGCTTTAGGTTTAAATCATGCCAGCATTAATCCCTGGCGGTTGTTTGGAAACAAACAAGCTGGTTATCTGTCATTTAGCAGAGATAGCACTACTGCTGCTTATTGAGAGGTGCCCATCCAGCTTATTTTTGTAAACAAACCAGCCAGGGATTTCGGGTGATGTCATGTCCAAATTTGGTCAATGCTGTCACCGAGCAATCCCAGCCATTTTTTTTAAAAACAGAAGCATGCCAGGAATCTGTAATTTTGCGGCAGTGCAGTGGGGTAACATCATTGGGTGGTGGGTCATTGTGGCTGAGGGGCAACTTTGTTGGTCGGTCGTAGCGCCTTCGTGATTGATGAGTATTTCCACCACTGTATGACATGATTAACATTGGATTTACATTAAAAGGCCTTCTTTTTTTATTGGACTTTTCCTAAGGTGTTGCTGTTTTGATTTACTTTTAACTTTTTCTACCAATGTACCCTGTACTGTTTCCCATAGGGGCGGCCTGTATATCTGAGCGCCCTCTCATTATAAAGGAGAATTTGGAATTTTGATGTTTTCCCACAAACCCTCACATCCTCTTGGGGCATCAAATGTGGGATTAAGGCCTTTGTGCTCTTAACATTGGGATGGGTACATTGCAAATGGGGAGGAGGTAGGTTAACTCCTACTGTCCTACTGTCCCATAACTCCTACTGTTCTGTATCATGTGCAGCACTGAAGCATCCTCTAACCTTGTTTGTTTTTAAAGAATTTGTCAATTTCCAATGTTGCTGTTTAAGTAAAAGACCCTCTTCCTTAAATAGTATTTTTTGTATCATTTGTTTGCATTGGTACATGCTCCCCATGGTAGTGCATAGCTTCCCCTAGCTTTATTAGCAATAGCTTGCAAATTAGTCTTGTGAAAGACCAGAATAAAATAGCAAGATTTGGTTTCTATAGTCTTCAACAGGGTTCACAATATAGTCAGGGTCAACAGACTTCTTGCTGGATTCATCAAACCTTCAAACTGACCTTGCTCACTCATCCCTATTCTTGACACTCATACGAACTGAGGAAGCCCCTAAGATAAGTAGTAAAAGGCCTTTAACATAACTGAATAAGTCCAAATAAATGTGACTAACAAATGCTAGCCCTTCCTGAGTCTTGACCACCTGATCATTATTTCTGCTGTAAAGATTTGATTACCATATTAACTTCTTATGTTGACTATGCTTCCAGAGTAACATCGCAAAAAAAGAGAATTAAAAAAGTAGCAAATGTTAATTCCCTTAACAATATACACTTTTCCATTGTAAACATTCTATATGGACAATTTGGATATATGTTTTTAGGTCATAGAATTCAGTAGGGAGCATTTTATATATACTTATAGTTAAGATTCAATAAAGACACTAGTCCTCAAAGCCTGTATGTGTTTGTATGTGTTTATGTCACTACCATTTCCCATATCACTGATTATTGCGTTAAAACAAAATGCCCATTTAAGATTTTTTTAAATTACTAACACCATCAACTGTGAAAGTTCCACATTCTTACCGCTCTAACCATAATGAACCTCTTATGCAGTTTAAGAATAAACTGCTTCTTGTCCATGTCTTCTTAAGGGACCTGAGACTGAACAGTTTTCTTTCCATGCTAGCATCACCATTTAAATATTTGCATATTGTGATAATATTTCCTCTTAAAGTGGAGTTTCACCCAAAAATGGAACTTCCGCTTTAAGTGCTGGTGACCCCCTGACATGCCACATTTGGTATGTCATTTTTTTTTTGGGGGGGGGGGGTACCCTGTTTTTAGAGGCACCCAGCTCCCACTTCCTTCCCTGGTGCCGTGGCGCTGGAATGAAGATCACCTCTCCTCCTCCCTCCCTGCAATCTTCTGGGACACGTCACAGGTCCCAGAAGATTGCCCAGCCAATCACAGCGCAGTGCGTGGCTTGCGCATGCTGGCTGTGAAGCCGCAGCCGGGTGCCCACAGTTAGAATGCCGGCGGAGAGGAGGGGGAGAGGAGCGAGTCTTCCTGCACCCGCATCGCTGGACCGTGGGACAGGTGAGTGTGTGATTATTAAAAGTCAGCAGCTACACTTTTTGTAGCTGCTAATTTTTAAATGGGTGGAACTCCGCTTTAAGTATCTCTTCTCCAAGGAGATTAACTTAAATGTTTGTAGTCACCCCTCGTAACTGAGGTCCTCCAGCCCCCTTCCTGAGGACTGGTGACCAGAACTGGACGGCATACCATGAAGTGGCCGAACCAAAGTTTTGTAAAGTGGTAGAATTATAGTCTTATTATAAGTAGATATCCTTTTTAATGCTTTTTTAATAGTCTTCTAAAACTGGGGAGTGCAAAATCTGGTTGCAGTTCTGCATAGAAACCAATCAGATTCCATTTTTTTTTATCAAAGCCTAACTGAACGAGCTGAAATTAGAAGCCGATTGGCTACCATGCACAGCTGCACCAGATTTTGCACTCAGTTTTACTAAATTAACCCCAGTGTTACAAACTTGTGGTCTTGTGAGGCTTGTTGTAACTGATGCATAAGGATGATGCTTTCATTGTAGTAACAGGAATAAAAAAGCAAATGGCTTTGTAGCAGGGTCAGAGCTGGGCCTCCAAGTATTTTAATTCAAGTGGTCGTGGCTATCCCCACTACCCTTGCTGTTCCTACCATAAGATATGGTAATTTAAATTTGTCCCTTTGCTTACAGCTATCAACACAATGTATTCAGTGACAGCGCAAGTTTGTTTGCGGCTTTTTATGGTATATATTTACTTCTTGCATTTCTAAATCTACTATATTTGTAGCTTTTTCCTGCTTGCTAGTAGAGTCTGTTGGGGCTAATGATACATTGAAGACACTGATTAGCTCTACTTAGTATACTGTGCGCACTGCTATATTGCAGAATTAACATTGCCTTCCATAAAGCACCCTGTACTTTGTAAAAGATGTTTCCACTCCAAATACAGATTTTTCTTACATGTGTTTTTCACAACAGGGCTAACATAGCACAGTGATCCTTTTCCATATTTAACACCTGTAGAAAAATAAGCATTCAATCATAGGCAGAATGCATGCATCAAGCTGTTTATGGCAGGCTGAGAAAATATCTGCTTTTCCAGAGACTGTGAATCAAGGAAACGGCAGCGTTTTGAAAGCCAAAAAGCACATTGCTAGCAGCTCAGATGCCAAGGGTAACATCAATCGTCTGATGTCCGCAAGAAGATTATAGAATTTGGAGTGATTTGTATTAACTTCTGCCTCAATCCAACCTGTTTCACGGCTTCAGAACAGTACAATTTATTTTCTTTTAAAGGTTGGTGTATAACATCTCGAACTTAAGTTTTATGGACTTCAAAACATTTGGCGCGTACGCTTAACCATCCAGATACACGGAACAAAGGGACTGTTGGGGTGTTAAACCTTTTATTTATAGCAAATCAGAAACTTGGACAGACATCACAGTTACAGAAATTCTAATCCTTTACAAATTATATTTGTTCATGTTGTATTAAGCAAATAGCCAATAATGAATAATGGTAAAATTGAATCTTTTGCAGCTATGAGGAAAAAAGGAAACAAGCTTTTTGAGATTGTCAAATGTCACAAATGACAAAGCTGAGATTTTTTTGTGAAAGTACTTGTCATTCTGCATGCTGAATTAATGATGCAATTGCAACATCTGAGGGCATTTAGCATACATTACTTATTTTTAAAGATGAACTTTAGATAAATAACTAAATAAAAATTTGAAATCTAAATTTATTGACTGTTTTACCTGCCAAAGGATTGGTATTTCAATGCAGTCTTGTGACACAGGTACCCCTGCCATCAGAATATTTATATCCTGTACTTCTCTGCATTACAGCCGAGCACTACAATCTGGGCTACGGCCTAGCATTACCTGGGATTAGTAAATTCAAGAACATGACAAAACTGATGTAGTTAACTCTCTGCACTCTTCTGCATTAGCCTTTCAACATTGGGTAAATAGCTTTGTCTTATCCAACACTGCCTTGCTGACTTAGGCCAGCCATAGATGGAGCGATTTCCTTTCCTGCAACCAAAGGCTGCAGGAAAGAAAATCACTTAATTCCCCCGTTGACACAGTCAGTGTTGATGGCGGGAAAATATGTCCGGCAGAGCCATTGTGGTCTCCCAGTGGGGGGGGGGGGGGGGGGTCACACCCACTGGGAAAACAGAGTGATTATTGCTAGCAGCTATAATAGCCACTAGCAATAATTGCATGCAATGCAAAATCCGACATGCTTGTTGTACCCAAGTTAATCAATTGATCGACTTGGGTACATTCAGCCTGCCAATACATGATTTAAATCTTGGCTGTTTCCTGCTGAACTGGCCGAGATTCAAACTGTCTATGGCCAGCTTTAAAGCCTGGGGTGCAGGGGATTACAGGAGGATGAATAAAAATCTGTTTTGAACTTGATTAACAAATGAAGACAGTCTGTACTTCTTTCCTTACTTTTATCTAAAGACAATGGTAAGGTTGTTGGCTATTCTATCTAGAACTGTCATTATCAGAGAAGTAATGTCATTTCTTATGGCAACTAGCAAAATGCTAACAATTCTTGGTAAACTGTATGTATAGCCAAAACTTTTTTTCAGTTTTGTATAGGGCAGGGGAGAGTTAAAACCCCAGTCATCTTGTGCCCCATTGGGTAGATGTATCTCCACTTCATATCCTAGAGGTGCAACAGGAATTAGTGGAAAATCTGTATAAAGAGATGGGGAGTTTTCTTTCTAGTTGGGCTGGGAGATTTCCTTTCACTTCTCATTTAGGTGACAATTCAACAATTTGGGATGTCTCTCGATTTTATGTCTTAAGCCCCATACACACGGTCGGAAAATCCGACCACCAAATCCATCGGATTTGGTCCGACGGATTTAGTCCGACACTGGTGTTGCATACACACGGTCGGACAAAGTTGTCGGAAAATCCGATCAATCTGAACGTGGTGACGTTTGTTGCCTACGACGGGAATACGTAGAGGCTAGTAGCCAATAGCTTTGGTCTTGTAATGTGATCTGAGCATGCGTGGCACTTTGTCCGTCGGAATTCGCTACACACGATCGGAATTGGTGTGATCGGACTTTGTTGTCGGAAAATTTTTAGAGCAGGAGATACAACTTTGTCCGTCGGACAATCCGATGGAAAATGTCCGATGGTGCCTACACACGGTCGGAATTTCCGACAACATGGTCCGATAGGACAGAATCCATCGGAAAATCCGACCGTGTGTATGGGGCTTTAGTGTCAATGGTCACCAGTACAAAGAGAGAAGGTAAATTTCCTCAGCAGGGACACAAAGAAAAACAGAATCTAAACAGGGGTTCTATTTGTTCCCTACTGTATTCAAAACAATTGTATGTACTGTATTTTGGTTATACATAGACTTTAAAGCTGGCCATAGATTATGCAATTGCTCAATTCACTGACTGACTGTGTTGATGGAGTAATCCCTTCCGCTGCACTATGGTATTCTGACAGTGAGAGGTTTCTCATATCCTTATTTGCGTTAACATTTAATCTTAAAGGGATGTTGGTACCTTTATGTAAATTAATAATGGGCTAATCGACCTCCAACCACATCTTCAATTACACTGTCAGAATGCAATGATTACTGCTGGCAGCTATAGCCACTGGCAGTGATTGTATATAAAAAAAAAACATAGACTGGTTGTACTGAAGTCAATCGATAGGTACAACCAGCCTGCCCATAGATGGATCAAAATCCAGCTGGTTCCTGCGTAATCAGACACATTTTGATCCATATATGGCTGGCTTAAGTTCAATGGGGGGGTGAAGGTAGCTAGTCTTGCCTAGGGCACAAAAGAGCCAAGCACCGGCCCTGGGTTGGAAAGCCGAGTTTCACTTAAAAGGTTTTCTGTCTTTAGATGACAATACAATCAGATTTCTCTTACAGCTTGAACAGTATTCTTGTCATGGATATGCAGTAATATTTGTCTGCCGGCTTACCTCTCCATGTGTTCAGCTTAAGAGGCCAGCCACTCTTACCTGGCTGCTTAAGTAATCTCTCCTCAAAGCATGGCTCCACTCCAGCCCCTATTAGGGAACTCTATATTAACCTGTGCACTGCAAGCCAGCCCTGCTGATCAATATTGTGTTTTTGGCTTCCATGTGCTACTTGCTGTGTTTTCTATGTCTGATTCCAGTTACAGAGCTCCATCTGCAGCAGGCAGCCATAGGGTCCACTACCTTGCGGTGCACTCCAGACCCCAACGGGGTGCATCTGTCACCTGGACCCGGTGACCTGACAACTCTGAAATAGTGAATACATTAGTTGCCTTAGGGATTGGGCAAGGGGTAACAGGGATATCATGATGCAATCCCCCTGATTCAAAATTCTGGCTAGTAATCATACTGATGTTTTCCCTTTCCTGATCTACAGTATACTTATATAGCATGACACTACAGGTCCTCTTAATTCTGACCATTTTCACTGCATCATTTTCTTGTACTATAATTGTCTCTGTCTATTGGGATAGCTAGGAAGAAGAGTAATGGGTATATATAAAGCATAAAAAACATCTAGAACAGACCATTGTGTAAGGACAATAAGGGGCAGAGGCATCTAGAAGGTCATCTAGAAGGTCTGATGGGCTTGGTACATCTCCAGATTTGGAGCTCAGAGGTAGATGTCCTATTCTTCTGGCTAGACATGCAGTATCTGGTTCTCTTTGTGGATAAAGTAACAAAAAAACAGCAGTAGACTAAAGCAAGGTCCTTTTTACTCATCATACCGTCTTTGAGTTGTTCAGGAAGAATATATACTATGCCAGAATCACTGTGCTCTAGTAAAAAGCTCCATATAACTTCATTGATTCCTGATTGATGGAGTCATTACCAATTGGTTGTAGAGAGGTTTCGGGAATCATTTCTGGCCAGCAAGCACAGAAGAGGCTTTTGAAGAAGGTTGAAAGTCAGGTGATGCTATTTCATCATTAAGACATGAAAGGACTAGTATATAAGTCAATGTTTTATTTCAGGGATTGGTATTACATGTATACATTTGCCTGCATTTCATTATAATCATTTTTTTTCTCTAAAAAAACCTGTGATAATGTAATATGAATTAATAACAAGTAATATTACTGGAAAACAATCAACTTTTCAAAAGGTTTATTTTTTTATAAATAAGCATACATCCCAATTTTAGAATTCTATAGAGATGGGGAGCTGTGGTGGTCAGAGTGCCACAGCAAAAACTTGGGCGTGTTTAAATTACATTGCATATTGGGTTTAATAGGTTCTGAGCCTACTGACAATAGATACCACACACATATGCCACATTTCTTGTACTCACAAAATGCTCTGTAAATACAGTGGCACAAATGAGACATACATATCCTTCAATAAAAAGTATGATTGTTATTTTAAATTTAAACTCATTCTTTGCACATGCCCTTCTCTGAACAGAATATGGGCAGACAGCTAAAATTTGTGTCTGATTATGTCTTTAAAGAAGAATTTCATCACTATAGTTGGGGGATACATAGCAACTACTAGCAACTGTTAAGACAATAAACACAGTAGTCAGGAGTACGTAATGTACAGCACAGCTTACAGAGTGCAGCGGTCCGGACTATATAACACAAATCACAGTGTATACGGTGCAGCAGTTAGTATGTATGTACTAACGCAGTGCGCAACTATTTATATAGGCATGGGGCCTGGGCACCGAGTGATGTCATCTGGTGACCCCGCCCCGTATGACGTCACCACCCCATCATGCCCCGGGCGGTGACATCATAAGGGGCGGGTCACCAGATGACATCACTCAGTGTAAATTGTTGTGCACCGCGTACACGGCATTACAGCGGGAGAGAGCGCAGAGTCAACATCGGAAGAACAGAAGAGGGAAGAAGGCGACGATGGAAAAGACCAGGCCACCACTAGTAAAAGAGCTGGAAGAAGATAGCGGAGGAGCCCGGCAGGAAAGGCCAGAGAGCGCGGAGAAGAAACAGAGACCGGGAGAAGAGGACGGAGAGCAGGAGAAGAACCGGAAAGCGCGGAGAAGTCGGAAGAGACCCCCGAAGTGGTAAGAAGACCCCCCGGAGATGCCTAATAAATTATTTAAAAAACCTGTCTAGTGTGTTTTTTTTATTGACACTTTTTTCCCCCCCCCCTTATTAATGGGGACTCCCGGATTCCGATAAGCCCCCCGCCCGTAGACCCCGACAACCAATGGCCAGGGTTGAGCCGAACACCCCCGGGTTCGGTTCGCACCAGAACCTTCGAACCGACCGAAAGTTCGCGCGAATTTTCGAACCCTATACGTTATAATGGACGCGAACGTTCGAAATCAAAAGTGCTAATTACAACGGCCAATATGCATGTTGCAATGTCATAAAACAGGTTTGGGGACCCGGGTCCTGCCCCAGGGGACATATATCAATGCAAAAAGAACTTTTAAAAACTAACGTTTTTTCGGGAGCAGTCATTTTAATGATGCATAAAGTGAAAAAAAAAAAGTGAAATTTTCCTTTAAATATGGTACCTGGGGGGTGTCTAAAGTATGCCTGTGAAGTGGCATGTGTTTCCCGTGTTTAGAACTGTCCTTGCACAAAATGACATTTTTAAAGGAAAAAAAGAAGCCATTTAAAACCACTTGCGGCTTTAGGTTTGTTCTTAAGTAGAATCTGAACAGGTACATTATGAAGTGTAGCTCCATCCCAAAAAAATCTATTTTTAAGCTTTTTGGAGAACATAGGGAGGGGTTATCACCCCTGTAACATTTGCTGTCTTTGCACATCTGTTCAGAACATGTCACCTCACTTTCCGTCCCAATGACAAATGTTTTTGGAAAAAGTGGGGTTTTAATTGAAACAAGGATTGGTGATAAAGTATCAGTAGAGAGGAGATACCTTTTTCCCAAATTAAATCTAACAGGATAGAATTTCCCTTCCTAGGGGTAGATTTCCTCTCACTTCCTGTTTTCTCTTTCCATTTGCAAGTAGGAGTCGTTTGTAAGTTGGATGTATGAAAGTAGGGGCCTGGCGTATATACTCTGCAGAAATTTGCCCTATTAGATGTTGGTGTAGCCACAAGACTGGTGGGCACAGGAATGGGCCCTGCTGTGAGTTAATAGATCAAGATTTGTAATTGCATGCACCTGTTGAACAGGGCAGAAAAATTGGGGGGGTGGTGGTGGTGGTGGTGGACGGTGTTGCCACAAGACTGTAAGCTCTCACAGTTACTCTTGGTGGGCGCAGGAATGGGCCCTGCTGTGAGTTATTAGATCAAGATTTGTAATTGCAAGCACCTGATGAACAGGGCAGAAAAATTGGGCCTTTGGCGGTGGTGGTGGACGGTGTTGCCACAAGACTGTAGGCCCTCATAGTTACTCTTGGTGGGCGCAGGAATGGGCCCTGCTGTGAACTATTAGATCAAGATTTGTAATTACCCGCCCCTGTTAAACAGGGGCTGAAAAATTGTGCCTTAGGCACTGGTGCTGGTGCCACAACACTGCAACCCCTCACAGATACTGTACTTGGAGCACAGCAGTCACACGTGTTGCGAAGCATTTTTTTAAAAAATTGTAAGTACACGCCCCTGTTAAACAGGGGATGAAAAATTGTGCCTTAGGCACTGGTGCTGGTGCCACAACACTGCAACCCCTCACAGATACTGTACTTGGAGCACATTGTTGCGAAGCATTTTTTTTTTATAAAAATTGTATGTACACGCCCCTGTTAAACAGGGGCTGAAAAATTGTGCCTTAGGCACTGGTGCTGGTGCCACAACACTGCAACCCCTCACAGATACTGTACTTGGAGCACAGCAGTCACACGTGTTGCGAAGCATTTTTTTTAAAAAATTGTAAGTACACGCCCCTGTTAAACAGGGGCTGAAAAATTGTGCCTTAGGCACTGGTGCTGGTGCCACAACACTGCAACCCCTCACAGATACTGTACTTGGAGCACAGTGTTGCGAAGCATTTTTTTATAAAAATTGTATGTACACGCCCCTGTTAAACAGGGGCTGAAAAATTGTGCCTTAGGCACTGGTGTGGTGGCATGGATCATTGAGGAGGAGGAAGAGGATAGTCAGTGAACATAAGAGGACAGTCACTCAGCATCAGCATAGGCAGTCTTGAAGGGATGTGATGTGACATTAAAAATTATTCGGTTATATCCGCCTCAGGTGCCTGGTAGCTGGTGGTGATCCAAGACTGATTCATTTTGATGAAGGTCAGTCGATCTACCGAGGCGGTGGACAGGCGCACCCTATGATCAGTCACAAATCCTCCAGCAGCACTGAATGTGCGTTCGGACAGAACGCTGGAGGCAGGACAGGCCAGTAGCTCAATTGCATACTGTGCAAGCTCTGGCCAGTGATCCATCCTCAGGACCCAGTAAGCCAGAGGATTTTCGGTGGGAAAGGTGTCCAAGTCTGACCTTGCCCCAAGGTATTCCTGCACCATGTATATCAGACGCTGGCGATGGTTGCTGGAACCGATCATACCTTGGGGCTGCGGACTAAAAAATTGTCTGAACGCATCGGTCAGACGTCCACCTTCCCCACCGCTCCTTCTGCTACTGACCGAAGCCTCAGCTACTCGTCGCCCAGGACCAGGAGTTTGTAGCCTCCCAGTTTCTGGGAACGCGTTGCACAGACCTTTCTGCAAGGCCTCCCTGAGATGTCTCATCCTCTGCTCCCTCTGCGACGGCAAGATAAGGTCCGCAACCTTACCCTTGTACCGCGGATCAAGGAGAGTGGCCAGCCAGTAATGGTCCCTCTCCTTGATCCGAAGAACACGAGGATCCTTCCGCAGGCTTTGCAGGATCAGGGAGGCCATGCAGCGTAGGTTAGCTGAGGCATTCGGTCCGGAGTCTTCTGGGTCACTGAGGATGACATGATCGCCAGCCACCTCCTCCCAGCCACGTACAAGTCCACTGGTTTGTTGGGACTGTACATCATCCCTAAAAGACTGCTGCTGCTGCTGATGTGCCAGGCTCCACCTCCATGCTCACACAATCCTCCTCCTCCTCCTCCTCCTCCTCCTCCTCATCCTCTTCCTGTGTGATGGGTGGGACAGGAGGAACACTGTCCGGATAAAGGGGGCCTTGAGAGGCAAGGAAGTCCTCCTCTTCCTGCCTCTGTTCTGCCTCAAGTGCCCTGTCCATTATCCCACGCAGCGTATGCTCCAACAGGTGGACAAGAGGGACAGTGTCACTGATGCATGCACTGTCACTGCTCACCATCCTCGTGGCCTCCTCAAATGGTGAGAGGACAGTGCATGCATCCCTGATCATGCTCCACTGACGTGGGGAAAAAAAACCAAGCTCCCCTGACCCTGTCCTGGTGCCGTAGTCGCAAAGGTACTCATTGATGGCCCTCTGCTGCGTGTGCAGTCGCTGCAGCATGGCCAACGTTGAGTTCCACCTGGTGGGCATGTCACATATTAGGCGGTTCTTGGGCAGGTTCAGCTCCTTTTGCAGCTCAGTCAGCCAAGCACTGGCATTATAAGATCGGCGGAAATGCACACAGACTTTCCTGGCCTGCCTCAGGACATCCTGTAAGCCTGGGAACCTGCCCAAGAATCGCTGCACCACCAGGTTGAGGACGTGAGCCATGCAGGGCACATGGGTGAGCTGCCCCTGTCGCAGGGCGGAGAGGAGGTTGGTGCCATTGTCAGAAACGACCATTCCTGGCTTAAGCTGACGTGGCGTCAACCACCTCTCGGCCTGCCCCTGCAGAGCTGCCAGAACCTCTGGCCCAGTGTGGCTCCTGTCCCCCAAACACACCAGCGCAAGCACGGCATGGCATCTTTTTGCCTGCGTACTTGCGTAGCCCCTTGTACGCCTACGGAGCACCGCTGGTTCCAAGGACAGAGCACTGGAGGAAGAAGAAGAGGAGGGGGTGGAGGAGAGAGGTGTGTCACAACCAGTAGCAGTAGTAGCGTTTTGGAGGCGTGGTGGCGGAACAACCTCCAACACTACTGCACCTTGTCCTGCATCCCTCCCAGCTGCCAATAGAGTGACCCAATGGGCCGTGAAAGAAAGGTACCGTCCCTGTCCATGCCTGCTGGACCATGAGTCAGCGGTAATATGCACCTTACCGCTGACCGCCCTGTCCAGCGAGGCATGGACATTGCCCTCCACATGCCGGTAGAGAGACGGAATCGCCTTCCGTGAGAAAAAGTGGCGTTTGGGAACCTGCCACTGAGGAACCGCACATTGAACAAACTCACGGAAGGGGGCCGAGTCTACCAACTGAAAAGGCAGCAGTTGAAGTGCTAGCAATTTAGCCAGGCTAGCATTCAACCGCTGGGCATGTGGATGGCTGGGAGTGTACTTCTTTCTACGGTCCAGCAGCTGGGGCAGGGAAATTTGCCTGCTGCAATCGGACGTCGGTGTACTGCAAGTACTTGGTTGTGACACACCTAATTCTACACCTTCAGTCCTCTCAGAGCAGCTTTCAGAGAGGACTGAAGGTGTAGTGGGGATGGAGATCCCAGCTGAGGAGGAGCAAGGAGAGGTCCGCTTAGTTCTTTGGTGTGGGTCTTTTATGTGTGCCTGCCAACGAGCTGCATGGCAGGTCGCCATATGTCTGGTCATGCTTGTGGTGCCCAAGCGGCTGATGTTTTGGCCACGCGAGATACGCTTGAGACAAATATTGCAAATAGCAGTGGTGCGATCTGCTGCACTCGTCTCAAAAAAGGCCCACACCAAAGAACTTTTCTGATAACGTGCAGAGGCAGCGCCCTGCACAGGCGGAGCTCTGCGGTGTTGTACAGTTGCTGTGCTGGCCTCTACCTGGCCTCCAGGGGGCACCCTGCCTCGTTGGACATGTGACGCCGCATCCTCCTCCTCCTCGTCCTCCTCCTCATCCTCTCTCCCTTCAGGCACCCACGTGGAGTCAGTGACCTCATCATCCCCTCCCTCTTCACCACTAGAGCAAACCTGGCAGTAAGCTGCAGCTGGTGGAACAGTACTGCCAGATTCCTCAAGTTGGGTATCATCATCCGAGCCTTCGAATCGTTGGGCATCCTCCTGGAGCATGTACCCAACACTGTGCTCAAAGAGTTCGGGGGACTCCTCAGGAGGACATGGTGGGTCTAGGGAAGGGGTGGCTGATGATGCTCTGCCAGTACCCTGAGCCTGGGTGAGAGAGGATGAGGAGGATGAGGAGGGCTTGGTCATCCATTCTACCAAGCCTTCAGCATGATGCGGCTCCACATGTCCAGCTGCCGAAAACAAAGACGCGCGTGTCCCATGGCCACGTGCTGATGACGATGCACGATCACGTCCACGTCCACGGCCACGTCCACTAGAAACAGAGCCTGCCTGCCCTGTGTTCTTGGCTCTGCACGCTCTGCCTCCCCTTGGCGGTCTTCCAGCCATTGTAGTCGGTAGTCCTGTGGGTGCTGCTGAGAAGAATATATAGGAGCTCTGTGTGATGCCACTAACACACTAGAAGTCCTGTGGGTGCTGCTGAGAAGAAAATATAGGAGCTCTGTGTGATGCCACTAACACACTAGAAGTCCTATGGGTGCTTCTGCAAAGAAAATAGAGGAGCTCTGTGTGATGCCACTAACACACTAGAAGTCCTATGGGTGCTTCTGCAAAGAAAATAGAGGAGCTCTGTGTGATGCCACTAACACACTAGAAGTCCTGTGGGTGCTGCTGAGAAGAAAATATAGGAGCTCTGTGTGATGCCACTAACACACTAGAAGTCCTATGGGTGCTTCTGCAAAGAAAATAGAGGAGCTCTGTGTGATGCCACTAACACACTAGAAGTCCTGTGGGTGCTGCTGAGAAGAAAATAGAGGAGCTCTGTGTGATGCCACTAACACACTAGAAGTCCTATGGGTGCTTCTGCAAAGAAAATAGAGGAGCTCTGTGTGATGCCACTAACACACTAGAAGTCCTGTGGGTGCTGCTGAGAAGAAAATAGAGGAGCTCTGTGTGATGCCACTAACACACTAGAAGTCCTGTGGGTGCTGCTGAGAAGAAAATATAGGAGCTCTGTGTGATGCCACTAACACACTAGAAGTCCTATGGGTGCTTCTGCAAAGAAAATAGAGGAGCTCTGTGTGATGCCACTAACACACTAGAAGTCCTGTGGGTGCTGCTGAGAAGAAAATATAGGAGCTCTGTGTGATGCCACTAACACACTAGAAGTCCTATGGGTGCTTCTGCAAAGAAAAAAGAGGAGCTCTGTGTGATGCCACTAACACACTAGAAGTCCTATGGGTGCTTCTGCAAAGAAAATAGAGGAGCTCTGTGTGATGCCACTAACACACTAGAAGTCCTATGGGTGCTTCTGCAAAGAAAAAGAGGAGCTCTGTGTGATGCCACTATCACACTAGAAGTCCTATGGGTGCTTCTGCAAAGAAAATAGAGGAGCTCTGTGTGATGCCACTAACACACTAGAAGTCCTGTGGGTGCTGCTGAGAAGAAAATAGAGGAGCTCTGTGTGATGCCACTAACACACTAGAAGTCCTGTGGGTGCTGCTGAGAAGAAAATAGAGGAGCTCTGTGTGATGCCACTAACACACTAGAAGTCCTATGGGTGCTTCTGCAAAGAAAATAGAGGAGCTCTGTGTGATGCCACTAACACACTAGAAGTCCTGTGGGTGCTTCTGCAAAGAAAATAGAGGAGCTCTGTGTGATGCCACTAACACACTAGAAGTCCTGTGGGTGCTGCTGAGAAGAAAATATAGGAGCTCTGTGTGATGCCACTAACACACTAGAAGTCCTATGGGTGCTTCTGCAAAGAAAAAAGAGGAGCTCTGTGTGATGCCACTAACACACTAGAAGTCCTATGGGTGCTGCTGAGAAGAAAATATAGGAGCTCTGTGTGATGCCACTAACACACTAGAAGTCCTATGGGTGCTTCTGCAAAGAAAATAGAGGAGCTCTGTGTGATGCCACTAACACACTAGAAGTCCTGTGGGTGCTTCTGCAAATAAAATAGAGGAGCTCTGTGTGATGCCACTAACACACTAGAAGTCCTGTGGGTGCTGCTGAGAAGAAAATATAGGAGCTCTGTGTGATGGGACTAACACACTTCAAGTCCTATAGGTGCTTCTGGGAACAAAATATATGATCTCTGTGTGATGGGACTAACACACTTCAAGTCCTATAGGTGCCTCTGGGAAGAAAATATAGGTCTGTGTGATGGGACTAACACACTTCAAGTCCTATAGGTGCTTCTGGGAACAAAATATATGATCTCTGTGTGATTGGACTAACACACTTCAAGTCCTATAGGTGCTTCTGGGATCAAAATATATGATCTCTGTGTGATGGGACTAACACACTTCAAGTCCTATAGGTGCTTCTGGGAACAAAATATATGATCTCTGTGTGATGGGACTAACACACTTCAAGTCCTATAGGTGCCTCTGGGAAAAAAATATAGGTCTGTGTGATGGGACTAACACACTTCAAGTCCTATAGGTGCTTCTGGGAACAAAATATATGATCTCTGTGTGATTGGACTAACACACTTCAAGTCCTATAGGTGCTTCTGGGAAGAAAATATAGGTCTGTGTGATGGGACTAACACACTTCAAGTCCTATAGGTGCTTCTGGGAACAAAATATATGATCTCTGTGTGATTGGACTAACACACTTCAAGTCCTATAGGTGCTTCTGGGAACAAAATATATGATCTCTGTGTGATGGGACTAACACACTTCAAGTCCTATAGGTGCTTCTGGGAACAAAATATATGATCTCTGTGTGATGGGACTAACACACTTCAAGTCCTATAGGTGCTTCTGGGAACAAAATATATGATCTCTGTGTGATGGGACTAACACACTTCAAGTCCTATAGGTGCTTCTGGGAACAAAATATATAGATCTGTGTGATGGGACTAACACACTTCAAGTCCTATAGGTGCTTCTGGGAACAAAATATATGATCTCTGTGTGATGGACTAACACACTTCAAGTCCTATAGGTGCTTCTGGGAACAAAATATATGATCTCTGTGTGATTGGACTAACACACTTCAAGTCCTATAGGTGCTTCTGGGAACAAAATATATGTCTGTGTGATGGGACTAACACACTTCAAGTCCTATAGGTGCTTCTGGGAACAAAATATATGATCTCTGTGTGATTGGACTAACACACTTCAAGTCCTATAGGTGCTTCTGGGAACAAAATATATGATCTCTGTGTGTTGGGACTAACACACTTCAAGTCCTATAGGTGCTTCTGGGAACAAAATATAGGATCTCTGTGTGATGGGACTAACACACTTCAAGTCCTATAGGTGCTTCTGGGAACAAAATATAGGAGCTCTGCCTGCCTGCCAGGAACACACTACAAGTCCTATAGGTGCTTCTGGGAACAAAATATAGGAGCTCTGCCTGCCTGCCACGAACACACTACAAGTCCTATAGGTGCTTCTGGGAACAAAATATAGGAGCTCTGCCTGCCTGCCACGAACACACTACAAGTCCTATAGGTGCTTCTGGGAACAAAATATAGGAGCTCTGCCTGCCTGCCACGAACACACTACAAGTCCTATAGGTGCTTCTGGGAACAAAATATAGGAGCTCTGCCTGCCTGCCACGAACACACTACAAGTCCTATAGGTGCTTCTGGGAACAAAATATAGGAGCTCTGCCTGCCTGCCACGAACACACTACAAGCCCCTCTTTCTAAATCAATCTAAATGAATGAATCTATCTAACTCAATCTCTCTAAGTAAATCTCTCTAACTAACTAAATCCAACAGATCTAGCCTGCTCTATCTGCGCCGGAACAGCATGTGACCGGCGCAGACGGCGTGGCGGCCTTTTATAGGGGGGGGCGTGTACTACAGCCCCTGAGCTGTAATTGGCTACAGGCGTCCTGCCTGTAGCCAATTATGGCTCTTCGAGTTTCCGGGGCTGTGATTGGCCAAGCATGCGGGGTCACAGTGCATGCTTGGCCAATCATCAGCCAGCAATGCACTGCGCCGGCCGCCGGCCGCAATGCATTGCGGGGCCGCTCGCATCACACGAACGTGATGCGAGCGGCCAAAATAGTTCTGGGCTCGCCGAGCGAGCGAACGCCCGGTGCTCGATGCGAACGTGGGTTCGCATCGAGCACCGGGCCCATCCCTAACAGGGAGCATTTTCAAAGTTGGACCGACTTGTGTCGGACCAGTTAAGACGGCTCCCATAGGGAAACAATTTTCAACTAAAACAAAAAAAAACTTTGGCCACACTTTCCGGGGAATTAACCAAGCTTCCTGCATTATAATTGCACAGGAAGGCGTAGTACAAACTAAGCAGATAAACTTGTTTCTGGCCTGTCTGTGCCACCCATGGCAGTTTCTATTTCAGAGTGCAATAGAAACGAGTGCAGGTCTAATGCGTTTTTTTTCAAAATTGACTCTCTTTTTTTGTTTATAGCGGAAAAAATAAAAACCGCAGAGGTGATCAAATACCACCAAAAGAAAGCTCTATTTGTGGGAAAAAAAAACGTCTATTTTTTTTGGGAACCATGTCGCACGACCGCGCAATTGTCAGTTAAAGCGACGCAGTGCCGAATCGCAAAAAGTGCTCTGGTCTTTGGCCAGCAAAATGGTCCGGGCTTAAGTGGTTAAAGCTTGTAGGAGGAGTTTTCATTCTACTCTGTCTGTCCTATGAGGCTGCAGGACCCCTGTCTCTCTGTCTGGACAGTGCTGATCACATGCACCCTCCCAATGAAAACAACTCTGTAGCAATACACACCAAACTGAGCATGTGCAGAGTGACTCCAAAGGCTCTGTCTTATCAGATGATGGATTGGGGACTAAGGAAGAAGGGGAGGAGCAGAGAAGACAGGGTCAAAAAGCCTTTTTACACAATGCGGAGGATTAACTCCTTAGGTTCCACAGTGAGTACAACAAGCATGCTTTACTGCATATACAGACTGATTTTACTGTTGTGGGTTTAGTAACACTTTAAGAAATGGGTTTGCACCCCTCTTGTTAATTAGGAGCAGCATCTGCTTCATTATTTAAGTTTGGAAGGAGGATGTAACCTTGTGCTTGTGCCACTCTGTTAATTCCCACCTTTGTACCCTGTTTCCCCGAAAATAAGACCTAGCGTGATTGTAACCTTGTGCCTGTGCCACTCTGTTAATTCCCACCTTTGTATATAAGCATAGGAGGAAATGTTTAATATATTGCAGCTCACTTGCCATTAGATGTGTCGACGGCATTCGTTTTCTGTACAAGACTTTCTTCCTTCTTTTTTAACTTGGTGATTCTGGTGACACATTCCCTGTTCTAGGGTGTCAACACACTCACTGTACTATAAGTATGGAAGAGCAATGTTGTCATTCTAGGCTGCTCAATCCTGATTTGGACTACAACGGAGGGGGGTAGTGTTCTGTGATCCACACAGGAGAAGTGGGCAGGTTGATAACACTATATAAGATTTTTAGTGCAGAAAACACAGAATGGAAAGTCATGAAAACATTGGATTTATGACAGGACCAACATGTAATTGTTATTATTTGTAAACTCTACAGATATAAGAAACAATTTTATTGGTATATGTAGTAGAGCAAGAGGAAAGCAAGTTCATTGTTAGGGTTTACATACACATTAATAACTGGATAGCCCAGATGACAGTGACACTCTTTTAAGTTCTTGAAAGGACAGAGACTCAGATTCTTGAGTGGAACCTCCTCCAAGACTTTTGATCCATTATGATTCTGTTTTTTTTTTTGGTGCTCACAACTGCCATACTAGTGTACCAACAAGCAAGTTTGATTTACACAGGAATGGTATTAGCTCAGTTGTCTTAGCAAAAATAAAATTATAGGCTACAGTTGCAAATTACATTTTTTTTGTTTTGTTTTTGAAAATATTTGAGCTGTTTCATGTTTTCACAGTGTGGGATTATCTAAGGTGAAAGACATTTTAGATTAATTAAGTTTTTCTGTAATTAAACTGGTACTGCACATAATTACAATTCGGAAATTATTATTTTTTTTTTTTTTTTTAAGTCTTCAGAATGTTGACTTGATCACTTGTCTGCAGGCTGCAGTGAGCTATTTTATGCTTTAATGAATATATTTCAGCGGAAAATGTGTACAGTGCACAGAGGATGGTGGATGAGTCTTAATATTATTAGATGAGCCAAATGTATATCTACTTCTTTCTGGGAAAAATTAAAGTTTAGCACTCCGGTATCTGCTTTCATAGTATGCATGAAACTACATATGCTTGTTTTTCCCTTATAAGATAATAGTAATAAAAATGTGTATAAGAATATATTCAAGCTCAATTAAACCTTAAAGTGTTACTAAACCCGCAACAATAAAATCAGTCTGTATATGCAGTGAAGCATGCTTGTTATACTCACTGTGGAACCTAAGGGGTTAATTTGCTGCATTGTGTAAAACGGCTGTTTGATCCTGTCTTCTCTGATCCTCCCCTTTTTCTAGTGTCTTTGGATTCACTCTGCACATGCTCAGTTTTGTATGTATTGCTAGAGAGTTTTTTTTTCTTTGAAGGGTGCATGAGATCAGCACAGGGCCAATCAGCACTGTCCAGACAGAGGGTCAGGGGTCCTGCAGCCTCATAGGACAATCAGGGGAGAATGAAAACTCCTCCTATAAGCTTTAACCAGACACTGAGGCTACTTTCACACTGAGGCGCTACAGCGCTAAAAATAGCTCCAGTATAGCACCTGTAAAGCGCCTCTCCTGTGTCTCAAGTGTTAAAGCCTGAGGGCTTGAGGCCTGGAGGGGTGTGCTCTTGCAGGATGGTCAAAAAAGTCCTGCAAGCCGCATCTTTGCAGCACTATAGGAGCAGTGTATTCACCGCTCCTAAAGCGCCCCTTCCCATTGAAAACAATGGGGCAGCGCCGCAAACCCACCAGCAAAGCGGGCGGTTTTAACCCTTTTTCGGACGCTATCCGGGGTTAAAACCGCCTGCTAGCGGCCGAATAGCACCTCTAAAACGACGGTAAAGCGGTGCAAATTATAACGCCACTTTACCACCGGTGCCCGCACGCCCCAGTCTGAAAGTAGCCTTATAGAAGTCCCAAGACTGCTCTATCTGCTGATGATAAAAGGTATATAGCAGTTTATATTTACTAGAATAATTGCATTTCCATGTTCTGTGAACTGTGGGAGACCAGATATAGTAAATGCAGGGTCCTGGGTTTAGTAACACTTTAAACTGGCCATACAGTTGTAGAATTTCCTTAAAAACTGTTCATTTTAAGAATGTCCATTTGCTTTTAAACATTAATGAGGTCAAATTGATATTATTTTTCTTCCTGCAGTGATGAAAATGTTTGAAGATGCAGGATATAAAAATTTTCTCGAATGAACATTTTTCTAAAAGTGTATGTGGTTTTCGTTCAGAATAGTCCATTTATTCCAAACTGAAATGTTAAAAGCAAACACATTTTAACGTACTTTTGAATAATATTCATTAAATATTTAAATGTACTGAGAAATTTTTGGACGAATGTTCATATGAAAATCGTTCGAAAATCTGCTAGTGCACGGCCATCTTTAGGCCAGCTTTCTTGTGAATTCCTTTCCTTCCCCATTTGGCTGGGTAGCTTTAGGGGTTGATTTACTAAAACCGGAGCGTGTAAAATCTGGTGCAGCTCTGCAAAGAAACCAATCAGCTTCCAGGTTTCAGCCCCCGTTCACATTGGCGCGATTTGACATGCGATTTGACATGTCAAAACGCATGCCAAATCACAGCCTATTGCCGGCAACGGCACTGTCCAAATCGGTGTAACGCCGACTTTGCGTCACTGCACCGATTCCCAAAAGTATTCACAAAATTAAATACCACCCAGGTAAACCTAAATTGTTGCCAACATCCCATAGATTTTGGACCAAACAAACAAGGTACACCCCAATACAAAGGGACTTTAAAGCAATGCAAATACATAAGTATGTATTCAAATATAACGTTTTATTAATATACATTGCTAAAAACTTGGAGCATACATCGACATTAACCTCCCTGGCGGTATGATTCTGTTCGGAATTTAGTGCTGAAAGCGGTACAATTATTTTGCATGGAAATTTGGCGTTTTTATATTGTAGGCATGCAATTCTTATGAATAACTCACTTAAATCTGTCCGAACCAGAGTCTAGTAGACATCCCGGGTATGATAAAGTTTGAAACACAAAATCATAAATTATAATATAATAAAAATATATATAAAAATGATTCAATAATGTAATCAAATCAAAAACACTATCTAGATCTAGATATCTAAGGAACCAAGTCCTATGTCACCAGTAATAGGTACACCAGATTTCGGGCCAGGAATTTTAGACCATAGATTTGCCAATTTAAGACAAAGAGGGATAAGTAGGATTATTCATTTCTCAAGGGAGGGTAGATTGATGACAAGAGGGGAGATAGAAAATGAGTTTACCCCAGAGTTGGACTACTTCAGGGCAATGAAACTAGGATCCTATATCCGTTCTAAAAATAGGATGTACCCAGAAATTCGGGCGTTGTCAAGATTTGAGCAGATTTGTTTAGATGGTGAAAATCTGCGACACTCCCTGTCATATTTTTATGAAGTAATTATAGGATCAGAGGCCCCGGAAAATTTAGGCTTTATACAAGCCTGGGAAAAAGAATTGAAGGTTTTGTTTTCCCAAATGCAAAAGGAAAAAATTCTTAGAGCGGTCCATAAAACGTCAATAGCATGTAGATACCAGGAAGGGGGATATAAGATCCTTACTAGATGGTACAAAACTCCAAGTATGTTACATGGCATATTCCCGCAGGTACCAAATGTCTGTTGGCGGTGTGGGGAAGCCGAGGGTACGATGCTGCATATTTTTTGGGTATGTGGGAAAATTTGAGAATTTTGGAGAATGATAGAGAAAGCAATAAGTAGTATTACAGGTGTGTCTCTTGGGGAAAACCCGGCAGCATTTCTATTAAATGATGTCCCTATGTCGGTTGACAAATATAAAAGATCCTTATTGAAGCACCTTCTCACCGCGGCGAGAGCCTGTATCCTGGCCCTATGGAAAAAGGAGGTTCCTCCCACGGGGGCTCAGTGGTGGGCAAGAGTTAGAGAGATTCAACAGATGGAAAATTTGACTCTGGCAATGAAAGAGCAAGAGGAGAAATACTGGGACACATGGGCACCCTATTTCTCATACAAAAAGAGAGAAGAAGAGAGCTAGGTTGTATCTAGTTGGGGGTGGGGGGGGGAGGAGGGGCAACAGGAGAGACATAACAATTTTTTATTTTTTTTCCTTTGGGGGGGGGGGGGTGAAGAAGAAGAGGAAGTTGCTAGGTGGTTAATGATGTAATGTTTAAATAATATGAGTTATAGAAAATGATTGTAAACAGAGCAAATGTTATACAGCAAGGATTAATGTATGCATGAAGTGTAATGTATGAAGAAAAGAGAAAATGTAAAATAAACAGTTTAAAAAAAAAAAAAAAATCAAAAACACTGAAATTTGCTCAGTTGCAGAATAGTCGCTGTCATTAAATTTATTGTTTGATGATAAATTGTGATTCTAATTGTTTATCGGTGTTTTCTAGCTGGTCTAAAACCACTTTTGACATAAAGGGACACTTTTTGGTTGCTATGGACAATCTCCAGTTTCCAGGCAGAAAAAAAAAAAATCTTTTTATTATATAAAATGACATGCAGTGCACTGGGCAGACCACTAGGGACAAAGGGGATGTGTATTTTTTGTATACAGTACTGTAATCTGTAAGATTACAGTACTGTATGTGTGTTGTGTTTTTAAACTTTTTTGAATTTGGCGCCGATCTCCGCTCCCGTGCGTCGTAACGTCGCAGGGAACGGAGATCAGCGGCACTCGGCACTGTGTGAATCGAGCGAGCGGACGGCTCGCTCACACAGCAGGGAGACATTGCAGGATCCAGGGGAAAAGGTAAGTAACTTCTCCCTGTATCCTGCAATGCAGCCCGAGTCTGGCTCGGGGTTACCGCTCCTAGCAGAAAAAACTCAACCCGAGCCAGACTCGGGAACACCGCCAAGGAGGTTAAACAATATATCCAATACATGTTAAAATATGACTATAGATAGGGCTGGATGTAGTATGGATGTTCTTCTAGTACTATTCCCGACGTGTTTCAGGAACAATGAAGAATCCTTTCTTCAGGGGTATTCCATAGAGAAAATCATGAATTTGCAATACTGAAATAACATGCAGCCTGCAACACACTTGTCATAGATAAAAATTGAAATCGAAATTCGGTAAACACCAGGGTCACAGTGGTATCCCTCAAAAATGTCCCCATCCAGGTGACATCAAGGCCCCAGATGCTCCTCGCAAGGACCCCCAATAAGAGGAAACCCCAAAATCACAGCCAATATTCGATATGGATAACTAAACATGCGTTCAATGTGAATGAGGGCTCAGCATCAAAGCTTAATTGAACAAGCTGAAGTTAGAAGCTGATTGGCTACCATGCACAGGTTTACCAGATTTTGCTCTCCAGTTTTAGCAAATTAACCCCATACTGTTATATAAGATGAGATGGCAAGGCTTGCTGAGCCTGGGGGAGAACAGCAAAAGTTCTAAAGCTGCATTCACACCTGAGTGTTTTGTTTTCAGGCAGAAAGTCACGCATTTTTACTGCGATTTTGCCGCAAATTTTTACCTCGTTTTGACGCGTTTTTGCCAAGATTTTGCACAGGTCAAATGGTCACTAATGTAAAAAGCAGAAGAACGCCTGTAATCCGCCCAAAAAGAAGCTCATGCACTTTTTTGAGCTTCAGGCTGCAAAACGCTCAGATGTGAACAGGGGGCCATTTAAATGAAAGGGATTTTCTTTGTTGGGCGTTTTTCCTTTTTTTTTTCGGGTGTTTTACGAGTATTTTAACTAGCTGAAAATGCTCAGGTATGAATGCAGCCTTAATAAGTCAAAGTTTGTCACTACACCTAAAACCGATGACTTGAATAATAGAAAAACTATCACCCTTTTGTTCTAGCAGTTCAGTTATATGGAGTGCATGGAGCTAGAACAGTGAATGGTACACTATTCAACCAACAATGATGAGCACACTGAGGTTGATTTACTTAAATAGAACATGATCACTTTCAAAGAATACAGAATCCATGTACATGGATAATAAGAAAAAAATTGATTATTGCTTACACATGATTGGATGATTGAAGTCAGCACAAATTCACCTCATTTACTTTAAAAAAAAAAAATCTCTTTACAAAGTAAATTTTCACATAACATAGTAAATTGAGTTATATTGTGCTGAATTCAATCAGATCACACGAAAGGAAAAAAATCCTTTTTTTATTTTCCTTGAATATAATTGGGTGATTTATGCAAAGTGACCATTTACTTTGCTTCATCAAATTTACAAAAAAAAAGTGAAAATTCACTTTGCTAAGTAAAAAAAATACTGCAAAAATAGAAATGCTTTGTTCCCTTCATAAATCAGGGTCACTATATAGCAACAATAATTATTTGGCCATTCCATATTACTATGGGATGGATTTTCTAAAACTTGAGCATGCAAAATCTGGTTCAGCTCTGCATAGAAAACAGTCAGTTTCCAGATTTTATTGTCAAAGCTTAAAGGGGTTGTAAAGTCAGAAGGTTTTTTTTTTTTTTTATATCTTAATGCATTTTATGCATTAGGATAAAAAGACTTCTGTGTGTAGCAGCCGCCCCAGCATCCCCCTAATACTTACCGGAGCCCCATCTCTCTCCAGCGATGTCCACGAGTGTCTCGGCTGTCTGGGACTCTCCCTCCTGATTGGCTGAGACACAGCAGATGCAGATTGGCTCCCGATGCTGTCAATCAAAGTCAGTTAGCTAATTAGGAGGGAGGGGGCAGGGCCGGGCTCTGTGTCTGAATGGACATAGGGAGCTGTGACTCGGCTCGGGTGCCCCCATAGCAAGCTGCTTGCTGTGGGGGAATTGAACAGGAGGGTGGGGCCAAGAGCACAGAAGAGGGGACCCAAGAAGAGAAGGATCAGGGCTGCTCTGTGCAAATCCACTGCAACAGAGCAGGTAAGTATAACATGTTTGTTATTTTTATAGAAAAAAAAACAAGACTTTACAATTACTTTAATTAAACAAGCTGAAGTTAGAAGCTGATTGGCTGCCACGCACAGCTGCAACAGATTCTGAGTGCACCAGTTTTAGTAAATCTTGGCCCGTGTGCCACCCCTGGCAGTACTTCCAGCCCTACCCATGGCCTATGATGGCTATGCAGAAATCGAACCCCACATAAAACAGATAATCCAAATGTCTCCTGTTTGTAGCAATGTTGTCGCTTAAAATAATTACAAAGTTTTTACAAAAAACTTCTAGAACTGACAGACGTCTTTTCTTCCTTTGGTGTTTGGTACGTGCATGTTTCGGCAAATCGCAGAAATCACATGCACATTAAGCAGGCAAACTGTTCTGTCACTTGAATTAGGGAAATGATTGTCAAAGCATGGCTTACATCATTCTCAGTTAATGGGAACCAAGAGATTTATGCAGCTAGGTGGAAAAATCTTTGAAGTTAATCATAAGAGTAGGAAGAAATGAGAACGGTTGTTATTATTATATGTGCCAGTTTTGCTGATTTTTGTTTACTAAATATGTATATATGTATTTGTATTGAAAATGTTATATAGTATATCATTTATATTGACTCAAATCTAACATGCGACATATTAGCCTGTCTCTTCAAGTATGAGTCAAGAGAGTCAAACTGTTATAAAGAGCAGCAATCAATGATAAAAACCCGATACCCCCAGACACTTCATCATGGCTGAAGCTACAACTGACACATCGCTTGTAGCAACAATACACTTGGATGATTACAGGCATTCGTTTGTGGAACTGTACAAGGGTATACCAGTACAAGTGTTCTCATCCAGTCATTTAAAGAGGTATTAAACCCAAAAGCAAACATTTATTATATTGCAACTTACCAATTTTTTAGATTTGGTGTCTGCATTACTTTTCCCTTTTTTTAGGCTTTTTTCCTTTGTTTTCACTTGGTGATCAAGGACAGTGGATCTCAACCCTGTCCTCAAGCACCCCCAACAGGCTATGTTTGCAGGTTTTCCTTTATCTGGCACAGAGTGAATGGCTTGGTATTTAATTGAATGGAAAATCCTGCTGTTTTTTTTTAGCAGCAAGATGGTATTCAAGGAAAATAACAATAATTTCTTTAAAAATAGTAATTCTTTATGCATGAATGCATGGGAGTCATAAAAAGCAATTCTGGTCTTAACATAAAAAATATATCTCGTCAACATGGGAAAACCGCACAAGAACTCGTTCATGTATATATATATGGCCATATATATATATATATATATATAGACACAAAAAACTTTTTTAGATGTTTCACATGATATCCCTACGCGTTTCGATCTATATAAGTAACAGTCTTCTTCAGGGAAGTTTATTCTATGCGAGAAAGAGAAAGTTTGAGTTATATTGTCTATAAATACATTGTTTGTTTTACATTATAACAAAGTTCAATGTGTATTTTTACCACTTCTTGACGAGAAAACTACATTCCATAGTCAGATGAATTGCTGTTCTTCTAAAAGCACCTCCAGCCTAGATGAACCCAGTGTGTCCCCGCGATAATCTCCCGTCCTCGACAGAGGCAGAGACCCCCCCGCCTCCACACAACTTGCAAGGAGTCACCCCTTATTGGGCCTAGGGGAATATGGGGTTTTGAACGGAGGCTTGGTATTTTGGACAGCAATTTTATCTAAGAGAAATTCCCAAAACATGGCCTGTTGGGGGTATTTGAGGACAGGATTGAGAACTATTGATCTAGGCAGTAAGTCTGTTGCTTTTCAACAAAACAAGCTATCCTACAGATATGATAGTTAAAGGGTAGAGACAAACCATTTGACAGTGACAGGAGGTGCTTACAATAATCAACTTTTTTTAAAATGATGTAAAACCTTTATCCCAAAAGTAAATATAGTAACAGTTTTATCTTCTTATGAAGTGTTAGCTGGAGTTTGGCTCCAATTTGTTAGTGTATCTAAATCTACTAGTACATTTAACACCCCCCTCCCTTGGTCTGACAATGCTGCTGTACAAAGGTGCCCCTGTGCTCCTTCATCCAGAGTGGGGGTAATACAGGAGGTGTGTTACTGGCCAGATCACCAGGTAAAAACAGAGGGGGAAAGTCTAAAAACAAAAAAACTAAAAAATAATGCAGTTAACACGTGTAATGAATGATTGGTAAGCTCCAATATATTGTATTTTTTTTGTTTTAGGTTTAATGCCATCTTAAAGAACTTGTTTTGTCTAAATTTGCAGTTTTTATATACAATTTTATACAATTTTGAATTCTGGTAGAGACATTTTTTTACTGTCTTTTCTATACAGTAATATTGATATTTTTTTGAAGTGTCCCAAAAAGGGGAAACATTCAGAATGAACAGGCTTCACATAATATGATCCTACAGGGATCTCCAAACTTTCTACAAAAAAAAGGCCAGTTTAGCAGCTTAGCGTTGAATCGACGATGGACGTGCCGACGTAGCGTCCGCACGGAGGGAGGAGTTCCGGGCCAGAGGGCTGAGGAGGACGGACGCACGGCACAGCCAGGGAGGACGTGAGACCGAGACCGCTCCGGGGATGAGGTGAGGCGGATGCTAGCTCACCATCTCGCCCCCCCCGGGGAAAGCAGCACGGGACACCCGCCCCTCATTGTCCAGGGAAAGCTAGGACTAGGACAACCGGCAACCCAGCAGCTTCAAACGGGATACATGGCTCCGGCTCCCCCCCCCACCCCCCCACCACCCCGCCGCAAGCAAATACAATCAAACAACACAAGCAGATACAGCCTAAACAAATGCGGGCAGCGCCGCAAGGATGATCTAACTGTGAGTATTTACCACACTTATGGAAGCCTGTCTCGCCACCCGGAGGTAAGAACAAACCACACGTTGATGTGACGCTCTGATATGTGCAGGACTTTATTAATGTGCTAGGACAACGTGCAAATGTCATTTCTTTGTATTCTGGTGGACGGTTAGATTTGCCTCCTTGCTTTACCACTCTGTGTGGGTGCCTTCACCTCTCCCCCTCCCTCTCACTTGCGCTGAGATATCACCCCCCCCCCCTCCTCTCTTGCAGGAGGGGACAGGGGGGCTGCAGCTCAAATTGACCCCATAATTAAGAGGGAAGCAGCAACCAGCGTCTAGTATGTCTCCTGGTTACCCTCTGCATATACAGCAGTACTAGGCCACAGAGCTGACAATTTCCATAAATATAGTGGCGTTGTCCCCTCCCCTTTAAATACAGTCTGGATACAACTGGAGCTTCAATGCGATTTTCCGTAGTATCCCTATTGGTGTCTATTGGTTCTAAAAATCATGATTATGGGAAGCTTATGGACATTATAGTCCTCAATGGTGAAAAAGGGTTTGAAATGAAAACCCCTGAATCTGCCTTACAGATACCATACATATTAAAAACTGAACTAGGGACTGAAAGCGTGGTTCCGATTAGTGCCTACGAAGTTCAACCATCATACACCAAAGGCGCACTATGGAATGAAAGGGAGATTCTAATTGGGGTCTAGGAAGATCGATTATCACACACTAAAAGTTGCATGATGGAATGAAAGTGAGATTCTGAATGGTGTCCATGAAGACCTATCTCCACACACCAAATGCTGTACTATGGAATGAAAGCGTGACTCTGAATGGCATCTATGAAGACCTATTGGTCACGGTGGCTCAGCCTGATGTCAGATAATTAAATAAGTCCGATACCCCAGATTCTGTATGTGCTACTTCCCAGGCTCTTTCCTAAATATGAAACTATGGTCAAATTATAAAACCACATGCGTTGTATGTTGCCCACATCACTAAGATCAGCGACCCCTTGCTACATATTGTAAATTTCTATTGATTCTGCCAGTAGAGCCATCAGGCAGGTCATTGAAAGGGTGTTAACCGTTTACGGTTGAAGATAACGGGCAGGAAGGGCAAATAAACCCCCTCACTTAAATATAACAGATCCAGCCATTGCGCGCGTGTTTTTTCCCCATTCAAAGACCCGGCAAGTAGAAAAAGTCCCCCCCAGTTTTTTGCAAATTTGAATGTACACACTAGAGGGACACCCAGAAGGAAGCCCCGGGCCCCAAAGCGTAGAGGGACATAAGCAACAAATAGGACCCCCAAGAAGCCCGGATAGGACGTGGAGAGGAGGATAAGGCCACTAGATTGTAGTTCAAACAGAACTTAAAGGGGCAACCCGGTCTTAACCACCACAAGACATTAACTCTGTGAAGGGGAGACACAGAGAGGGGTTCAGTCCAGGCAACCCAGACGACCCCCAGCACAGAACGTGAGCCTAAAAAACTTTAAACTACTGGGGGGTAAAAGACAGCCTCAAAGCAAGGATCACATTAAAAATTAAGCATTGGAAAAGGGCCTAGGAGGCCTAGGTGCACAACAAGACTGGGGAAGAGAATCAGATCCACCAAGAAGGCCAACATGAGTAAAGAGCCAGCCAAACAGCCTAAGAAAGCAACCATCAAAGGCAGTAAAGGGGATACAAGTACAATCAAACACTATTTAAGACAGGGCGCAAGCCCAAAAACGTCGGGAAAAGAAACCCAGGCCGGAACTTCCCCGGAGAGTAGGGGTGGGGCGGAAGGAGAAATCAACGACTCCAGAGCGGATCTCACAATGGAGACTGAGATTGAGCCTAGTAGGGGGGGGGACCAACAACTAGGAACCCATATCCCCAATAAACTTGAAATGGAGGCGATGCTTTTACGCCTAGAAAACGTAATCAAACTTGAAATAAACTCCCTACGGGAGGATATGGGCCATTTGCTGTCCAGGGTTGAAGTGGTGGAAGGGAGAGCGGACTCTATAGAATCGGAAATCGCGAAGTTGAAAACACAATTGAAAGGCGCCTATCTCACGCAGAGAGATACCCTCTACAAAATAGAGGACCAAGAGAACAGGGACAGGAGGCAAAACCTGAGGCTGCGTGCCGTCCCGGAACAAAGAGGGGAAGACCTAGAAAAAAAACTTTGGGAAATCTTGGGCCCCATAAGCGGCAAGGCCCCAGATCACTTCCCCCACATAGAAAGGATACACCGAGTAGGAAGGCCCGAAAGGGGGGGTGCAGAGCGGACCCGGGACATAATTGTCAGATTCAGCCACTTTAAAGAAAAAGAGGACCTGTGGGCTAAAATAAAAAATAAGTCTCCCATATTGCATAAGGATGCTGAAATCCAAGTATATGCAGATCTATCGGCCCGAACCCTCGAAAGACGGAGACATCAGAAACCCCTGCTGGAAATCCTGAAAAGGGAAAACATAAGATATAATTGGGGTTTCCCCTCATGTTTAATAGGGTCAAAAGAGGGGTGTACGGCCAGGTTGAGGTACCCGGAAGAAACGCAGGGATTTTGTACAAAACTCGGGATCTTGGCCCCGGATATGCAGGGTTGGTTTGAAATGGAAGGCTTGGGGGACCCCGGGGGGGGGGGGGGTGGAGGAGGGGAGGGAAGAGGGGTGAATGCCCACCTGTAGCTGTGGAGGGGTTCTGTCCAAATCGGCCCTGCCCCCTCTGCGCCCCGAGCCTGGGCCGCGGAGGGGGAGGGGAGGGCTAAACGAACTCCACCTCACCAGGAATCCGGAGTCCTAGGGAAGCCACAAAGGATGGCCCCCAATGACCCGGAGACCCTAGTAGGGGTAAGAGAGGGGGGGAGGGGGGAGGGCGAGAGGGGGGAGGGAGAGGGGGAGAGGTAGGGGGGGAGGGGAGGGGGAGGGGATGGGGGGAAAGGGGAGGGAAACCACGTCCGCTATGGGGCTGCTATTACTATCAATACCCCAGAGAAAAAAAAAAAAAAAATTAAAAAACAAAAGAAAAACAAAACCCCAAAAAAATAAATGAAGGACATAGAAATCAAATTTTTATCCTATAATGTGAAAGGCTTAAACTCTCCTGGCAAGCGGTCTAAAATTTTGGAGGAAGTAGAGAGATACGGCGCGGGTATAGTGTTCCTGCAAGAGACTCACCTGGCACATTCCTCAAATATTAGACTTTTTTCTCCAGCTCTCCCAAATTGGTTTTATGGAGATACTATCTCGAGCAGGGCAAGAGGAGTGGCTATTGGGATTGCGAGGGATATCGACTTCACGGTGGAGGAGAGAATGACGGACCCAGAGGGGAGATACCTGTTTCTTAGGGGTTCCCTCCTAGGGGTAGAACTTACACTGGCCAATGTCTATGCCCCTAACGCCAAACCTATCCTATTCCTCGAAGCAATTCTGCGTAAGCTGAGGGCCTTCAGGAAGGGATATTTGATCCTGATGGGGGATCTCAATTTCGTGATGGACCCCGCGAGGGACAGTACGTCTGGTGGAACGGGGAGGGGTAACGCACAATTGAAACGGATTAAAAAAAAACTATCGGAGGACCAACTGTTGGATGTATGGAGGATTCAGCACCCACAGTCAAGAGACTATTCGTTCTTCTCCCCCGTCCACCAGACGTATTCTCGCCTGGACCATATCTTAATAGATCATGGCATACTGGAAAGGGCCAAAGAATCTGATATTGGAATAGCCTCCCTCTCGGACCACGCGCCGGTATCCATGAGGCTAAGGTTCCCTGAACACAAACAGCCTTCTAGCGGATGGAAACTCAACCCAGAATTGCTACATGATAAAGAAATTAGGGACTATATTAAAAAGGAGCTAGAATGGTTCTTTCAAATCAACGACAACGGAGAGGTCTCAGAGGCCCAACTGTGGGACGCCCATAAAGCGTTCATAAGGGGGCTCCTGATTGCTAAAGCCTCATGGAAAAAAAAAGGAGAGGTTGGGAAAAACGCAGGCTCTAATGGCCGAGATCAAAACCCTGGAGCAAAAGCATAAATCTGGGGGGGCACTCAGCCAGAGTATATACTTAGAGCTTACAGACAAGAGAGAGGAATTAAAAGATCTAGCTGAACAGGAAGTTAGACAGAAGTTCAATAAATTGGCAAGAGAACAGTATATTTGGGGCAACAAGCCAGGGAAATATTTAGCAAGGAAATTGCAAAAAAAGAAAACCAGAAATTTCATTGAAAAAATCCAAACAAGAAACGGGGAGATGAAGTTTACTCCGAGCGAAATAGCCTCCACATTTAGAGACTACTACAAAGAACTCTATGAAGTGAAAACTAAGGGTAATAACGACAGCGTTGGAAATAGCCAGAAAACCCACGAGTTTCTAGGGAGGGCAGGGTTGATGGCCCTAGGCGGGGAGGGGAGAGATGAGCTCGAGAGGCCAATAACTGAGGAGGAGATTTCAGCAGCCATCAATAACTCACCAATAGGAAAGAGCCCGGGTCCGGATGGCTTCACGGCCTCATATTATAAAACATACAAAGAGATTCTTATACCCAGACTGCTGCGATACATGAATGGTCTAGGGATTGACTATGACATGAGTGAAGAGGCACTAAAAGCTACGATCACCCTCTTGAGGAAGGAAGGGAAGGATGGATCGGTGTGCTCGAATTACAGACCCATCTCCTTATTAAATTTTGACACAAAATTATACGCAAAGATACTAGCGGATCGAATAAAGGGGCACTTGGGCACACTGATCCATCCGGACCAGGTCGGGTTTGTCCCGGGCAGAGAGGGGAGGGACAATGGGATCCGGACATTGCTAGCCATACAGAGGATGGGAGACTCGAGAACCCCCAGTCTACTTCTCTCGATAGACGCTGAAAAAGCATTTGACAGGGTAGACTGGGGGTTCATGTTCAACACTTTACAGAGGATGGGCTTTGGACCCAGAATTATTCAAAAAATTAAAACTTTATACAATCATCCAAAAACAAACATTAAGGTCAATGGAACGACCTCTGCTGAGTTTGAACTGTTTAATGGGACCAGGCAGGGCTGTCCACTTTCCCCTCTCCTTTTTATTTTATCTTTGGAACCGCTGTTAGCTACAATTCGCGGAAATCCAGAGATGGAAGGTTGTAAAGTCGGCAGCGAAGAGCACAAACTTGCGGCCTTCGCGGACGACGTCCTCTTTTACATAAGCTCACCCCAGAAGTCAATCCCTACACTGCTCAAAACCTTAAAGGAATATGGGGAACTAACAAACTTTAAAATCAATGCCTCAAAAACATTTATCCTTAATATTAACCTCAATAAAATAGAGAAACAGAACTTACAGAAAACAGTTAGTTTCGTGTGGAAAAAAAGGATAAAATACCTAGGAATAGAATTGGCCAACAACTCGAGGAAATTATACAAGATAAATTATATCCCGCTCCTAGAAGACATCAAAAAAAAATTCCAAGAGCTGAAGGGAAAAATTTTATCCTGGACAGGCAGGATCAACTCGGTAAAAAATGATGATCTTACCAGTCATCACATACAAATTTCAGATGCTCCCCCTCCCGCTCCCAAAACAGTACCTAGGTAAATTAAGAGCTATTATAATGAATTTTATATGGAATTACAAAAAACATAGAATATCCCTCCAAGTTTTAAACCCAGACAAAAGTCAGGGTGGCCTCGCGGTCCCAGACATAGAAAGCTACTACCACGCCATAGCACTACTGAGAATCGCAGAATGGGGTAAAATAGGCAACACCAAAAGATGGGTTAGTTTGGAAGAGGCACTGAGTGAAGTTAGGCTGGGGAGGATTGTGTGGAATCCTCCGAAAAGCCGGACACTAGGAGAAAAAACACATATAATCACTATCACGACTTTAAAAATTTGGGATAAAATTTATAAAACATTCAACAAAAAATACAACTCGCCACTTATAGCACTTAAAGAAAATCCCTTTTTCCCGCCAGGGCTAAAGGAAATAGGAGGGGATTGGATTAGAAAGGACTGCACAAGATTAGGGGAAGTTATTAGTAAGGGGAAGGTGATGACATTGCACGAGTTACAGAACAATGAGGCTTTTTCCATAGATGGATGGTGGCATCGCCAGCTAACCCACTTCGTGGGCTCCCTCCCTGGTCCATTAAGGGAGGCTAAGGATCTAACAAAACTAGAGAAAATCTTCACAGCAGAATGCTCCAAAAAAAGAATATCTAGAATCTATAAACTTTTACTAGAAAGAGATAGACCAGAGAAGCCACCATATTTCATCAAATGGGAAAGCGAACTAGGAACACAATTAGAAATAGGCACAAGTAAGAAAATTTAAAAATTAGCACATGGGTCAGCTGTAGATGCGAAAACTGCAGAAACAAATTATAAGTGCATAGCTAGGTGGTATAGAACCCCGGATAGGGTCAGTAATTACCAGGCGGATACATCCGCAAACTGCTGGAGGGGATGTGACCAAAGGGGTACAATGGGTCATTTATGGTGGGAGTGTGCTAAAATCAAAAAATTTTGGGAGACCATTCTAAAATTCATAAAAGAAATAACAACGATCGAGGTTAAAAATGACCCCTGGGTGGTACTTATGCATGTCACTCCGAAGGAAATCAGGCAATATAAAGGCTCTTTGATCCCCCACCTGCTCAATGCGGCTAAAAAGGTAATTCCAAAGAGATGGAAGGACAAGGAAAGCCCACCCTTATGGGAATGGGTTGATGCAGTAGAATCTACATACATGATGGAATGTGTGTTGCTCATCGGGGAGGAGGACAGAGAGGCCACGAGGGCCAAGTGGGAGAGCTGGAGAAAATTTAAGAGGTCTTGGAGCTATAGGGAGGCTTTACGAGTGCAGCCGTGACAACTGACGACCCCCAGGGGGCGAAGCCGGAAGGAGATTTAGTCGCGGAAAGGTAGACGTTAAGGGCAGGAGATGACACTAGGGAGAAAGGGCTATCACACAACAACGGAACAGCGGACGTGGAGGGGGAGGGTGAGGGCATGGGGGGGACAGGAGGGAGGGGGGGGGGGGAAAAAAAACAAAAAAAAAAAAAAAAAAAAAAAAAAAAAAAAAAAAAAAAAAAAAAAAAAAAAAAAAAAAAAAAAAAAAAAAAAAAAAAAAAAAAAAAAAAAAAAAAAAAAAAACCCCTAGGGGGGTAAACTGGAATTGAGATGAAACGGGATTTAGGACAAAGGAAGTGGAGGGGTAGTGGAGGCCTGGTGGGATTTCAGATGCATGTGTGTATTCTTGGTTTTGTAAACTTTATGGATGCCCGACCCAGGACCCCCACCCCCCCCAACTCTAGGGGGAAAAGAAAAAGGGGAAAAAAAAAAAAGGGGGATGAATGAAACAATCCACTAATGATGCTAAGACAAATAGAGGGCTGGAGATGCGGGCACAGCTGACACTCACCCACGAAAACTTTGTCTGAAGTGGAAAAAAAAAATAAATAAATAAAAAAAAAAAAAGGCCAGTTTAACATCCTTCAGGCTTTAGAGAAGCCGGACTGTGCTCATTGGGAGTAAGCAATGCCCGATATTTGGTATTAGGGGAGAAATAGTTGGTGTCAGTGGGAGGAATAGTGCCCCATTGTTGTTGTCAGCGGAATACTGCCTCAAGGGCCAGGTAAAGGCAAGCAAAGGGCTGCAGTTTGGAGACTACTGTCCTACATCATCTTCTCTTTGTAGACTGAAGTGTCTTCTCCATTCTTCACCATCTCTTCTGCATGATTGAAATACAAATGTTCAGTTAGCCCACTGAAGCTGCATTTACTTCAGTTATCCAATCATATACAAGAAAAAATTCCTATTTTTTAACTACCACTCATGTACATATACTGCTTTGACCGGAGCAGTTTTTACATATTAAATTGCAAATAATTTTGTCATTACTTATGATGCTGAAATAATGCATGTATTGTTTTCTTTAGACCAGATAATGCCTTTTAGCAAAATTGTTTTGCAAAAGAAAATATTTGTTTTATCTATTCAATCTGGGGGACAAAAAGACATAGCAAAATAAAAATGATACTTCTTTTTTCTAGTTTAAATGTGTTCATTTTAAAACATTTAGTGTCACTGTATGTAAAAAGTGTTTTCTATAATTGTTCCCATTTTAATGACACTAAAAGTACATTTGTGATACAAAGCATAGGGAAATTATTTTTATATGCATAAAAGCATTTTTTGCTTGCTTGTTTACATTTTTTCTTTTAAAACCTCTACAGAATTAAAAGAAGAAACTGAAGAAAAAAGTTTTAAAGTTAAACCATCTGCATAAAAATATAGCTTAGTAGGGTTTGTTGTGGTTAACCAAGGGGATTAAATTGGTGCAATTTTTATTTTTAAAAATATATTTTTTTAATTTGGGACGTTTCCTTAACTGACATTTTGTATGGTTTATGGGAAATATCCTTAATCTGCACATAAAAGAACAAATCTAAACTCTAAATGCAAAACTGGTACATTGTATTTATAAATAAAGCTTTGTTTTTATTACAGGGCAATTACAGTATCATTTTTTTAGCTAGTTTACAGAACTCTGGAGCTTTTGTGGTGGAGTAGGACCAGAGCCTACCAGGTACGCCCAAGGACCAAAATTGGTTAATTCCTCATAACTTGATAAGGAACACAGGTTCTTTTGGGTCTAAATGACTGTATTTATCAGCGTATAACACCAGTGTTGGTCATCTTACTTTAAAAAAGTAATTAGTTAAGTTACAAATTACTTCTCCCAAAAAGTAATTGTGTTAGTAACTCAGTTACTACATTGGAAAAGTAATTAGTTACGCGGCAAAGTAACTGACTTTTTTTTTTAAATATTCTATACGTGTAACTAAGGGGCGGGTCTAGTATTACTGTAACCAAGGGGCGCATTTATTATTATTATTGTTATATATCGTGTAACCAAGGGGCTGCTCTATTATTACTCTAACCAAGGGGCAGATCTGTTATAGTGTGTAAGCAAGGGGCGGGTCTATTATTATTATATCGTGTAAGGGGCGGATGGCTACAGAAGAGGGCGAATGTTAAATTAATGGGCAGAGCTCGATATATAACAATAATAATAAATGCGCCCCTTGGTTACAGTAATACTAGACCCACTCCTTAGTTACACGATAGACGCCCCTTGCAGAGTAGCGCGAGCATCGGGAGCGTGCGGCATCGCCTCGTACAATTACATGTTAACTGCACCTGCGCGGTGTAGAGTTCACTCAGAGCTGTTTAGGTCCGGCAATTTTCGGAAGCTCCGTAGTCCTTCGTACTGCGCAAGCCCTGCGCCTGCGCAGTACAGGGGGTCCTTATCCGGCGGGGGAACTTTTTCGGCAGGACACTGGAATTACACTACTGCCATCTAGTGGCGGTAGATGTAATTGGGGTAACTAAGCCAAAGTAATGGGAACTGAGTTACCATGAGGGGAAAAGTAATCAGTTAGATTACTCGTTACCCTCTAAAGTAACTGCGTTAGGTAACTAAGTTTATTTTAACTCAGTTACTTACATCACTGTATAACACGCACCGGCGTATAACACGCACCCCAAGTTTAGGAGGGCATTTTAAGGAAATAAAGTCTTAGGAGGGAAGTTTAGGGGAAAAAAAAAAACTTGCATTTAAGCAGCTTGCCCAGCGTCATTTGCAGCCTTCCCAGCGTCATTTGCAGCCTGCCCAGCGTCATTTGCAGCCTTGCCCAGCGTCATTTGCAGCTTGCCCAGTGTCATTTGCAGCTTGCCCAATGTCATTTGCAGCTTGCCCAGTGTCATTTGTAGCTTGCCCAGTGTCATTTGCAGCCTTGCCCACGTTTAAATTTTCCCACCGCCTAGACAGAACGCGCGTGCGCCTCCGGAAAAGACCGAAGCGCCACTGAAAAAGACCGAAGCGCCGCCGGAAAAGACCGCCTCCCTGCTGTTTCGGGAGGCGGGACTACGAGCGGAGCCGATCAGTCGGATCAGTCTTTTCCCGGCGGCGCTTTGGTCTTTTTCGGCGGTGCTTTGGTCTTTTTCGGCGGCGCTCGATATTTTTCGGCGCCGCTCGCTATTAATACGAGCGGAGCCGAACAGTCGGCTTGGTCTTTTCTGGTGGTGCTTGGGTCTTTTTTTTTCGGCGGCGCTTCGGTCTTTTTCGTCGCCGCTCGCTATTTTTGTCACTTTTTTGGGGGGGATCGGCGTATAACACGCACCCACGACTTTCCCCGATTTTATGGTGCGTGTTATACGCCAATAAATACGGTACTCTTTTACCCCTTTAGCAGCTTTACATTAGCAGCTAAACATTAAAGTGAAAATAAACCCTAAAGCAAACATTTATTATATTGTAGCTTACCAGTTCTTAGATGTGATGTCTGCATTAGTTCTCTTTTAGGCGTGCTTTCCTTTATTTTCACCTGGTGATCTAGCCAGCAAGGCTGTTGCTTTCAAACAAAAAAGCTGTCCTGTAAATGTAGCAGTTAGAGGGCTGAGACAAACCATTTAACACTGACAAGGGGTGCTTACAATGATCAGCTTTTATTTATGTAAAGCATTTAGCCCAAAAGGAACAAAACTGTCGCTGTAACTGCTTAAAACGTGTTAACTGAAGTTTGGCTTCAATATGTTAATGTATCTATCTAAATTTGATAGTACATCTAACACTCCCCTCTCCCCAGACTGACAATGCTACTGTCCAAAAGTGTCCCGGTTGTTCCTTTATCCAGAGTCGGGGCACTCTAATACAGGTACATACTGGTTACTGGTCTGATCACCAGGTAAAAACAGAGGGGAAAAAGCCTAAAAAAAACAAAGCCTAAAAAAGAACACTACTACAGCCACCACATCTAAGAAATAATAAGCTGCAATATATTACATTTTCGGGTTTGGGTTTAAAGTGATTATAAAGGCAGGAGTTTTTTTTATCTTAATGCATTCTATGCATTAAGATAAAAAACCTTCTGTGTGCAGCAGCCCCCCTCAGCCCCCCTTAGCCCCCCTAATACTTAGCTGATCTCCATCTCTCTCCAGCGATGTGCACGGGAGCCTCTGTCATTTGGTGTGGGGGGTATGTTCAGGAGGGGGGCCGATTTCTTGTTCCCCCCCTTTCCTGCTGGGCTGCATGCTCGGATAAGGGTTTGGTATTGATTGGAGGGGACTCCCTATGCCGTTTTCTTTAACATTTTTGTAGTGCCAGCAATGGTATTTTTTTACCGCTAATTTAAATGTGTGTTATAAATTTCAGTTTTGCTGCAGCAGGTTCTATACATGTAACAGATGTGCCACTTTACAGGCAGACTAAGTGGACCCCCCAGGCACTATATTTGAAGGAATTTTTCATTTTTATTGTTTCACGTTAAGCATCATTAAAATTACTGCTCCTGTAAAAACATTGCTTTGATACATGTCCCTCAGGGCAGTACCCGGGCCCCCAGGCCCTTTTTATGGCCAATAACGTGCATATAAGCTTTCAAAATTGGGACTTTTTATTTTTCAAATTCGAGTCCCGTAGACTTTAATGGGGTTTGGGTCTAAACTTTTGCGATGTTCAAGAGTTCTGTCGCAAACTGAACCAGGGGGTGTTCGACCCAATTCTGCTACTGATCACATGAAACGAAGGGTGGAGCTTGTACAAAAGTACATGATTTTTCAGATGTACCCAGGGTCACATGGTATCTTGTAAAATGCAATACAAACTGTAGATGTTCAGTAGTCATAATAAAAGTGTAAATGGACAATGATATTCAACAACTTGTCCACTTTGAAGGCTGGATAATAACTAACTGAGCAGAATGAAAAATTAAGCAGGGCATAGCTAAGGAATAAACTAACCAATCTAGGCAGATTGGATTATACCATTTCACAAGCATTACAAATGTAAGTGTAGCGGGGTCGTTCCCCTTTTAGGGGAGAAGACTACATTCCCCATAATTCCCCAGGCTCCCGGGAGGATGGTTTCCGCCCGAGAGGCTTCTGGGGGAGGTGATAAAAGGGAAGAGGAGAGACCGCCTCTTCCTCTTCTGACTGGGCTGGTGACGCAGAGACTTGCAAGTGAGGAGACACCTGTGCGGACCGGGACTGCTGAAGGCCTGAAGCCTGGGCCTTGCAGCAGGTGGAGAGAGACTCTCACCCCTCAGAGTCAGCAGCAGCGGAGCGGAGACTTTTCCCTACAGACGGTCGGAGAGAGGACCTACACTGTTACATTCACTTCTATGCCTATTGAACTGCCAAGGCACAGTTTACCTCAGAGCAGCAGATGTTTCTTTCTGTGGATTACAAATACACCATTTAAAGCTACATGTGCACCACCTCTACAGTTCTCTTGCCGGTGAAGAATACTGTACTTATTCAAGGACTGAGCTCTATTGCTAGGGATCAGGCCTGGTCCGTTAGGTAGGTGCAGTTAGAGTGTTGCACTTCAGGGGTGCATAGCCACATTTGGCGCTCCGTTCCCCATTGCCATTTTGATACATAGATGTGTACATGTTTGAGTGCACATTGCAGGGACCTGCTAATGTATTGTAAGTCGAATGTTTAAATGCATGTTACTATTCCTTTTCTTACTGCCAAAGTAAAGCCAGTTATTCTTATCTCAGCAGTCTGCTTGTGAGTTTAAGTCCATTACACTTAGAGTATAAGTGATATTTACATGTGCCTAGATACATACCCCTTTACTAACTGTGCCAGAGCGGGTAGAGCAAATTGCCGGGGGTTGGTGGAGCTGTACTCAGGGACCCAAACAAACTTGCGGCCCTCTTAACTGGGGGTATCGCTACACGTGGGGGCTCGTAATCCGGGATCCTGAGACAGCGGGAAAAGCCGCCAGAAGGTACCGGCATGGACCCGATAGAAGTGGGACGGTGGTCCACAATATGGGGCACTGATCCAGCCGAAATAGCAGTCATTGAACTGCCAGGGATATGGCAGGAAGAGGCAGTCAAGCAGCTCATAATGTCCCTATCCCCATGCCACAAGTCACGGATAATGGACATGAGAATTGATGCCAGGTATACATACGCCCTAGAAGAATGGCAGGAAGAGATCCCAGAGCAGTTCAGGAGCCAAAGCATACGAGCATTGGATGGTCAGACCTATCAATTGCTGCATGCGCTGCCGCGCAAGGGAGACAGTTTTCAAATGAAAACCATGCTATCCCCAAAGAAGGAAGAGCAGAAGGACACAGAGAGTCCCGCACCCGCACAAACTACTCTTAGTGCAGAACTGTGTGCTGTCCTAGGGGAGATTGTGACTCAGTGCAGAAGAGACCCCGGGGATTACCCGATGTCGGGATACAGAAAACTCCGGATGTTCTCTGGGAGGAAACCTGTACCCTCGGGGGAAGAGGGATTTGAAGAGTGGTTAGATGGTGCCACGCAGGCCTTAGAAGAATGGGAGATCCCAGAAGGTAGAAAGAAGCAAAGGATTGTTGAGAGCCTAAAAGGGCCTGCCTTAGAGGACATACGCAATCTGAAGACAAGCAAAAAGGATTGCACCGCCCAGGATTACATAGACATCCTGGAAAGTGTGTTTGGTGGGACAGAAAAAGTCACAGAACTTACCTATCAACTGGAACACTGTTACCAGAAGACAGGGGAGAAGCTGTCAGAGTATATGGGACGTATAGACAAGATCCTGCATAGGATTATCCTGAAGAAGGGGATAGATCCGGGGAAAGTAGACAAAGCCCGTGCCCAGCAGGTGATAAGAGGAGCCCAACCCCTAGACCCTGTTGCACTAGTACTACGCACCCGACAGGATGGGAAGAGCCTGGACTACCCCGATCTCATTAGAATGGTCAGAGAGGAAGAGGCCATGTTGGAAGAGAAACGGGAAAAACAGGCGGTGGGGTCTACAAAACTTCCAGTGGCCACGGTCAGGTCGGCCTTAACCCCTGAAAGAGAGACAGAAGTAGATGCCCTGAAGTTGCAGATGTCCCAGATGATGGAGATACTGACATCTCTAGTGGCGAAAGAGACGCCCAGTCCCAAGAAAGAAGCAAGCAGGAGGGAATTGTTTCCAGCTGTTTCAGCACCAGCATCCCCACCTGACTACGGTGAGATGATCTGTTTTAATTGTGGAGGAATTGGTCATATCGCAGCTGTATGTTCCAGTCCCAAGAGGAAGAAAACAGATAGCCGCCAGCCGGCGGGAAAACGCCAAAGGGCCCCGGTGAAGGAGTCAACCGGGTGCCCATCACCTTCAGTGAGCTCCAAGAAGCATAACGGGAAAAGAAAGCGAGGAGATCAAACCCCTCAAAAGGGGCCCAGGGATCCTCAACCAAGGTACACTCCAGAGAAAGGGGGCAAGACCCCTCCGAAGAGACACAGCACTCCCAAGCGAGAACCCTTAAAAGTGAGAGATAACAATGTCCCTCAACGGGTTCACACTCCCACTAAGAGGGAGAAAATTAATGCATACCAGGCTCAAGAAAGGATCAAGTGCAGATCAAGTGAGAAGGAAAAGAGTCCAAAGAAGAAGGTAGCATTAACCCGGCCCTACCCAGAAGAGCTGGTTGGCCCATCTCCTACTGTACCTATCCAGGTGGAAGGAATATACATGAAGGCCCTCCTAGACACTGGAGCCCAAGTGACCCTATTGTACAGGGACTTCTATGACAGATACCTGAGTCATCTGCCCATACAGAAGATAGAGGAGTTGGAGATAAGGGGACTGGGAACTCAGAGTTTCCCCTATGATGGATACCTACCCATACGGTTGACCTTTGACCCATCCGTAGCTGGGAAGACTGAAGTGTTTGACACCTTAGCAGTGGTGTGTCCCCGCCCACCAGGAACCAGCAAGACGTCCCTGATTATAGGGACGAACACGGACCTAGTCAGAATGCATCCATCCCATGCTGAAGGCAGCCTACCAGCGGTTGGTCCTAGAGCAGAAGACCCCAAGTGAGGGGATAGGAAGGGTATGGAGGCTTGGAAAAGAAGGAGCGGTGTTACAGCCTGGAGAGGTGACCTGCATGAGAGCCACGGTGAAACTTAATTGGGAGCAGCCTGGCCCCTTTATAATGTTGGAACCCGACCCAATGGAGGGTCACTGAGGTCTGGAGGTGATACCAGAAGTAATCTCATTGAAGGACCTGAAGAAGGCTAGAGGAAGAGTCCCTGTCAGTGTGAGGAACCCCACGGAGCGGCCCGTGGAGATCCCTGCCAGGATGCTTCTGGGACAGGTGAGTCCTGCTGTCCCAGTTGGCTGGTCAGAAGTGAAGGGGACGGGTGAAGGAGAAGATGTTTGGAAGAAACTCTCCATGGAAAACCCAAACCTACCTGGAGCTTGGAAAGAGAGAGCCAAGGCCCAGCTGACCAGATGGGAGAAGATTTTCTCTAAAGATGAGTTTGATGTGGGGTGTGCGAGGAGTGCCACCCATCGAATCCGCATGCAAGAGGACAAGCCATTCAGAGAAAGAGTCAGGCGAGTCCCGCTAGCAGATCTGGAGGATCTGAGGGAGCAGCTTGCGGAACTGAAGAAGACGGGAGTGATTCGGGAGTCCAGAAGCCCCTATGCCTCCCCAATAGTGGTGGTCAGGAAGAAGAATGGGTCATTGAGGCTCTGCATTGACTACAGAACTCTCAACAGGAGGACCATTCCTGATCAGTACACCACGCCAAGGATAGAGGATGCCTTACAGAGTTTATCTGGAGCTAAGTGGTTCAGTGTGATGGACCTCAAGAGTGGGTACTATCAAATCCCCAAGCATCCAGAGGATAGAGAAAAGACTGCCTTCATAACCCCAGTAGGGTTCTTTGAGTTTAACAGGATGCCTCAGGGCCTATCTGGAGCTCCTGCTACATTTCAACGCCTCATGGAAAGGACTGTTGGAGACATGAACCTCATAGAAGTCCTTGTGTACCTGGACGATGTCATTGTCTTTGGAAAGACTTTGGAAGAACATGAAGCCAGATTGGAGAAAGTATTGAAGAGGCTCAGTGAAGAGGGACTCAAACTTTCCCCCGAGAAGTGTCGGTTCTATCAGTCTTCTGTGAACTATCTGGGACACATAGTGTCTGAAAAAGGAGTGGCTACAGACCCTGAGAAGTTGGAGGCAGTTACTTCGTGGCCAAGACCCACAACAGTTACAGAACTTCGGTCTTTCTTGGGGTTCTGCTCCTACTACCGCAGGTTTGTGGATGGGTTTGCCCGCATTGCAAAACCCCTAAACAAACTGCTCAAGACAGAAGGAGAGGAAGATGGATTGGGGCCTAGGAGGCCTGGTGAGTCGGTCCAAGACCAATGGAACTCAAGGTGTGAAGAGGCTTTCAGAACCTTGAAGAGAGGTCTCACCACAGCCCCAGTTTTGGCCTATGCTGACCCCACTAGACCATATGAGCTACATGTTGCTGCCAGCCATGAGGGCCTAGGTGGAGTACTCTACCAGGAGTATGAAGACCAGCTACGACCAGTGGCCTATGTGAGCCGGAGCCTGACCCCCTCCGAGAAGAACTACCCCACCCACAAGTTGGAGTTCTTAGCCCTCAAATGGGCAGTAGTTGACAAACTGAAAGACTATCTGTATGGGGCCGAGTTTACTGTAAAAACAGATAACAACCCCTTGACCTATCTATTCACCACCGCCAAGTTGGATGCAACTGGACACAGATGGTTGGCGGCGTTGTCTGGATTCAATTTCAGCCTCAAGTACAGGCCAGGGGCTGGAAATAGGGATGCAGATGCCCTGTCCCGAAGATCCCATGTCATGGTCGATGACTGGGAAGACTGGACCCAAGTGGCACCAGAAGGAGTGCGAGCCCTTTGTCAGGGGGCTGAACTCCAAGCCAGAGGAGGATCCAGAGCCGAAGAGATAGGAGTTACCACAGTGGGAGTCCCAAAGTGTTACTGTGGGGTAACCCAACTAGAAGAAGAGTGTCTACCGAAGCTGTCCAAGAAGGAGTTAAGGTGTGACCAATTGGAAGACCCCATGGGTAGATTGGTCCTGGAGGCACTGGAAAACAAGAGTCCAGAGGGACTTCGACTTCACCCTTCCAAAGAAGCTCGCCTACTGAGGAGAGAGTTGGACAAGTTACAGGTGCATCAGGGGGTAGTCTACCGAAGGGGCCCCTCTGATAGCTCAGAAGATAAGTGGCAGTTGTTTCTCCCCGAAAAGCATCGAGAGACTGTGCTGATTGCCTTACATGACCAGCATGGTCACTTGGGAGCAGAGAGAACCTTCCAACTTGTCAGAGACCGGTTTTATTGGCCCTGCATGAGGGCCGAAGTGGAGGAGTATTGCCATTCCTGTGCAAGATGCATTCAGAGGAAGACTTTACCCCATCAAGCTGCCCCAATGGGCCATCTACAGAGTCAAGGCCCAATGGATCTGGTATGCATTGATTTTCTCTGCCTTGAACCCGATTTGAGTGGATTGGGAAATGTTCTGGTGGTAACCGACCATTTCACCCGTTATGCTCAGGCTTTCCCAACCAAGGACCAGAAGGCCTCTACAGTAGCCAAGGTACTTTTGGAGAAGTACCTTGTTCATTATGGACTACCACAGAGAATCCATTCAGACCAAGGAAGGGACTTTGAGAGTCGCCTGATCAGGAAGCTACTATATTCTCTGGGAGTAGAGAAGACTAGAACTACACCATATCACCGTCAAGGTGATGCCCAGCCTGAACGGTTCAACAGGACCCTATTGAACATGTTGGGAACTTTGGAAACAGAGAAGAAGCAACATTGGAGTCAACACATTTCAGCTCTAGTGCATGCTTACAACTGTACAACCAGTGATGTGACAGGTTTCTCCCCTTACCGTCTTATGTTTGGGAGAGAAGCAAGATTGCCAGTGGATTTGGCCTTTGGCATTTCCTTAGACCATGCCTCTGCTGCCTCCCACAAAGGATATGTGGACAGACTGAGGCACAGTTTGAAGATAGCTTATGAGAAGGCTCAAGCGGCCTCTGACCAGAGGGGGGCCCGAAATAAGAGGAACTTTGACTTGAAGGTTCGAGTACAGGACCTACAGCCTGGGGACCGTGTACTGTTACGCAATCTAGGGATCCCTGGAAAACACAAGATTGCTGATAGATGGAGATCAGAGCCATATATCATCTGTAGAAAACTTCCAGGATTGCCTGTCTATAAGTTGAAGCCAGAAGGAAGAGTGGGGCCTTTGAAGACCTGGCATAGGAATCACTTGCTCCCACTCACTGAAGCAGTCAGAATACCTCCAGCAAGAGACGTACCTGAATCTGTTTCCATTCTGGATACCCCCAGGCCTAATACTCGGTCTCAGACATCCCAAATTAGGGGTGGACAGGACCCCCAAGAAGCAGAAGAAGAAAGAGGAGAACTTGAATGGCTATGGCCTTCCTCAACTTCAGGAAATTCCGCCATAGATCTTCCACCTACTGAATATGTGGAAGATGGAACATTGAACCCAGAAGCTACAGAGTTTGTTCCATTCAGTGTTGTGCCTGAGAGCTGGGAAGATATCCCTGGTCTCTACTCGGAAGAAGAAGAAGTAGATGTTCCAGAACCAGAGATGTTCCCAGAATGTGTTCCTGAAGAAGTGCCAAGAGAACAGAGAGCTCGCAGAGTTGTGAGGCCTCCCAAGAAGTTAACTTACCCCCAAATGGGAAGAAGTTCAGAGGACTCTGTTACCACAGCAAGGAGAAGTGCTGAACGCCCTGACCCATCCACTGTTCATTTGGTGGAGGGCAACCCCAGCTCACTCTCTGGCACAGTTAGACAGGTCGCCCACACTGAAGTGACCTGTAGACAGGACAGCTCCCCATCCTGTGCTAATTGGTGGGAAGCTCCTCTGTCTGAATTATGTGAACGTGTTGTCTCAAAGAAAGCTTGTAGATTGAACAATGTCTTTGGGGACCAAAGATTCAAAGTGGGGGGAGTGTGTAGCGGGGTCGTTCCCCTTTTAGGGAAGAAGACTACATTCCCCATAATTCCCCAGGCTCCCGGGAGGATGGTTTCCGCCCGAGAGGCTTCTGGGGGAGGTGATAAAAGGGAAGAGGAGAGACCGCCTCTTCCTCTTCTGACTGGGCTGGTGACGCAGAGACTTGCAAGTGAGGAGACACCTGTGCGGACCGGGACTGCTGAAGGCCTGAAGCCTGGGCCTTGCAGCAGGTGGAGAGAGACTCTCACCCCTCAGAGTCAGCAGCAGCGGAGCGGAGACTTTTCCCTACAGACGGTCGGTCGGAGAGAGGACCGGAGCGCAGGGGCTGTGACGGAGGAGGCCGGACGCCGCCATTGGAGGTCCCGGAGCTGAGGACGGTACCCAGGAGTGGTGAGCGAGCTGAAAGGCTCATCCTACACTGTTACATTCACTTCTATGCCTATTGAACTGCCAAGGCACAGTTTACCTCAGAGCAGCAGATGTTTCTTTCTGTGGATTACAAATACACCATTTAAAGCTACATGTGCACCACCTCTACAGTTCTCTTGCCGGTGAAGAATACTGTACTTATTCAAGGACTGAGCTCTATTGCTAGGGATCAGGCCTGGTCCGTTAGGTAGGCGCAGTTAGAGTGTTGCACTTCAGGGGTGCATAGCAGACGGTCGCCACATTTGGCGCTCCGTTCCCCATTGCCATTTTGATACATAGATGTGTACATGTTTGAGTGCATATTGCAGGGACCTGCTAATGTATTGTAAGTCGAATGTTTAAATGCATGTTACTATTCCTTTTCTTACTGCCTTTTCTTTTGACCGAAACTTGTTTTGCATACACACGGTCAGACAAAGTTGTCAGAAAATCCGATCGTTCCTGAATGAGGTGACGTACAAAACGTACGACGGGAGTACGTAGAGGCCAGTAGCCAATAGCTTTCATCTCCAAATTTCTTCTGAGCATGCAGGGCACTTTGTGCGTCGGAATTCTCTACACACGATCCTAAAAAGTCAGATCGGATTTTGTTGTCGGAAAATTTTAGATCCTGCTTTCAAATTTTTTCCGTTGGATATTCCGACGGAAAAAGTCCGCTAGAGCCCACACACGATCAGATTTTCCGACAACATAGTCCGATCAGACTTTTCCCATCGGAATATCTGACCGTGTGTACGGGGCATTAGTGTTTTCAGAAAATACTACAGCTACGGTACCTATTATTGCCTTCTACAATTTCTTGTTTTTTTTATTTGTTAGTTGGTGTTACATTTGTTGGTTTTCATCGTTCATACAATATGAAAATGTTGATTTAAGGCTCTAAAAGATGAATCATTCTCCTTAAAGTCTTGTTGGTTTCTAAAGATGTATTGGTGGAATCCCTAGTGCTGAGCTGTTGTTGTATCAGTTAAACAGCTGTGTTTTATTGATTTTTATTTATGTTCCCAGTGCTTATAGAATGAAAATTTCCCACAAAGCTATTAATGAAACGCTTAATAGCCAGCCATCATTATAATATGTTGAATCCTGTCTTGAGCATAAAACCCACAAGCAAACCATTAGAAATATTAATTATTATTGTTTCTGTTTTGTTCTCACTTTTCTAAACTGATGAAAGACAAAGTTTCTGATATAAGCCAGGCCTCATGCACACTGAGCTTAAATAAATGCTGCTTTTAAGGCCTTTTTTCAGCCTTTAAAAGCATTATGTTATCTTATGTGTCCATGCACACATAGATGTTTACTGGTGTATTAAAAGATGCGCGTTTACATGATATAAAAATAACCCACCAAAAGCATGTTTAGAAGAGGTCCTGAAGAGCAGAAAAAGTTGCGCCTGGATACACCTAAACATACACTATATTACCAAAAGTATTAGGACATCTGCCTTTACATGCACATGAACTTTAATGGCATCCCAGTCTTAGTCCGTAGGGTTCAATATTGAGTTGGCCCACCCTTTGCAGCTATAACAGCTTCAACTCTTCTGGGAAGGCTGTCCACAAGGTTTAGGAGTGTGTCTATGGGAATGTTTGTCCATTCTTCCAAAAGCGCATTTGTGAGGTCAGGCACTGATGTGGATGAGAAAGTCTGGCTCACAGTCTCTGCTCTAATTCATCCCAAAGGTGTTCTATCTGGTTGAGGTCAGGACTCTGTGCAGGCCAGTCAAGTTCCTCCACCCTAAACTCAATCACCCATGTCTTTATGGACCTTGCTTTGTGCACTGGTCCAAATCATTTGGTGGAGGGGGAACTATGGTGTGGGGTTGGGCTTGGCCACTTAGTTCCAGTGAAGGGAACTCTTAAGGCATCAGCTTACCAAGACATTTTGGACAATTTCATGCTCCCAACTTTGTGGAAACTATTTGGGGATGGCCCCTTTGTGTTCCAAAATGACTACTCACCAGTGCACAAAAAAAGGTCCATAAAGACATGGATGAGTGAGTTATAGGTGGAGTCCTGACCTCAACTCAATAGAACACTTTTGGTATGAATTAGAGCAGAGACTGCGAGCCAGGCCTTCTTGACCACATCAGTGCCTGACCTCACAAATGCGCTCACAGACACACTCCTAAACCTTGTGGACTGTCTTCCCAGAAGAGTTGAAGCTGTTATAGTTGCAAAGGGTTGGCCAACTCAATATTGAACCCTACAGACGAAGACTGGGCTGCCATTAAAGTTAATGTGCGTGTAAAGGCAGGCATCCCAATTCTTTTGGTAATATAGCGTATCTAAAGGCACCTGAATGCTAGAAGCCCCTGACATTTGAGCATCAATGCATTTCAGTGGCCAGAATAAATTTATATTGTGGCCAGAGAAATTCATTAATGCTTAATGCCAGACATGCCTAACGTGTGCAATATGTGACTTTGGGCACATTTTTAGGCAGCTTTTTCCTGCCAGGAGTTATGGTGTTCAGAGGGGCTAAAACAGACTCCCAGTGCGCATAAAGGCCTTCATGAGTTTGCACATTTGTTTATGCATATTCTTACCTATAGTAATTGCAAAAATACAGGACCTTGACACTTCCTGGGAGCTAAACAGAAAGGGAAAAAAACCTTTGTTTGTTGTGTGTTTGTCTGAAAGATACTAAAAGCCATTTGACTTTAAACTTTGATCAGCTGTTTTAACCCTGGCTATCGGCCGAAAAAGGGTTAAGCCACCCACAAAGCGCTGCTGCAGTGGCGATTTGCCGGCGGTATAGCCGCACTGCCCCATTGATTTCAATGGGCAGGAGCGGTGGAGGAGCAATATACACACCGCTCCTTCACCGCTCCAAAGATGCTGCCAGCAGGACTTTTTTCCCGTCCTGCCAACGCACCAATCCAGTGTGAAAGCCTTCGGGGCTTTCACACTGAAGAGACAGCAGTGGCTGTTTCAGGGCGCTTTGCATGTGCTATTTTTAGTGCTGTAGTGCCTGCAAAGCGCCCCAGTGTGAAAGGGATCTAAAACTAGTTTTGCTCTCAAAAACTACCAATAGTAAAATATGGCAAAAATAAACAAAATTAGATCATAAATAAAAAAATAAAATAAAAATAAAAACCCTACTCCTCACTTATACTTAGCACAAAAAATTATTTTATTTGAAGACAAAACACCAAGACAGCTAACCAAGAGTCAGACTGAGGCTCACAGAAAACAGCAGTTTAAACACTGAACATACATTCACAAAAATAATGGATCAGGAATTGTCAATGAAAGCATTGACATCCACATTTAAGCTATGTGGAACATAGGATTTTACTCTATGTATCCAAGCCAATTCTGACTATGAAATCACTCTAACCAGAGAGCTACACCTCCAATGGGGACTGAATCTATCTATACTATCTATCTATTTATCTTTGTTATGCGCTGCTGCATAGTGTTTAGAAACGGAATGGTGTTTTAACCATTTTTTTTATATTATAGATGTGTTCACTGAGCCTCACCTGTAGGGCTCGCTTAGTCCTGTCCCTGTATTGTAACCCACAAGGGCACTGTAATAAGTAAACCACCCCTGTAGTGAAACACGTGATAAATGGCTTCATCTCAAAAGCACGAAACGTGCTGGTAGAGACAAAGCTATTGAATTTTATTTTTCTGCATCCATTGATGGAACAAACCTGACACTTTCTACATTGGTAGTACCCTGTGAGATTTTGAAAAAAAATCGTTTTTTTAGATGGAGGGTTATGTACATTTGGTGCTATCCTATCCCTGAGAGAAGGAACACCCCTAAATATTACTTGGGGTCTAACGGGCAAAACCGTGTTGAGCACTCTGTCATTACAGTACTTAAAATATACCAGTGTTTTTGAATCAAACTCTTGATATTCTGATGCTGAATAGAGAAAGTAGTGATAAATGGGAGGAAAGGTGAGGTATCCCTTCTCTCTTGTGCAGGTCTCTCCTCAAGTAAAGTATCCATTCTCTGGATGGCATTCAATATAACCTGGAGAGACTCACGTTTATATCCTTTTTCAACAAAACTGTTTGTCAAAATAGATGTCTTTACGGATGCGGCTGGACAGAACTAGTTTGAGATCAGGGATCTAATAAATTGTTCGACCTATATGATCTTAGAATCACCTGACCCATGTCCTAAGATATATATTGGCAAAACCAAGAGATCATTAAAAGTCAGGATAGGAGAACATTTATGAGACATCAGGAAGGAGAAAAAGAGAGACCCTGAAAATGGCCAGGAAAAAACAGTAGTGAAACATTTTGCTGAATTTCATGAAGGCAAAACTGATGGCCTAAAGGTGAAAGGGATCTACAACCTTAACTGGCCACCAAGAAGGGGAGACGTCAACCGTATCCTACTGCAAAAAGAGAAATGGTGGATATTTACGTTGAAGTCTCTTACCCCCTAGGGCCTAAACACTGAAATGAACTTGCAGCCTTTCTTCTAGTCATGTACTGGCTCCATTATTAATTCCTTATTTCTTCTCTCCGTTTTTATCCTTATCTCCAACTTCTCTATGTTTGCACATTCACTGTGTTTACTGTATGTTATATGTTGTTTTTGTTTTCTGTCTCAGTATATTCCTTCACCGTTTCTGGTGTCCGGGACATACATGCATGGTGCTTTACTATGCCATGCATGCACGCCCCCACAATTAATTTATATATACACATATACGCCTGTTATCCAAATTAATCTAAAGACAAAAATGGTCATTAATGTGATTTAACATCCCCCAATGGGTAAATTCTATACACAATGGACGTAATGTTTGTTGAACAAACCTTTCCCCTTTCCTTTGAAACAAAATGATTTTAGGAGGTGGAGCTCGATCACCACACAATAATAGATAAAAGGATATGGTGTGTACCAGCCCCCTCCTCGTCCAAGACGAAGCTACGCCACCTGCTGTTGCGAAGCGCGTTGACGTCATCACGGTCATGTGACGCCATTCACATGATTCCCCATTCACTGAGCAAAGGAAGAGCATAAGCCTGCTTTATGGCCGGTCATTTCCACGAACCCACCTGGAACCATTGCGGTATACCCTGCCTCTTCTGCTTTACTAGCGTATTAGCCCTAACTATGAAGCAGCACTGTCTCTTCAACTGGTCAGGAATGGCCTGAGACGTACAAAGAGGAATCCACGTGTGGGGGCCGTGGTAAAGGAATCCACTTATCCCAGCCGGCTATGAGGACTTGGAAATGTAGGACTCTCTCTATGCCCTTTAGCACACCTGTGGCGCTAATATCACTGCAATAATTGAATTGCCCATCCTATCTATCTGACACGCTATCCACGTTTTAACCAGGATTGCATCTAAGGGGGTAATATATGTCACTGAGTACATGTATGGCATTCTCCAATATTCCCTGGACGAACTGCATGTGTGTAGACATCCTCTTCTTGAGACCCATTACAGCATGTTTCTCAGGAGCTGATAGCCTGTTTAAGACATATAGTGGGATGTTCATTACTCACCATATTCTCACATGAGTAGCAGATCACATCAACAGCTCCCTGAGTCCAATCTTCCTCGATGTCACCAGCTATGACAATACATCATTCTGGCTTATGGGATCTTCTCATGTGACAGTTGTTATTTCTCACATAACCCTTTTTGCTCCTCAGATATATATCTCTGAGGCGTCATAATTTAGAGGCACCATACATTGAACTTTTGTTTGAGATCCTTTACCGCAAGCCCTAGCTATTGCTATTTTCCATCTAGCATTTAGCAGACTTACCATATACACATTTTTTGCTCTTCAATATCCCCCGGAGGCCATACACACACAGTCCGTCTTAATAGAATTTTTTTTCTGGATGCATTTTTTGCTCCATCCCTCATGTGGTCATTACCACTGGCAGTCTCTGGGTGTATGGTTAGTCGGCGTCCGGACCTTGTTACCTGTTTTGTTTGTTTTTCTTTATTTGTTTGTTTGTCCATTGTGTTAGTTCCACACTTCCAGTAGTGGGGAACTCAACAAACCATAAACCAGTGTATACATTTATTGTCTTTCAGCTAGCTCTGTTTATTTTAATCTGAATGATAAAAACATTTTTATATGTAATTTCTAGATTCCAGTATTGCCTTTTTGCTGCCTTAGTAGCTGCTTTTTTCTCTGGGACGTTCCCATCTGCATGTTCGCCCAATTTTCTTTTTGGTTGTCAAAATAGTAGCCTGTGCTCGAAATTCGCCAACCTCTTAAATGCAAAAATTGGCTTTTGGGAACTGCCCTAGGCCAAGATGCATGATGGCAACTATCTAAATGAATATAAGAGTTTCTATTTGTAGGTTTAAAAAATGCGGAAGTAACAAATCTATCCCCTTTAATCGAAATTTTAAGATCCAAGAAATTGACCTCTTATAAACTAGCCTCATAGCTCAGACAAATCCTCCTGTTGTTATTCAAAGAGCTGATGAACTCATCCAAATCAGGGCCACTGCCATCCTGTAGGAGGAGGATGTCATCTATGTACCTAGCCCACAGGACCACATGGGTTCTCTGTTTGGGCATAGACAACATCCTCCTCCTACCTGGCCATAAAAAAGATTTGCCAAACTAATGCATACTTCGTCCCCATGGCTACACCTCTATCCTGGCGAAAAAATTGATTTTCGAACCAAAAATAATTGTCTGTTGCCATATATTCCATAATAAAGGACACGTGACCAGCCGTGAACCTAAATCACGATTTAGGTAATTATTTACCGCTGTCAGGCCAAGATCATGCGCAATAACTGTATACGCTAAAGATACTTCAGCTGCCACCATCCACAGTCCTGGTTTAGGTCTGTGGTTGGATAACAAATTTATAATGTGTCTGGTATCTTTTATGTACAGAAGCATTTTTTTGCACAAGAGGATGGAGATAATAATCAATGTACCTGCCCACACTATAGGTGGGGGCAATTTCCATATTGGGCCACAGTATAACAACCAAGAAGAGGGCCCTCCTACTTTCTATGGTCAGGGTCGGAATCATTATCCTGTACCTAATCATCAGGGGAGAAGGAATGATGAACCGGACTATGATTACAATATTACTACTCAGAATAGGTTTTTCCCATTGAGAGATAGTGATTTCCCAACAATGGATATGGACAGGATTATTATCCTTTAATGGTAATGGTGGTAGTGCCTGACCATATGTCTCCACGAATCCTCATGGTTCCCGTAATGGGAATTGGAGTGACCAATATAATAGGTCACTCCAATTCTTCTAATACTTATCAAGGACATCAGAATTGGGGTTTTCCCAGACCAAATCAGGGTATAAAACCACCAGTCGAACAAAGAGAGGAACTAGAGGGGGGGGCGGTTACAATCAAAAAAGGAGGTAAATAGAATCGGAATATACAATTTAAGTAATCGAGTTTTAACTGACTCAGAAAAAGCAGTTTTGGATAGGGGGTTTGAAGTTTGCCCAGCCTAGGAGGCTAAGCAAATTTCAGACATATATGGATGTACATAAGTTTGTGCGGATATCAATATCAAACGTTACTTAATAACCAACCCTATCAAGGCGAATAGGGTAATTTTGTCTGAGTTTCCACATTCCAATCTTTCCAATGCATCTTTATTCAATCCACCTGGAGTACTGGCCCCTTCCCTCAAAGTTTTTCGTGATGTGGTCCTAAGGGATTTGGATCAGATGAAGGTTCAGAATGACAAAATTCAAAAAGATTTGGAGAATGTTTAGATTCATTATGCAATAATAAGGAATTGGTCATCCGACCAGCGGACAAGGGGGTGACTATATGACATAGATGTATAGGATAGTGGGAGATAGAGAAAAACATTTCAGTTATATTTTTGGGTTCTTATAAATATATTGTTTTCCCTTTTTGCACAGTTTGGTTTATGTAGGTGCTGTAAAAAATATGTTAGGCAGGATGTTAGATGCTGTTTAATTTGTAGCCTCTAGGGTGTGATTTTTAGATTAGGAGGAATGTTTAGATTAGGTGGAATGACCCCATGCGGTAAATTCATGAAACTTCCTGGTACCTATTGGCGTTAAAAAGGTATAGATAGTTATATGGTTACTCAATGGTTTTGTTTTTGCCTTCTATACTTTGTTATGACATCGCTACTCTCTGTATGGTAATCCATTTTTTTAGTTTTCCCTCAGAGAATTATATACTGTGGTTCTATGTCCGCTGTGTAATTGTGGGGTTTCTATTACCTGATTTGTTTTTTTAAGTGTGATTGGTCACCTAGGGTTCAGATAGAGGCGTGGTTAGGTTGTATAGAATATAGTGCAGTAACTCGGCGCGCCGCCCGTGCCCTGGACAACGTCATCTTATGACGAAACGTGAAGGGTGGGGCCATGTGCTGATGTCATCACATTTCTCAGATCCCAGAAGGATGAGCAGCCACAAGTAGCTGGCTGGCTGTTTCTTGATGTTAATGCAATTGTTTTATTCTCCTTGTAAGTGCAATCTTTTTTTACCTACAATAAAGCTTTTAAGGATATATTACACTATGGCGAGTTTTTTATGTTTTGGCGATCATCTATGATACTGTCACCTGGATGCAAGTTCTCTATGCCCCAAGGAAATCCTGGGACGTTATTAAAGGCCCTGGATGGGTTTAGAGCTATATGAGTCATTGACCTTCCATGACAGAAGGTCCATATAATCTGGTAAGCCACCATTTTGTCTAAGGTGGAGGGGATTGTCACAAGAATGCACTACTGCAGGTGGTGGATAGTGTGGATGCCAGGATCTTCTCTTCACTTTTGGGACTTTTTTCTTGTTTTTTTTTTTCTTTTAGTTCTTGATCAACAATTTATTAGCGTAACTCCTTGTAGAAATTATTGTTTGGGACTGTGTTATATATATATGGAGTCTGCGGCTGTGTTTTACTGTAGCTAAATGTTTTATAGTTGTTTAATAGCACAGTTTTATATATATTTTTGTTTAAAAATCCTTAGTTGTGTGACAGCTGCAGTGGCAGGGAGAGAGCTCAGTTGCAATGAGGACAGTGTGTCTATCTGAACTCTCCAGCTTTAGTGCACCCCTGTATGTGGTGCTTGCCCCAAAGACATTGGGAAATACAAACAGAGGTTTCCCCTTTTTTTTTTTTTAGCAGCAATGAGAAACAAAAGGGTTGTAAAAAATTCTTGGTTTTATTGTCCAAAACACTGTATTTTCCATGCAACACGGGGTGTGCAGCTAGCTCAAATCTCTTTATGTGCCTCTCCCCAGCCCCAAAGACATTTACCTGATTCCAGGAGGTTCATTAATATTTCGCCCGCACCAACATTTGTTGTACAAATGCACAAAAGCATTTCAAGTGTCATAAACATGCTTTATGAATTCCCCTCATTTATTTATGACTTGGTTTGTGGGTTAACACTTAATCATATGTCATCATTCTGACTTTCATTCCTTTATAAAAAAGATCTCTGAGTTTGAATTCCTTTTAGAGTCATCAACGTCATAATAAAGTCCTTCTTGCTTTCTCCTAGGAGTAACAGTCTATTTACAGAGGTCGTACAGATGAACTTTGAGATCACCAGTTTCAGCAGCCTTTCCGGTACTCAGCCCATCTCTTGGCAGCTAGAATATCCTGGAAAACCCACAGCTGATCTGGTTCTGTCTGAGGTCTTCATTAGTCAGAAGGATATTCTGGGAATTGTCCCCCTCTCTATGGTAAGAAGTATTTTCATAGTAACTTCTGAATAAAATGGTCTTTTAATTAGAGAAGCACATATCGTAAGCAGAAGAAGAAATTAATATAACTACACAGGGATCACCCAATACCACATTGTTTTCATTATTTCATTTTTGTATTTATTTTTATAAAACTGTGATTTAGAAAGCTAATCACCATCCGTGTCAAAATGGTGTTTTATGTGTTTTACGCAGCTCTCTCTCCTTCTCTGCAGCACTCAGTGGCTTGAGGATACAAATATCTGAATGCACCCCCAGCTATCCTTTAGTTCATAATTTACACTCTCTTACTTAGTTTTGCAGCTAAACACTTCAGGAAATGTTTTATGACCTTTCTCTGGGATTAAATATTGCAAGCTGTATTTTTACTAAAACGTTACTTTTCTAAAAAGCTCCAATGCTTTTACCTTAAGTAAAAAAAGAGGTTTCTACTTATCTGCTCTGTGCAGGGGGTTTTGCACAGAGCAGCCCCAAACCTCCTGTTCTGGGGTCCCCCGGCAGTGCTCTTGGCTCCTCCTTTTCTATGTCTGCCCACATACTACCCCCACCCCCCTCCTCACTGAATTTGATTGACAGCAGAAGGAGTCCATGGCTCCCATTGCTATCAATCTTCCCTGTGAGACCTGCAGATGGGTACAGCACTAGATCGATACGAGACTCAGGTTCACTTTCTGTCCCTGTGACACCAGCACAAAAGAGAACATGTTTCATAAGGATGGTAAGGCATACAGTGATAAAAACCAGATAAAGCTTCAATCTCCATCCAAAACAAAGATTTTTTTTTAGCTGGAATAAGGCATTCCATAGATGAGTCTTTTTTTTTCTAATTCAACCAGCAGGTTGAACCAAAAAAAGTGACTCAATTCCTCCATCTACACACTCTTGATGGAGGAATCCTGTTTACTGAGCTATTGTATTCTGACAGTGAGGAGGGGTCCCTGCTGTCAGAATAGACTGATCAGTGCTACCAGCTATAGGCTGGAAAAATATGACAGGGTGGCTGAACAGAAGTCGACTTCTGTACAACCTCCCTGCCCATACATGGATCAAAATTTGGCTGGTCCCTGCTGAACCAGACAAATTTTGATCCATGTATGGTGGCTTTAGTCTTTGAATTAAACCTAAAAATGTACAACAAATTTTTACGGTTGACTTTAGGATGACCAGCAGGTAACATAGGGTACCAGCATCTATCTTTCCTGTAAACAAAGTTGTTTGTAGATAGTTATGTCACCTGCTTGAATCCAATAGATTTTGAGGAGTGGGAATGGCAGTATGCCAACGTCCTTATCTGACAAATTATCAATCCCCTAAGAAACCTATCATCAGAACCAAGTACTGTCAAATAGATAGAGGGTGTCATCCTAAACCCCCTATGTAAATATAAACTTTCAAGAGTCAGTATTTGCATAGGTACATTTGGGGGTTTAATGTCCAAAATTAAAACTTGCACATGCTTTAAAAAGCTGTCATTCCTGGGTTCTTGCATGTTCTATCAGATGTCAGAAAGTGGTGGGCCAGAGCTGACATCAAGTAACATCCCTTATCCCAAGTAACGTCCCTTATCAGAGCTCACTAGTTCACAATTGTGTCAACGTGACATCTGATTGAATATGCAGATGATTTGAAAGGGTGCTACTATAAAAGGTAATTGCCAATCTGTCACATCACTTTAGCTAACAGGTACACTTTAACATTTGCCTGTACTTGTACAAAAAAGTAAACTTGGCCCACATGTTTGCTTTAACATGTAAGGCCGGCCATACAAGGGTCGAATTAAAAAAAATATATATATTTTATTTTATTTTATAAGAATTTTCTTTCAAATTTCACACCGTTAGTGGGCTGCAGCAATGCCCAACTTTTGTGCAGCCATCGAATTGAAGTGATCAGGCATGTTGGAATTTTTTTGAAAAACAAACAATTTTCTAATCAATAATGAGAGAATCGTGCGAGAAATATAATCGAAAAAGAAATGCGCAAGAGTGCAAGAAAAGAAAATTTCCAGAAACAAAAGAAGATTCCTGAAAATTCTTTCCTGTAGCAACATGAGCTGAAATTGAAGGCTTGGTTGTTTGAATTTCAAAATCAATGGCGGCACCATCGGAACACAAAAAAAATTCAGATTTTCAAAAGAAAATTCATTCTGAATTCGAGCATGTATGGCCTGCATAAGTTCACCTTTAGCAACATTTTACACAAAGCCACCTATGCAGTTCCAGATCCCCTGAATAGTACATACCAACACTAATCTTCAAATGCTGCTTTCCAATACATACAGTATGCAGCTATGGAGGATGGCTCACTGAGAAAGCTGAAGGCTCCCTGATCCCCCTCCATCCTGTCATTTACAAGATGGAGCCAAAGCTACAAGTGTGTGCCCCCTAGTGGCCCTTTTAAACTGAGTGCATGCGCAGTGTGCTCTCTCCTGCTCTAGTTGCAGGGCCTGAGAAGGAACGGTGGAATTTACTATTCAGAGGATCTGAAATTGCATTGGGGAATTTGTGTAAAATGTTGAGTGAACTTTCACTTTTAGGTTTCGTAATTTGAAAGAGTTTGAGTATAGGAGTGTTTTGTAGGAGTGTTTTGTAATTTCTGTTTATTCGCCATGACCCTCCATTACAAATAATATTCTTTCAATATCCCTTCCTAAAGCGTATTTGTCACTCTCCCATGCTAGCTATGGTGAGTAGGAGAACCTGCCTGCAGTAAACGTACATCCTTCTACTAGAAGTTTACATATAATAGGAGTTTAAATAAAATATGAAAGAGCCCATTGACGTGGCCTTAGTTAAATGTTTTTTCTCTCAATAAGTACTTCAAGGCTTTTACAGACAGCTGACAAACAAAGGTGATGTTTAAATTAACATATAGTACAAATAAAATGGGATGTATGAATCATTTATTTTAATTGTATTTATTTCTGAATGGCTATCTCTAATATTATTATCCACACTGACTGTATAATGTTTCTTTATCTGTATATTATACACGTTCCATATGTGTTTCTCTCCCGCAGGTAGGTGTTTGAGAAACAAAGTTTCAGAACTCTGCTGTAAGTTGATTCAGTACTGCCAGGCAGGAACAAATTGTATACTTATTTTTCTATAAACCTGAAAGAGTCAGCATTTCCTGAAAGTAATTTGATACATTTTCCAATGTGAAGTTCCTCAAAACCTCATTTTCAACTCTTCTTCCAGTGAATTAGGATTCAGAGACCCTCTTAAGACGCACGCTGATGTCCTGCTGTATTTGACATTGCTTTCATGTAGCCAGTACCCTCCACTCCTACTAAATTCAGCCCATTTATATCCATTAGTTGTGCTATGACATCCCTCAAGCTATTCTTTGCTGCACATAACAAAATACAAGAGAATCAATTATTTGCTAGTACATTACAGTTGGTTGCAGATTCATCTTTAAAGGATGATTTGGGGAGTTATATGGTTTATGGTATTTAGAGTCTTTGAAAGTAATCTAACAGGATAAAATCGTATTAAGGTCCTTTTATTAATCCCACATGTTCCATTCTTATTTTACGAGCTAAAAAAAAAACATTTTACTTGACAACATTCTGCTCCAGCTTCAAGTCTTCGGGTAGAAAAGAAATGGGACACTTCACCATAATGTGCAAAAGCTGCGTTAGTATATATTGTTTTTCGTAGGTATCTTTTCATATGTTATTCATATTTTATACTTGCTGGTATGTTGTGAAACAACACTAAACGTAATTCCTTACTTATATAAATTACATGTGTAGAACTAATATAATCAACTGCATGCCTAAAATAGTTCTATTGTTAATATTCCAAGGCCCTCAAATACAGAATTAAGTGCTCAATCTGTGGCATGAGGGTAACATGTGGCCCTTTGCCACTTGTGTTGCAGCCCCTGGATCCCAGTGGTCCTTAATGGGAGTGGAAGCATTGAACTATATAGTGCTCGCAATGGTATTGCTCTTTGACAGTTTCATGTAACATGTCCCCCCACATCTGTAGCATGTCCATAGACTCTGACCATCTCTTATAATTTAAAGTGGTTGTAAAGGCACAAGGTTTTTTACCTTCATGTATTCTATGCATGAAGGTAAAAAACCTTCTGTGTGCAGCGTCCCCCCAGTCCCCCTAATACGTACCTAATACTTACCTGAGACCCCTCTCAATCCAGTGATATCCACGAGATCCTTGCCTCTCCATGGACTCGCACTCCTGATTGGCTTTTGGCAGCAGTGGAAAAGCCAGTGAGCCAATCAGAAGACGGAGGGGGGCAGGGCCGAGCCACGGCTCCGTGTGTGAATGGACACACAGAGCCACAAGTTGGGAGTGCGCCTGCTCGGGTGCCCCCACAGAAAGCTGCTTGCTATGGGGGCACCCAGCAGGAGGGAGGAGCCAAAAGCATTGGTGTGTGACCGTAGAAGAGGAGGATCTGGGCTGCTCTGTGCAAAATCATTACACAGAGCAGGTAAGTATGACATGTTTGCTATTTATTTTCGCTAATAGTAATACAAACCACATTAATATAGTGAAAGACAGATGTGAAAAAAATATATGAATTATAAGTCAGTTTAAAATGTGCATAGATGAAAGCAGCAGTCCCATTCAAAAGTGACATCCACCGATGTGTAATGTGGAGTGTCAGAAAGCTTCTATATTCACCATGTGGGCCATCACCAATAGTTAGAAGGACTCTTACCAGAATCTATGGACTCTATTACAGAGTCAGATAGGCCTGCGAACAAGATTCTATTATTTGGTGTTGAAACCCAGTTGGTTAGGTCTGATCCTCATGATACTTCCAGTTCCTCAGGATAATGTGGAATGTATAGTCACGATGATGGTACAAGATTCCTCATAGAATCCAGACAGATATGCCCACTTGCATAGTTACACAGTTAGTAAGGTTGAATAAAGACACCAGTCCATCTAGTTCAACCTGAGTGAGTGTGGGTGTTAGTCTACAATTATCCCTATTTATTTAAGGTACCCATATAGCGCCATCAAATTACACAATGCTCCACACGTATATTGCACACTCACATCGGCCCCTACCCTCAAGGAGCCCACAATCCAAGGTCCCCAACTCACATTCATACATTAGGGCCAATTTTGACCAGAAGCCAATTAACCTACCAGCATGTCTTTGGAGTCAGGGCCGGATTAACATAGGGGCTGATGGAGCTGCAGCTCCAGGCCTTTGCCTTAAAATAGGCCCACTCAGCCAGCAGTATAAGCCCGATTTTCTCATGTCCATAAACTTCTATGGGACAGGAGAAGCTGTATGTAAATGTAGGGGTGTTTGGCTGCACCTGTGTTGGCTCACTGTGGTTATTACAATGTCACAGTGCACAGTCCCCCCCCCCCCCCCTACACAAATGGGAGAGGCTGGGTCGGCTCTGCCTTTCCCCTCCCCTCTCCCTCTGTGAAGTTTGTGCAGTGAAGGAGCCGTGTGGGAGGGAAATTATGAACAGAACACCAGCAGATAGAAGGTGAACAGGAAATCTCTGAGTGATGCAGAGACCATCCAAATGTGAGCTCAGTGACTGGACTCTTATCTCCCTTCCCTCTTTTTCAACTTTTTTTTTCCAGCAGTAGTTCTTATAACTGCAGCCAAAGTGTTTAGAATTGTGTCATCAGCCTGTGGTAGTGCTTGGTCCCTTGTTCTTTTAGGTGGGTTCACACTGGTTTGCTATGTTTTGGCCCATTGCTGGTGTATCCACAGTTTTCCTGTGTTTTACCCACAGTCCTATTAATTTCTATTAGGTTGTGTGTTTTTTCTGCATTTTATGAAAGCGCACCAAAATTCCTACATGCTGCATCTTACCAGCAAAAACCTGCAACCTGATGTATACCAATAGGACTGCAGCTAATACTGCAGATACATAAGCAGTGCGGCCGACTGCAGCACACCAGTGTGAGCCCAAAGTTTTGCACACACAACCCCCCTGTACAACTTGGTCTGATCAATACTCCTGGCATACATACACACGGCCATACCATCCCAGCTCAGGATGGGTGGGGGTTCCAGGGATTTGATTGACTATGCAGGCCCTGTCCCTTCTATCCGTCTGGGCAGAGTGCTGCAGGGAGTGGCAAGTGGCACACTGTATCTGGTTACATGCTGCTGGTGGCAAGTGGCACACTGTATCTGGTTACTTGCTGCTGGTGGCAAGTGGCACACTGTATCTGGTGGCTTGCTGCTGCTGGCAAGTGGCACACTGTATCTGGTTGCATGCTGCTGGTGACAAGTGGCACACTGTATCTGGTTGCATGCTGCTGGTGGCAAGTGGCACACTGTATCTGGTTGCATGCTGCTGGTGGCAAGTGGCAAGTGGCAAGTGGCACACTGTATCTGGTTGCATGCTGCTGGTGGCAAGTGGCACACTGTATCTGGTTGCATGCTGCTGGTGGCAAGTGGCACACTGTATCTGGTTGCATGCTGCTGATGGCAAGTGGCACACTGTATCTGGTGGCATGCTGCTGGTGGCAAGTGGCACACTGTATCTGGTTGCATGCTGCTGGTGGCAAGTGGCACACTGTATCTGGTTGCATGCTGCTGATGGCAAGTGGCACACTGTATCTGGTGGCATGCTGCTGATGGCAAGTGGCACACTGTATCTGGTGGCATGCTGCTGATGGCAAGTGGCACACTGTATCTGGTGGCATGCTGCTGATGGCAAGTGGCACACTGTATCTGGTGGCAGGCTGCTGGTGGCAAGTGGCACACTGTATCTGGAAGGCTGCTTGTGGCAAGTGGCACACTGTGTCTGGGGACAGGCTGTTGGTGGCAAGTGGCACACTGTATCTGGTGTCATGCTGCTGATGGCAAGTGGCACACTGTATCTGGTGACATGCTGCTGGTGGCAAGTGGAACACTGTATCTGGTGACAGGCTGCTGGTGGCAAGTGGCACACTGTATCTGGTGACATGCTGCTTGTGGCAAGTGGCACACTGTATCTGGTGGCATGCTGCTGATGGCAAGTGGCACACTGTATCTGGTTGCATGCTGCTGGTGGCAAGTGGCACACTGTATCTGGTGGCAGGCTGCTGTGGCAAGTGGCACACTGTATCTGGTGGCAAGTGGCACACTATCTGGTTGCATGCTGCTGGTGGCAAGTGGCACACTGTATCTGGTTGCATGCTGCTGGTGGCAAGTGGCACACTGTGTCTGGTGGCATGCTGCTGATGGCAAGTGGCACACTGTATCTGGTGGCATGCTGCTGATGGCAAGTGGCACACTGTATCTGGTGGCATGCTGCTGATGGCAAGTGGCACACTGTATCTGGTGGCTTGCTGCTGATGGCAAGTGGAACACTGTATCTGGTGGCACGCTGCTGATGGCAAGTGGCACACTGTATCTGGTGGAAGGCTGCTTGTGGCAAGTGGCACACTGTGTCTGGGGACAGGCTGTTGGTGGCAAGTGGAACACTGTATCTGGTGGCATGCTGCTGATGGCAAGTGGAACACTATCTGGTGACAGGCTGCTGGTGGCAAGTGGCACACTATCTGGTGACATGCTGCTTGTGGCAAGTGGCACACTGTATCTGGTGGCATGCTGCTGATGGCAAGTGGCACACTGTATCTGGTGGCATGCTGCTGATGGAAAGTGGCACATTGTATCTGGTGGCATGCTGCTGATGGCAAGTGGCACACTGTATCTGGTGGCATGCTGCTGATGGCAAGTGGCACACTGTATCTGGTGGCATGCTGCTGATGGCAAGTGGCACACTGTATCTGGTGGCATGCTGCTGATGGCAAATGGCACACTGTATCTGGTGGCAGGCTGCTGATGGCAAGTGGCACACTGTATCTGGCATGCTGCTTGTGGCAAGTGGAACACTTTATCTGGTGACAGGCTGCTGGTGGCAAGTGGCAGACTGTATCCTGTGACAGGCTGCTGGTGGAAAGTGGCACACTGTATCTGGTGACAGGCTGCTGATGGCAAGTGGCACACTGTATCTGGTGGAAGGCTGCTGGTGGCAAGTGGCACACTGTATCTGGTGACAGGCTGCTTGTGGCAAGTGGCACACTGTATCTGGCATGCTGCTGGTGGCAAGTGGCACACTGTATCTGGTGACAGGCTGCTGGTGGCAAGTGGCACACTGTATCTGGTTGCATGCTGCTGGTGGCAAGTGGCACACTGTCTGGTGGCAAGTGGCACACTGTATCTGGTGGAAGGCTGCTGGTGGCAAGTGGCACACTGTATCTGGTGACAGGCTGCTTGTGGCAAGTGGCACACTGTATATGGTGATATGCTGCTTGTGGCAAGTGGCACACTGTATCTGGTGGCAAGTGGCACACTGTATCTGGCATGCTGCTTGTGGCAAGCGGCACACTGTATCTGGTGGCAGGCTGCTTGTGGCAAGTGGCACACTGTATCTGGTGGCAGGCTGCTTGTGGTAAGTGGCACACTGTATCTGGTGGCAGGCTGCTTGTGGCAAGTGGCACACTGTATCTGGTGATATGCTGCTTGTGGCAAGAGGCACACTGTATCTGGTGGCAAGTGGCACACTGTATCTGGTATGCTGCTTGTGGCAAGCCGCACACTGTATCTGGTGGCAGGCTGCTTGTGGCAAGCGGCACACTGTATCTGGTGGCAGGCTGCTTGTGGTAAGTGGCACACTGTATCTGGTGGCAGGCTGCTTGTGGCAAGTGGCACACTGTATCTGGTGGCAGGCTGCTTGTGGCAAGTGGCACACTGTATCTGGTGGCAAGTGGCACACTGTATCTGGCAGGCTGCTTGTGGCAAGTCGCACACTGTATCTGGTGGCAGACTGCTGGTGGCAAGTGGCACACTATCTGGTGGCAAGTGGCACACTGTATCTGGCATGCTGCTTGTGGCAAGCGGCACACTGTATCTGGTGGCAGACTGCTGGTGGCAAGTGGCACACTGTATCTGGTGGCAAGTGGCACACTGTATCTGGTGGCAGGCTGCTGGTGGCAAGTGGCACACTGTATCTAGTAAAAGGCTGCTGGTGGCAAGTGGCACACTGTATCTGGTAAAAGGCTGCTGGTGTAAGGCTGCTGGTGGCAAGTGACACACCGTATCTGGTGGCTGGTGGCAAGTGGCACACTGTATCTGGTGGCAGGCTATGGGTGGCATCTGGGATACTGCATCTGACGGCAGGCGATGGTGGCAAGTGACACGCTGCATCTGGTGGCAAGTGACAAGCTCAGGTTCCCACTGATTCTGCATCATGGTGAGTTGAACTATTTCACTATATATTACAATATAGTAATAGAAAAAATGGAATTTGATCATCCTGACGCCATATCAAGCATAGTTTCAGGATGATTTTAAGTGCTAACACCAGCCATTTGCCCGAAAAATCACCCCCGCCACCTATTTCCCCATCAACTCCGAGACTACACCCCCCCTCATCTTTTTTTGGGAAGGGTTGATGTCCCTGAATGGCAGTTTGGAAATTTGGTCTCTCTATGTTGCTGCTGTTAAGAGACTGCATAGCAGGTGGTATTGGGGGTGTTGCTGCTGCTCAAAGGCTGCACGGCTGATATTACTGGTGAGAGTATATTTAATTTGTTTTAGCAAAAAATGTTTGCATTTTCATTTTGTTTCCATAAAAAGGCCCACCAAAATCCTCAGCACCAGGCCCATGATGCTCTTAATCTGGCCCTGGACATGTTTATTTGGGCTATACTTTAAAGGATGTAACTGGATAAATTCCAGCTTAAAAATCAAAGTACATGTCTGGAGCCATCCTTGATCCAAGACATTGTTCCCTATGATTGAATAAAACAATTAACCATTCAGAGGTTGGAATTTATAGCTTGACAGTTTCCCATAATAGAAGACATTTAAGTGCTATAGTGAATCTCCATAGGATTTGTTTATTCTGCATCCAGAAATTACAAAAAGTAGACATTACATTCAACAAGAGAAATCTGACATGGGTATGAGCCCTTTTGACTACTATAGTATTTTTTTATTGGTTGTGGTGATATGGGGGAGGCGAGGGTGGGGAGGTTCCTATTTAAAATGTTTTTTTGTTTAGTGAAAGGATTATGATTTAGATTTTTTTTTTTTCATGTCACCATGCCATTATAAATCACTAAATGTTTCTAAAGAACTAGATGTCTACTGTTTTTCATTGTTTTATGTATTGCCCCTTTTTTCATAAAGGTTGGTATATAAATGTTAGGAAGCCTGCACACTCCCAGCCTGCTTCCTATGAGTATACCAAATTATTTGCCTTGATTGTGAGACTTTTTTCACTCAAAACAAAATGAAAATATATAGCTTTCTGACCCAGACTTTTACTACAAATTGCTCTGCATACACAGACACATCTTATGATTGTCATTAATGCTAACTTCACTGCTCATCTGCCCAGCACAATTTATATACATTGGAAAGCATTGCATTGTGATGTGAAGCCAACACATTTTATTGTTTTACCCTGCTGTGCCACAACTGGGGAGAACGTGTGCAACTTGCCATTCCTGCCCACAGGAAGTGGGATCATCAGTTCATGTCCACCATCTCAGATTATGCAATATAATAGTCACTTATGTCTGATTATGTAGTTTGTATTATTTTTTAATAAACACAGAATGCCTTGAAGTTAAACTCTGGGATAAGCGAATATTGTCTAAATACAAGAGACATGTGTATTCTTGCTATATTTATTCTGTTCTCTGTTTTTCTTCTACATCTGTATAGTAATTCAGGGTCAATATTACATACCTGTTAGAGACTGAGTATATAAGGCTCTTCTTGCACCTCCTCCCTAGCACTTAAAGATGGTGACAAAGCGTGAGAGGGCACAGAGTAGCATGAGTGATAGAGTAGCAGGCTGTACCAGATCTGTGTCGCTGCCTGGCTACCAGATGTGTAGAGCGGAGAACTGAGGATCACAAAGCAGAAACCAAATGCAGGAACACTGTGGTACCAGAACAGGCTACAGGAACAAGATTAACACCCTCCCTGCCCTGCTTATAGCAGAATGATGGCCGGGTGGTGGCTTTATCATACTGAGTGGACGTCAGGATGTCAGGGCTGCGCAGCAGAGCAATTTGTCACCAACTGTGTCCATCGGTCAGTGTACTGGCTCGCTGCTGGTATCATGTGATCACTGTGACCAATCACAGCAGGTCACATGACTGTTGTAAACAATGGATGGCTTTCTTTCATGCCATCAATTGTGTACAATTGTGTTGCTAGCTGTGATTGGTCAATGTGATCACATGGTACAGACAGGACCAATCACAGCCCATCTGTACTATGTGATTAGCTTTGACCAATCACAGCTAATCACAACAAAACACATCACGATCACGATCACTTCCCCAGAGTAGTACAATGTTACTATGGTAAAAATATATTGCTCTGGTCACAATGTGTTAAAAAAAAATATTATAATATTTGTTTTGTTTTTTTGTACTGTCACCAGTCAGTGTCTCGGATCACTGCCACGCCAGTTATATGATCACACTGTTAAGGAATGATGACAGTATGTAAAAAAACAAAACGATTGTGAAT